>JBBGZY010000578.1:2420000-2922500 GCA_037952925.1 Lithobates clamitans
AGTGCCTAGTAAGCAAGTGGTTAAAGTACTCACACTCATAGACAGTTTCCCTCATAATGCTTCAGCATCATCACACTCTCCATCAACAAGGTCCTCTTTCATACTTGCTTTGTGATCACTTCTCGCATAGTGGCAGACACCACCACCTTTACATTTTACCCTGTGTCTCCAAAAGAGAGCACAGCCAGCAATAGTAATAGCCCAATTCGTGAGAAGAATGAAGCCAAGATTCAGCAATTACAATTAAATCATAGATCTCTTTGTGCACCATAGCATCCAACTTAACTATTTTTCTTGACCTATCTAATCACCTGCCATAGCCCTCCTATCTTCCCCTATTCCACTCACCATTAGGGTCTGACCTGTTTGCCCTATTATATTCTAATTCACCCTCCCTCCTCAATCCTAGTTTAAATACTCCAGGGGAAATTTCCTTGCATGGTGCAACTTTCCTTGCAAAGTATACAGCCTATTTGCCTTTAGTAACTCACCCCCATGGTATTACAAGTCTTGTGTGGAGTAACTTGAGTGGCCCGTGCAGAGCCCTAAACTAAACCCTACTAAGTACCTTTGGAATAAATTGGAATGTCATATGTGAGCCAGGTTCCTGACCTCAAAAATTTACTTTTGGTTAAATGTGCATAACATTTCCCAAACACATTCAATATCTTGTGGAGAGTCTTAAAAAAAAAGAGTTTTGGCTGTTATACACATAAATGAGGCAGTAACTCTATATTAATACCTGTAGTTTTGGAATGGTATGTCCAAGAAGTTTATATAGGTGTGAAAATAAGGTGCCCAGAAATGTTTAACAAGTTTATTGTATGGGTGTAAAGGTAGTCATATAGGGACCAGCCAAATTTCGATCCATGTATGTGCAGGGAGGTTGTACAAAAATCAACCGATTGACTTCTATACAACATAGTTACATAGTAGGTGAGGTTGAAAAAAGACACAAGTCCATCAAGTCCAACCTATGTGTGTGATTATGTGTCAGTATTACATTACATATCCCTGTATGTTGCAGTCATTCAGGTGATTATCTAATAGTTTCTTGAAGCTATCAATGCTCCCCGCTGAGACCACCGCCTGTGGAAGGGAATTCCACATCCTTGCCGCTCTTACAGTAAAGAACCCTCTACGTAGTTTAAGGTTAAACCTCTTTTCTTCTAGTTGTAATGAGTGGCCACGAGTCTTATTAAACTCTCTTCTGCGAAAAAGTTTTATCCCTATTGTGGGGTCACCAGTACAGTATTTGTAAATTGAAATCATATCCCCTCTCAAGCGTCTCCTCTCCAGAGGGAATAAGTTCAGCGCTCGCAACCTTTCCTCATAACTAAGATCCTCCAGACCCTTTATTAGCTTTGTTGCCCTTCTTTGTACTCGCTCCATTTCCAGTACATCCCTCCTGAGGACTGGTGCCCAGAACTGGACAGCATACTCCAGGTGCGGCCGGACCAGAGTCTTGTAGAGCGGGAGAATTATCGTTTTATCTCTGGAGTTGATCCCCCTTTTAATGCATGCCAATATTCTGTTTGCTTTATTAGCAGCAGCTTGGCATTGCATGCCAATGCTGAGCCTATCATCTACTAGGACCCCCAGGTCCTTTTCCATCCTAGATTCCCCCAGAGGTTCTCCCCCCAGTGTATAGATTGCATTCATATTTTTGCCACCCAAATGCATTATTTTACATTTTTCTACATTGAACCTCATTTGCCATGTAGTCGCCCACCCCATTAATTTGTTCAGGTCTTTTTGCAAGGTTTCCACATCCTGCGGAGAAGTTATTGCCCTGCTTAGCTTAGTATCGTCTGCAAATACAGAGATTGAACTGTTTATCCCATCCTCCAGGTCGTTTATAAACAAATTAAATAGGATTGGTCCCAGCACAGAACCCTGGGGAACCCCACTACCCACCCCTGACCATTCTGAGTACTCCTCATTTATCACTACCCTCTGAACACGCCCTTGTAGCCAGTTTTCAATCCATGTACTCACCCTATGGTCCATGCCAACGGACCTTATTTTGTACAGTAAACGTTTATGGGGAACTGTGTCAAATGCTTTTGCAAAATCCAGATACACCACGTCTACGGGCCTTCCTTTATCTAGATGGCAACTCACCTCCTCATAGAAGGTTAATAGATTGGTTTGGCAAGAACGATTCTTCATGAATCCATGCTGATTACTGCTAATGATATCGTTCTTATTACTAAAATCTTGTATATAGTCGCTTATCATCCCCTCCAAGAGTTTACATACCCTTTTTTTTTATGCTCAGTGAGTTGCATTTTACAGACAAATAAATACAATATTAACCAACTTAGAGCTGGCTAATGTTTTCACTGCGTAACAGGCAGCCCTATGGCTAGTTGGCATTGATCATGTCAGTTTACCAGGAAACTCACGACACTTAATATTTGCCAATGTTCCAAACAACACAAAAGGCCTCCTTTGTAAAACCATAACTTGAAACACTCAAATGTTTTAAAGCCTTGGTGATTTTATTGTTCAAACCATGTCAGAAGGTTGATACAGAATAAATACTTAACTGTGTTGCTGTTTATTGCTCTTATCATTTAGGTAGAGATATTGACTTCTGTTCTACCATGCGACTCTCCCTAATCCCTAGTTTTAAAGATTTACCCTGTAAAGGTTCCTGTTTCTTAGCACTATTTGCTATTACTAATATAATATACTGAATGCAGGCATCATTTAGATATAATTGTTATGCTGCTAAGAAGTAAAAACTATATTTAGCAGGCAAAGACACTCTAACTACTAATCTAGCCCAGTGTTTCTCAACTCCAGTCCTCAAGGCGCCCCAACAGGTCATGTTTTCAGGCTTACCATTATTTTGCACAGGTGATTTGATCTGTTTCACTGCCTTAGTAATTACCACAGCCATTTCATCTGAGGGAAATCCTGAAAACATGACCTGTTGGGGCGCCTTGAGGACTGGAGTTGAAAAACACTGATCTAGCCACACACTGCTTCCCATTTTGCTAAGCCTGTATATTTAGAATTGCATACTAAACAGTATAACACTTTGGAAATCTATGGTGGTGTGTCCTAAGTTGAAGATGGGCAAGTACAAAATGTAGCACACTCCATTCCATTGAAATGAGATATTTTTTTTTATCACTAAGTAAAATGCACTTTTCTATATTATATAAAGTTTTCCTTTACCTTATGTGTGCTTCTCAGCCAAGATTCCCAGGAAAAGGATTTACATGTCACTGCTCACTGTCTCATTTATCGCTGGACTTTACCCTCCTTGCTAGCAGGCTAATTCCTGTTCCTTGCCTCATTTACATAGTCATAAATTAATGGCTGTTAACCATTTCAGATGTGTTGTGTAACATTACTAGTCATGTTTCATGAAAAATGAAACTAGGTTGAAAGGTCTGCACTTAGGTCATTTTTTACAAATGCTTTATTGAATTTATAGGTTATAGAGTTTGGGATGCCAAACACATGGGGAGACAAATTCAGAAGAGAATGGTAATAATATCATACAGACATTAACATACTATGAAGTATAGTATATTTTAAGAGGTCAAAAATTGGGAGAGATCGAAGTGCCTAGGAGGGGTAAAAAAGGTTTAAGGTGTGGCCAAAATATTAGCAGATTCAGAGGAAAAGAATGGGCCAGGCCATGTAATAAGAAATTATGCAACACTGAGAGCTCTCTCATAGAGAAAATGTCAAAATGGGGGGGGCAGGCAGGTAGGTGGGCATTAGGGTTTGGTAGGGGCAGAAGTCAGAGAAGGAATAAAGGAATTGAGTAAGCGGAGAAGTGAGTGGTAGGCTGGAAAGAAAGAAGTAGGAGAAATTAGGAAAAAAAACGGGGAAGGGGGATTGAGGGCCGATCAGTTGTCTATTATTCAAATTGCTAAAAAGAAATACTTAGGAGCAGTGGGTTGTGTATATGAAATCCAGATAAAGACTTCTTCACAACAGCAGCAAACTGATTGCAGAACAGAGCAATGTCCCTTAGCATACAGTTGTGCTCGTAGGTTTACATACCCTGACAGAATTTATGCTTTCTTGGCCATTTTTCAGAGAATATGAATGATAACACGAAAACTTTTCTTTCACTCATAGTTAGTGTTTGGCTGAAGCCATTTATTATCAATCAAGTGTGTTTACTCTTTTTAAATCATAATGGCAACACAAACTGCTCAAATGACCCTGATCAAAAGTTTACATACCCCAGTTCTTAATACCGTGTATTGCCCCCTTTAACCACTTCAGCCCTGGAAGAATTTACCCCCTTCCTGACCAGAGCACTTTTAGCGATTCGGCACTGCGTCGCTTTAACTGACAATTGCGTGGTCGGGCGACGTGGCTCCCAAACAAAATTGACGTCCTTTTTTTCCCACAAATAGAGCTTTCTTTTGGTGGTATTTGATCACCCCTGCGGTTTTTATTTTTTGCACTATAAACAAAAAAAGAGCGACAATTTTGAAAAAAACGCATTATTTTTTACTTTTTGCTATAATAAATATCCCCCAAAAATATATAAAAAAACATTTTTTTTCCTCAGTTTAGGCCGATACGTATTCTACATATTTTTGGTAAAAAAATCGCAATAAGCAATTATTGATTGGTTTGCGCAAAAGTTATAGCGTTTACAAAATAGGGGATAGTTTTATGGCATTTTTATTAATTTTTTTTTTTAAATGGCGGCAATCAGCGATTTGTATCGTGACTGTGACATTATGGCGGACACATCGGACATTTTTTGGACCATTGTCATTTATACAGCAATCAGTGCTATACAAATGCACTGATTCCTGTGTAAATGACACTGGCATTGAAGGAGTTAACCACTAGGTGGCAGTGTAGGGGTTAAGTGTGTCCTAGGGGCGTGTTTCTAACTGTGGGGGGCATGGCTGTGTGTGACACGTCACTGATCTCTGCTCCGATGACAGGGAGCAGAGATCAGTGACTGTCACTTGGCAGAACGGGGAGATGCTTGTTTACATTAGCATCTCCCCATTCTTCCTCCCGGTGAGGCGATTGCGGGTATCCCCGCGGCGATCGAGTCTGCGGGACCTGTGGCCTGACTCACGGAGCTGGCCGGCGGCGGCGCGCGCTCGCCCACTGGCCGCCTCTTAAAGGGGAACGTACAGGTATGTGATTCTGCCTGCAGTATATCTGCGTGAGGCGGTTGGCAAGCGGTTAACATCAATGATAGCTTGAAGTCTTTTGTGGTATTTGTAGGAGGAGGCTCTTTATCTTCTCAGATGGTAAAGCTGCCCATTCCTCTTGGCAAAAGCCTCCAGTTCCTGTAAATTCTTGGGCTGTCTTGCATGAACTGCAAGTTTGAGATCTCCCCCAGAGTGGCTCAATGATATTGAGGTCAGGAGACTGAGATGGTCACTCCAGAAACTTCACTTTATTCTGCTGTAGCCAATGACAGGTCAACTTGGCCTTGTGTTTTGGATCATTGTCATGTTGGAATGTCCAAGTACAGTCAGATCCATAAATATTGGGACATCGACACAATTCTAATCTTTTTGGCTCTATACACCACCACAATGGATTTGAAATGAAACAAACAAGATGTGCTTTAACTGTAGACTTTCAGCTTTAATTTGAGGGTATTTACATCCAAATCAGGTGAACGGTGGCCAGGTGTGTGTTATCCCCTCATTATCCCATTTACAAGGAGCAGATAAAAGGTCCAGAGTTAATTTCAAGTGTGCTATTTGCATTTGGAATCTGTTGCTGTCAATTCTCAATATGAGATCCAAAGAGCTGTCACTAACAGTGAAGCAAGCCATCATTAGACTGAAAAAACAAAAAACAAACCCATCAGAGAGATAGTAAAAACATTAGGTGTGGCCAAATCAACTGTTTGGAACATCTTTAAAAAGAAAGAATGCACCGGTGAGCTCAGCAACACCAAATGACCCGGGAAGACCACGGAAAACAACTGTGGTGGATGACCAAAGAATTCTTTCCCTGGTGAAAAAAACAGCCTTCACAACGGTTGGCCAGATCAAGAACACTCTCCAGGAGGTAGGTGTATGTGTGTCAAAGTCAACAATCAAGAGAAGACTTCACCAGAATGAATTCAGAGGGTTCACCACAAGATGTAAACCATTGGTGAGCCTCAAAAACAGGAAGGCCTGATTAGAGTTTGCCAAACAACATCTAAAAAAGCCTTCACAGTTCTGGAACAACATCCTATGGACAGATGAGACCAAGATCAACTTGTACCAGGTGATGGGAAGAGAAGAGTAGAGTATGGAGAAGGAAAGGAACTGCTCATGATCCAAAGCATACCACCTCATCAGTGAAGCATGGTGGTGGTAATGTCATGGCGTGGGCATGTATGGCTGCCAATGGAACTGGTTCTCTTGTATTTATTGATGATGTGACTGCTGACAAATACAGCAGGATGAAATCTGAAGTGTTTCGGGCAATATTATCTGCTCATATTCAGCAAAATGCTTCAGAACTCATTGGACAGCGCTTCACAGTGCAGATGGACAATGACCCGAAGCATTCTGCGAAAGCAACCAAAGAGTTTAAGGGAAAGAAGTGGAATGTTATGCAATGGCCAAGTCAATCACCTGACCTGAATCCGATTGAGCAAGCATTTCACTTGCTGAAGACAAAACTGAAGGGAAAATGCCCCAAGAACAAGCAGGAACTGAAGACAGTTGCAGTAGAGGCCTGGCAGAGCATCACCAGGGATAAAACCCAGCGTCTGGTGATGTCTATGCGTTCCTGACTTCAGGCTGTAATTGACTGCAAAGGATTTGCAACCAAGTATTAAAAATTGAAAGTTTGATGGATGATTGTTAATCTGTCCCATTACTTTTGGTCCCTTAAAAAGTGAGAAGGCACGTATACAAACTGTTGTAATTCCTACACCGTTTACCTGATTTGGATGTAATTACCCTCAAATTAAAGCTGAAAGTCTGCAGTTAAAGCACATCTTGTTCGTTTCATTTCAAATCCATTGTGATGGTGTATAGAGACAAAAAGATTAGAATTGTGTCAATGTCCCCATATTTATGGACCTGGCTGTACGTCCCATGCGCATCTTCCTGGCTGATGAGTGCATGTTCCTCAAGTATTTTTGATAACATACTGCATTCATCTTGCCAACAATTTTGACCAAATTTCCTGTGCCTTTGTAGCTCATGCATCCCCAAAACATCAGATGTCCACCTCTGTACCTTTCATCATAGGCCTTGTTGACTTCTCTCCAAATGTAGCGTTTATGGTTGTGGCCAAAAAGCTGAATTTTGGTCTTATCACTCCAAATGACTTTGTGCCACAAGGTTTTTGGCTTGCCTTTGTGCTGTGTTGCATATTATAAGCGGGATAGTTTGTGGCATTTGCGTAGTAATGGCTTTCTTCTGGCGACTCGACCATGCAGCCCATCTTTCTTCAAGTGCCTCCTTATTGTGCATCTTGAAACAACCACACCACATGTTTTCAGAGTCCTGTATTTCACCTGAAGTTATTTGTGGGTTTTTCTTTGCATCCCGAACAATTTTCCTGGCAGTTGTGGCTAAAATATTAGTTGGTCTACCTGACCATGGTTTGGTTTCAACAGAACCCCTCATTTTCCACTTCTTGATTAGAGTTTGAACGCTGCTGATGGGCATTCTCAATTCCTTGGATATCTTTTTTTTGTTTAATATCTGTTTATTGAAGAAGGGAACAGGTAGAACATACAAGGGTATTCGGAACAGTCATTTGTACAATGAACAGGAGCTCACATGCTCATGGGATCTAACATATAAACAGAACATATCCAAAGGTCTCTAAGAGCATGAAGATCTCATAAAAAAGGATCTACAGCCAGTGACCTGAGTAGGGGCATTAGATATATATGGGCATTAGAGCCAACAGAGACATTGCTTAATCACATGACTTATTAGTTGTAATTAAAGAAAGTAATAGACAGTGAGCAAAAGGGGAGAAAAAAGAAGAGGGGGAAAGGAAGGAGGGTATGGGGTGTGCTTGTTAAAAGAATTAACGATCAGGAGATAAGCACATATTTATCAACAACAGCATATAATATGTTATTTACTTGAATTTGTGTTGGTGGATAAGTTCAGATAGTCGTATTACTAGGTTGCACGTCTTGGTGGGTTGTGGATATGGTCTCCTGGTAGCAAGAGGTGGAAGTAAATTCAATCCATGGGGTCCAAGTTAAGGTATGGCATTTAGCATCTCCTCTGGCAATATGGGTAAGGTCTTCCATCAGACAGACCTCATTGAACTTATGTTGCCAGATCTTTATGGGTGGAACTAAGGGTTGGCCCCAGAAGACCGGTATGAGAGCCTTAGCTGCATTCAGCAAGTGGTAGCTAAGGGAGCGTTTATACTTACCAATTGGCTAACGAGTGGCATGAAAAAGTATGGACCACGGGTCATTAGGAAGGTGGATGTCTGTTATCAGGTGTATCATCCTGAGAATGTCGGCCCAATAAGGGCGGATTAGAGGGCAGGTCCACCAAATGTGAGAATGAGTAGCATTGTTTCCACAGTTCCTCCAACATAACGGGGATCTGGAGGGGATCATTTGGTGTAACTTGGAGGGCATATAATGCCATCTAGCGAGTAGTTTGTAGTTGGTTTCCACCATTCTCGAGGCAGAAACATGTGCAAGTTGTAGGATTTTATCCCTTCGCTTATTGGTAATAGGGGATTCAAGGTCTGTTTCCCATTTAGCGAGAAATTCCAGATGTGAAGGGCATTGTAGTTCAATAAGGGCTTTGTAGAACTGCGAAACGCAGTGTAGCGGAGGGTCCTTGTGGTCGAACAGGAGTTCAATCCCATTTAGATCTGGTATACCTCGTAGTGGCTGTGGAAACGTCAGGAGGAAGCATTGAATCTGGTTGTATCTCCATTTGTCCATAAATGTGATGGGTTTTGGGCCCAGTATCTCAGATAGTGGCTTGAGGGTGTTTGAACAGAGGACATGGTAAAAGCAGGAGGGGTTCCTCTGGTGCCCAAGTTTTAAACCAAGTTTTTAAACCCCTGATCATATGACCAGGAGAATCTTTTGTGTAGCACATCCCATATGTCAAGGGAAGAGGTGGTGAGGGGTGAGGCATATGTGGAGAGGGCTCTGAAGGAGCGGGGTATCCACGGGACAATTGATAAGTCTGAACCACATAAAGCATATTCTAGTTGGATCCATAGTTTGGAAGAGGTAGCGTACTTCCAATCCGCCACATGTGATAAGACAACCTCTTGATAATAAGCTTTAAGATTTGGTAGAGCCAACCCCCGGAGCACTTGGAGTGGTAGAGTACCGCTCTGGACACTCTGGGGTGGCTGTGTCTCCAAATGAAGCGAGAGATCTCCATTTGAGGTATAGAAAAGAACCTTATAGGAACACCGAATGATAGCATTTGAAAAATAAAGAGTGTGCGGGGCAAGATGTTCATTTTAATGATGTTTATTTTACATAATCAGGAGTGGGACCAACTCCGGAGGTCTGCTCTAATCTTATTCAATAGGGGGATATAATTATGCTTGAAAAGAAAATGGAGGCTGGGGTGAAATTTATGCCCAGGTATTTCATGCTCTTCGTTTCCCAGCGGAAGGGAAAGAGGTTTTAGTTGGTCAGCTTCTGAGCGGGGGATATTGATTGTCACGGAACGTCCCTCACTCTGCTTGAGTGCTTCCGTCAGTATACCGCTTCCTAAGTTCTGGAACACGAGTCCAATGGTTTGCCTTTAGGAACCCCCAAGAACTAGACAACACCAGTCTTGGAGTACATCAGGACTAACTCTTTATTTGAGATCTCACACACATTTATACACCAGGATGACTCAAAGCTTACCTAATTAACATAAGCTAATTTACTATTAAATTTACCCAGACCAGATGACTCAGAGACATGACCTGTAGGACAGACTTGTGGGCACCGAGCTTCACACAGTAGTATAAACACAATAGCAGGAGCTAATTACAATTAACAATACAAACATAACCTAATTAACATGAGCTCCAATAGGAGTCGTCCCGTCTCCTACATTGTATAGAGGACAATGTGATCAGCTCATTCAATTAACATAAACACAGGTAGTTGGAGTTGATGACACCAGCATGTCCTCACAGGATGTGTCCCAACAGTATAATTCAGTCTTATCATTCTAATATGGCATATAAAGGGTTCCCAGAGTCTGTGTGTTTTGGGGGACATGGAGCTGAATCCAAAGTAACACCAACCCCAGGGTCCCCAGGCATACAGCTCACAGAGAGCACCATTCCCCCAAATGCTAGGGCCCATAAACGGTGGGCAAGAGGCTTGCGTTCAGTCCCCTCCAATAGCCTCTGTCCCGGGTGAGTCTGTCACATTGATGTTTAGGATCTTGGATTTAGATTTAGGTTTATTTTAAAGTTGTATATTGTTTGGAAGGTAGAGAAAGCTGACATTAAATTTGGAAGTGATATGCGAGGTTGTTGGATAAAAAATAAAATGTCGTTACCATAGGCTGCATATTTATGGGTTCTATTTCCCACTTGAACACCCTGGATGCTGTCGTTATGTCTAATTGTGGCCAGAAAAGGTTCTAGGGTGATAGCAAAGAGGAGGGGGAATAGGGGGCAACCTTGTCTGGTACCATTATGTTGAGTAAATTGGTCGCTTAGAGAGCTGTTAATACGAATTTGTGCAGATGGGTGAGAGTACAGGGAAGAAATGCGGTGGTACATCTTGGGCCCCAATCCAAAATAGCGTAGGGTTGTCTTAAGATAATCCCAGTCCACCCTATTGAATGCTTTTTCGGCATCGTGGAGAGGAGAAGGGTGGGCTGGGCGTATCTGTGAACATAATGAATCAGGGATCGTAGGGAGTTGTCTCCGGCCTCTCTATTGGGTATAAAACGAAATTGGTCCACTGTGATCCATCGGGGAAGCAGGGGGAGTACTCTATTGGCCATGACTTTGGCATAAAGTTTAGTGTCTATATTTAATAAAGAGATGGGTCTGTAGCTACTACACAGGGTAGGATCTTTATCAGGTTTAGGGATAACTGTAATATGGGCAGAGAGGGATTCCGGGCGTAAGCCTGATGTGTTGGAAATTGAATTGGCATATGCCGCGAGACGGGGGAGTAGAATGTCACTAAATGTTTTGTAGTATAGAACTGTAAACCCGTCTGGGCCAGGGGCTTTACCTGTGGGTGATGATTTTAGTGCGGTTTCTTCAATAAAGAAGTCTGTTTCCATAGTTCTAAAGACCGTTTGGGAGAGTTTGGGGAGTTTTGCCACTTTCAGATAAGAGAATATGCGTTTGCGTTTCTCTTCCTGAGATAGGGAGGCTAAGCCGCCTTTAACGTTGTAAAGGTCAGCATAGAACTCTCTGAAGGCTTTAGAGATTTGAGGGGTGGTGTGTGCCATTTCACCAGTTTGGAGTTTTATTTTGGGGATAAAAGATTGTGTCTTTGTTACACAGAGGGATCTAGCTACTTGTTTGCTGGGTTTGTTCCCCATTCATAGAATTTCTGTGAAATACGGTGAAATTTCTTTTTTGTTTCCAAGACTAGGAGGGCTTTGAGCTCCTCTCTTTTGAGTGTAAGGGCTTCAAGGTGTGAGGCATGTAATGATAGCTTGTGTTGTTTGTCTAAGTCCGTGACCTACAAAAAATAAAGGTAAACACTCCTATTGCCACATCCATAAAGTTAGATAATCAAAAAGAAAAAAAGGGGAGGGTTCAAAAAAAACAAACCCCTAGTCGTACTTTGAGGCACAGCAAACCAAGGGGATCATATGCAAAGTAACAATATAATAAACTTTATTAAATACATATACAAGAAATAACAAGGACATTGACAAAAAATAAAAATCATCTATATAGAAATATACATGCTGTGAGCCCCGATGCGTCTACGCATTTCGTTATAAAACTTCCTCAGGACAGATTTCAATAAGTGCAAAGAGAAGGAGAAAAGGTCTCACTATCTAAAAATAAAAACAGGAGCATAAATACATATAAATACACAATATATACCGCACAACAACAAATGAGATTCAATGACCTTTGTATAGAACATCACATACTGTATACGTCCATAACATTACCTTGCAAAGAGGTTTCCATAAACTTTTGTGTATAATGTATATTTTCGCTATGGATGCGGGAAACTTGTAATAGGAAATAAGTGACCGTCGACTAAAGAAAAACAAAAAAAACATTAGAAATGAAATAAATAAGTATATAAAAAAATTATGAAGCAGATAAAAGGTAAGGTATATATACCTGTTGTAATATAGATATTAGCTATGGGTTTATTCCCAACAAGGGAAATCCACAAGTTGCCACTAAGTCACAGGGGTAAGTATCCATGCCATATTTGGTAAATCTGCGTTTATACCTCCATATACCTTAAACTGAATATTGACTGACTGCACACATGCATATTTGGTAAATCTGCGTTTTTACCTCCATATACCTTAAACTGAATATTGACTGACTGTACACATGCATATTTGGTAAATCTGCGTTTATACTTCCATATACCTTAAACTGAACATTGACTGACTGCACACATGCATATTTGGTAAATCTGTTTGTCACCACTGTTTCAACTCCATCTCTAGCCATGCTCACATTATTTCAATGTTTATTTAGCCATTAAGTCTTAGCTAAATTATGGGTTCCCTTATCTTTACAATTTTGGCCTTTTAGTCCCCTTGCAGATTGATTGTGGTGTGAAAATTTTGCTTTGCTAGCTGTGTTCCTAATATCCCCTCTTAATTGATTAATTGCCAGATTCAACCCACACCCAACACACAGTATAAAAACAAGGCCTTCTTTATGGGGGAACACATACAGGGGGCTGCACATACAGGGGGTTCTTCCAAAGAAGTAGGGTTCTTTCAATAAGTGGCACTTCTGCTCTTGCACTTCAGCGATTTGCACAAAGCAAACTACAACAGACTGCAGGTGACCCCATTTCCAAATTATCTCACCTTCCTCTTTGAAACATGCACTCTTTAACTCTCCTCCTTTTCACAATTGCTGCCTCTCTCCTCAAACTCTCTTTTTTTCACCCCTCTGCTCCACCCCACAATCTGTACATATCACCCTCACTTCTCCCCTCCCCCTAATACTGCACTTATCACCTCTTTCTAACTCTAAGCCCACTTGCTAACAAACCCCCCAGGATACTGAAGCATGTCCCCTCATAAAAATCATATTCTCATTACCTCCCTTACTCCTCTGCTTCTCCTAAACACTGGAGATATTTCCCCAAACCCTGGGCCTCCCTTATTTAACTGTGCCCAACACACCCATCACCATCACTCTACACCCTCTGGCAGTAGTCACAATCTACACAATTTAGTCTCCTTTCCTCTTTTTCCCCAACGCCAGCCTCCCTCTCTCCTGCGCCCTCTGGAACGCCCGTCCTGTCTGCAACAAACTCACTGCTGTTCATGACCTCTTTGTCACTAATTCCTTTAATCTACTTGCTCTCACCGAAACCTGGCTCCACGAATATGACACCCCTTCTCCTGCTTCCCTCTCCCAGGGTGGCCTTCACTGGACTCCCCTAGGCCTAATGGACGCAAGGGAGGTGGAGTGGGATTCCTCCTATCCCCCCAGAGCACCTTCCTGGTTATTCACTCTCCTCCCTCTCATCATTCGAAGCCCACTGTATAAGTCTTTTCTCTCCTACTTCCCTAAGAATTGCTGTGATCTACCGGCCCCCTGGACCATTATCGACTTTCCTTGATGAGTTTTCTGCCTGGCTACCCTACTTTCTCTCTTCGGAAATTCCCACAATCCTTCTTGGTGATTTCAACATCCCTGCTAATACAAACACTCCTGCTACTTCTAGACTTCTTAGTCTAACCTCTTCATTTGACCTGAAGCAATGGGTACAGGCTTCTACTCACTCTGATGGCAACACCCTTGACCTTGTATTCTCCTACCTATGCACTCCATGCAACTTCTCAAACAATCCTTTTCCTCTCTCCAACCATCACCTTATTAGTTTCTCTCTCCCCCTGTCTTCCACCACCTTTCCCTCCAATCGCCTAACCATCACCCGTAGAAACTTTCGCAACTTCAACTCCTCTCTATTCTATTCTGCTACTGACCACCTCTATGACAAAATCTCTCCCCTGTCCTGCCCCAACCAAGCCTCTCAAAGACTTCAACCAATACAAATCTGCCCTTCAAAAATACTATTCTTTCCTCCACACTGCCAAGCAAACCTATTTTACAACTCTTAATAACACCTTCTCATTCAGTCCCCGTAAACTCTTCTCTACCTTCAACTCTCTACTTTGTCCTCCACCGCCTAAACCCACTGCTTATTCACTGCCCAGGAGATCGCTAATCACTTCAAAAACAAGATTGATACAATCCGTGATGAAATCTCTACTCTGTAGGTATCTACCCCAGCTAAGACCCCATGTCAACAGGTACAACTGACACTCCCCCTATTCAAATCTGCTACTACAGACGAAGTTGCTAAACTCCTTTCTATCGCCCACCTAACCACCTGTCCCCTGGACCCTATTCCCTCTATTCCCTCTCAAATGCTACGGTCGCCCTCTGACCCCATCCTACACATTCTAACCCACATCTTCAATCTCTCCCTTACCTTTGGCATCTTCTCCAATGCTGTAAAACATGCACTGGTCACCCCCATACTTAAAAAGCCATCCTTGGACCCTACCAATCTTAACAACCTATGCCCTATTTCCTTGCTCCCCTTTTCCTCTAAACTCCTTGAACGCCTGGTTTACAACAAACTGAGTGACCACCTCATTAAAAACAACCTTCTTGATCCCCTTCAATCTGGATTTCTCCCTCAACACTCCACAGAAACTGCTCTTTTAAAACGCACAAATGACCTACTAACTGCAAAAACCAACAGACACTATTCTGTACTCCTACTTCTGGATCTTTCAGCTGCCTTTGACACGATTGACCATCCCCTCCTCCTCAAAAAACTTTACTCCCTCGATCTCCCTGACTGTGCTCTTCAGTGGCTCTCATCCATCTCAATGCACCTTCAGTGTCACTTACAATTCTACTTCCTCCTCTCCTCTTCCCTTCTTTGTCGGGGTCCCCCAAGGTTCTGTTCTTGGACCTCTTTTATTTTCAATCTACACCTCTTCCCTGGGTCAGCTGTTACCCACGGTATCAGCTGACGGTATCAGATGGTATTGAAAGCCTCTCACAGCTTTCAATATCATTTCTATGCTGACGACACACAAATCTATCTCTCCACCCCTCAAGTCACTCCATCAGTCTCCTCACGCATCACTAACTTTCTAACCGACATATCTGTATGGATGTCACACCACTTCCTCAAACTCAACTTGTCCAAAACCGAGCTTATAATATTTCCTCCCCCACGTGAACTATTCCCCTGACTTCTCTGTCAAGAGTAATGGCAAAACCATCCACCCGTACCTACATGTAAGGGTGCTAGGTGTTATCATGGATTCTGAACTCTACTTTCGGCACCACATCCAATCACTTTCCAAAGCTTGCCGCCGCAACCCCCCGCAACATCTCTAAACTACGTTCCCTTTCTAACCAATGAAACCACAAAGCTCCTGATTCACTCCCTGATTATCTCTCGCCTTGACTACTGCAACTCCCTCCTCATTGGCTTACCTTTAAATAGACTATCCCCCCTTCAGTCCATCATGAAAGCTGCTGCCAGACTCATCCACCTTACATACTGCTCAGTGTCTGCTACCCCTCTCTGCCAATCCCTCCATTGGCTACCACTCACCCAACAAATTAAATTCAAAATACTAACAATAAGTTACAAAGCCATCCACAACTCTGCCCCCAGCTACATCACTAACCTAGTCTCAAAATACCAACCTAATTGCCATCTCTGTTCCTTCCAAGACCTCCGGCTCTCTAGCTCCCTCATCACCTCCTCCCATATCCGCCTCCAGGACTTCTCCCAAGCCTCGCCCATCCTCTGGAAATCCTTACCCCAATTTGTCAGACTGTCTCCAAATTTATCCACTTTTAGGCGATCCCTGAAAACTTTCCTCTTCAGAGAAGCCTATCCTGCCTCCATCTAACAACTGCAACTTATTTCTCCATTAGCTCATCCCCCACAGCTATTACCCTTTTGTATAACTTGACCCTCCCTCCTAGATTGTAAGCTCCAATGAGCAGGGCCCTCTGATTCCTCCTGTATTGAATTGTATTGTACTTGTACTGTCTGCCCTCATGTTGTAAAGTGCTGCGTAAACTGTCGGCGCTATATAAATCCTGTATAATAATAATAAAATAATAATAATATTGCCATAATAAAACAAACCAGGGCTAAAGAAAGCCCATGTATAGTATTCATTCAATGGTCCATGTGGTGGAACAAAGATATATTCATAGAACCTTCAAAAATAAACATAGAAAAAATATATAAGAAAGACCCAAAATAGGCATATATAGATAGTCCATATATGCTCAGGGAGCACATTTAAACAGAAAAGTAAGATGAATATTTAGTATGTATCTTGTTTTCATCTTACTTTTCTGTTTAAATGTGCTCCCTGAGCATATATGGACTATCTATATATGCCTATTTTGGTTCTTTCTGATATATTTATTTTTGTAGGTTCTATGAATATATCTTTGTTCCTCCACATGGACCATTGAATGAATACTATACATGGGCTTTCTTTAGCCCTGGTTTGCTTTTTTATAGCATGGATACTTACCCCTGTGACTTAATGGCAACTTGTGGATTTCCTTTGTTGGGAATGAACCCATAGCTAATATCTATATTACAACAGGTATATATACCCTACCTTTAATCTGCTTCATGATTTTTTTTATATACTTATTTCATCTCTAATGTTTTTTTTTTTTTTCTTTAGTCGATGGTCACTTATTTCCTATGACAAGTTTCCCGCATCCACAGCGGAAATATACATTATACACAAAAGTTTATGGAAACCTCTTTGCAAGGTAATGTTATGGACTTATACAGTATCTGATGTTCTATACAAAGGTCCCTGAATCTCATTTGTTGTTGTGCGGTATTGTGTATTTATGCTTCTGTTTTTATTTTTAGATAGTGATACCTTTTCTCCTTTTCTTTGCACTTATAAAACTTCCTCAGGACACACTCAGGTTTCAATAACGAAATGCGTAGACGCATCGGGGCTCACATCATGTATATTTCTATATAGATGATTTTTATTCTTTGTCAATGTCCTTGTTATTCCTTGTATATGTATTTAATAAAGTTTATTATATTGTTACTTTGCATATGATCCCTTTGGTTTGCTGTGCCTCAAAGTCCGACTAGGGGTTTCTTTCTTTTGAACCCTCCCCTTTTTTCTTTTTGATTAAGTCCATGACCTGTTGAAGAAATTGTTGACCATGCTCTTTTTTTCCTCACACCTAAATCAATGAGTCTATCTCTCATCATAGCCTTATGGGCTTCCCATAGAATCTAGGGGGCCATTTAGGGAGATGCATTCTCTGTGAAATACTGAGTCAGGGACGAAGATAACATGGAGACTTCAGTGGGGTTGGAGAGGAGAGAGTCATTGGGTTTCCAATTATAGGTGCGTTGAGGCAAAGTGGGCATGGTCAAGCGCATGAAGATAGGTGCGTGATTGGAAATGGATGCGGTGCTTATAGAGGCCAAAAGCAGAACAGGGATGTGGAAGTGATCTGTGAAGATATTGCCTATCCTGGAGTAGGATGGATGTGTTTTGGAGAAATGGGAATAGTCTATCTTTGGGGTGAAGTAGTTGAAGTTCAAGAAGCCTTTTTTTTTTTTTTTTTTAAATCTTTATTTAATTTTCCAAAATTACATACAAAACAATCAATAAAAAAAAAAAAAAAAAAAAAGTAAAAAGGGAAACAACCAACCCCATACAACTAGGGGGAATACATTAAGATATTATTACAAAATATTCCAAAACCTCTAACGCTTGTATCCTATATACTCCCCCCGGATTGATCTCTCCCCTCCCCCCCCCCTCCCCAGCCCCTGCAGCTTCCCTCTCATCTCTTTGAGTTTTGGCAATTTCTAGTGTTCTAGGTCTCGTCCTACAATGATATTACTTCAATATAGCGCTCAGATTTTCTAAATTTGGTCCAAACATCCCATTTACCCCCTTGTGTATTATGATCCCTTCCCAAATGCTCTCCTACCTCAGCTCGCTCCAGGAAATATATTTCATTAACTCTAGCCACCCACTCTCCTATCCCGGGCGCTTCATGTTCCTGCCATTTCTTTGGAATGGTATTTTTCACTGAGTTTATTAATACCGGGACTATTGAAGTTTTATACTCTCTGGTTCCCCCTTCCGACCTATGGAACAAACAGTCCCAGGGGTCAAGGGGGATCGCCTTGCCTGTTATTTCCTTAATTATTTTGATCACTTCTTGCCAGTAGATTTTTATTTTTGGGCATTCTCACCACAAGTGCGCCATAGTTCCTGGGGAAGCATAGCCTCTCCAGCAGTTCGGGGACCTATCCGGAGAAAATATACTAACTCTGACCGGGGTCATATACCACCTAGTAAGACACTTATAGTTGCTCTCTCTGGTTTTTGTGTCGACTGCCGTTTCAAGCGTCGCCTCTAGAATGCGCCTTACTTCCTCATTATCACCATAAGCTCCCAGTTCCTCTCCCCATTTCCTGATAAACGAAGGTACTTCCTTCCCCAATTCTCTCACCATAATTTTATAAATTTCTGCAATTTTTCCCTTCTTCAATTCTTTACGAAAAAGTTTCTCTATCGGTCTATACTCTGCTTCTTCCCTTAAAGGTCCAGGGAGGCTAGCAATAAAGTGTGCTAGCTGGCCGTATCTCCACCTGTTTAAAATCCAAACCCCCTCTTGTGCTGCTATTTCGTGAAAAGTGATTATTTTTCCTCGTTTAATAATACCCCTTACTTGTACCTCTCTATCTAATATCCAATTACCCCCCACTTTCTCCATCCCCGGAGGGAAGAGTAAGTTCTCTTTTAAGAATATTAAAGGGGAATTGTAATCCCATTTGTTTTTTGTGTGTAACTGATCCCAAATTTTAAATGTGAGGTGTGTAATGTAATGTGTAATCTTTCCCAGCCCCCTGGAGTGTGGGGGGTTCCAAATCAAGTGATTTAATTGTGTGTTACTCATCCTATTTTCTAAACTAACCCATCTTTTAGTGCCAGTACTATGCGACCAGTCCAGTGCCCGTGCTAAAACCACTGCTTTATAATACAACCTAAAATCTGAGAGGGCCAGCCCTCCACTTACGTTTTCCCTCCTCAATATCTTTAGAGCAATCCTTGTTTTTTTATTATCCCAGACATATTTATTTATAAGACTGGATAATACTTTGAAAAAATTCTCTGGGAGAGGGATCGGGAGCATCTGCATCTTATATAGAACCTTTGGTGCGAGCACCATTTTCACCGGGGCAATGTTTAACTCTATTTATTTCCCTTTTTATTTTGTTTAATAGCGGAATAAAATTCAGCTTATACAGCTTCGTTCTATCGCATAGCAAATTAACCCCCAGGTACTTTAGACTGTCTTTCCATGGAAAGTGAAACACTTCGCCCAGTCTATGCGCTTCCAGTTTTTTTATATTTATTTTTAAGGCTTCTGACTTTTCTATATTTATTTTAAAATTTGAGAGCTCACTATATTTCCTCAGGGTGGTCAACAAGTTTGGTATCGTAATTCTAGGATTAGAAACATAAAAAAGCACATCGTCCGCAAAAGTGGCTAGTTTGTGTTCTTCCTCCTCTACTATGCAGCCGCTTATATCAGGATTTTTCCTGATCATAGCTAGGAGGGGCTCAAGGGCCAGGACAAACAATAGGAGCGACAGAGGACAACCTTGCCTCGTCCCATTTTTCATAACAAATTGTGCTGAAGGGGTATTATTAACCTTTACAAATGCTGCGGGTTGATTATATAGAATTTTTATCCAATTTAGCATCATGGGCCCTATTCCCATAACTTCAAGTGTATGAAACATGAAACCCTGTCAAACGCTTTTTCGGCGTCAATTGACAGGAGTAGACTGGGGACCCTGCTCGTTCTAAATGACTCCATTATTAGAAGAGACCTGACCCCATTGTCCCTTCCCTCCCTCCCTCCCAGGGACAAATCCCACCTGGTCTGGGTGGACCAGAAAGGACATTTTCTCCCTAAGCCTAGTTGCCAACACCTTCGCATATAACTTAGTGTCCGCGTTTAAAAGCGCGATCGGCCTATAGCTCGAGCACAGAGTGCGGTCCCTCCCCTCCTTTAGGATGAGTGTTACTACTGCCAGCAGGGCATCTCTACACAGATCTCCTTGCTTCCCTTCCCGTTCCAAATTTGGCGCAGCCGCGGGACCAGGGTACTGCCAAATTCCTTGTAAAAAGTGTTTGTAAAGCCGTCCGGCCCCGGGCTTTTGTCCGGGGGGGAAGACTTTAGTGCCTGGTAGATCTCCTCTTCCGTTATCTGGCGCTCTAGCTCTAATGTATCGACTTCCGGCAGTGTAGGAAGTCCTGCCCCTTTTAAAAACTCCTTCATCTTCTCTTCCTTGTTTCCCCTGTTTTTTCCCTCCCTGCTGACCGAATAGAGCGATGCATAAAACTGTCTGAATTCCTCTCCTATCTCTTTTGTGGTATACCTCATTTCACCTTTACTATTTTTGATCTTCTCTATATAGTTCTCGTCTTTTTTTTTTTCCTGATGACCGACGCCAAATGTTTCCCCACCTTATTACCTTTCACGTGGAACCTTTTTAGCTGTATGTTCCTAGTTTTCGCCAACTCTTCTTCTATTAACTCCCTGAGGTCTTCTCTTTTTTTAATGTCAATTCTTTGAATGTAGCCTCATCCCTTCCCAGCGAAGCTTTATGGAATTGTTCTAACTGGTAAATTTTAGCAACAAGACTTTCTTTCTTTAACCTCCTTTCTCTCTTCTCGTCTGAGCTTATAGATATTATGACCCCCCTGATGTATGCCTTGAAGGCCTCCCATAAAACCGCCCCCGTTGTCTCACTCAACTCATTGTGGGTAAAAAACTCATCGATTTCCCTCTGTATTTTCTCAACAACTGTATCTTTCATGAGAAGGGCCTCATTAAACCTCCAAGAGAATGGGGCCCTGAAAAGACCCCTAAGCTTTACCATCATAAAAATTGGTGCATGGTCTGATAGGGTCATAGCCTCAATCTTTGACTCTACTATATACTCCAACAGGCTATGGTCGACCATCATGTAATCCAGCCTTGAATAGGTCCCGTGGACCGGGGAACAGAAGGAATAGTCCCTCACTTTGGGGTGCTGCACCCGCCAGACATCGATAAGCTGACTATCATGTAGCTTCCTCCCTAATCTCACCAATGACCCCTTCCCTGTGTCCCGGGTCCCAAAGGACCTATCCAAGGCTGGGTCCAAACAAAAATTGAAGTCACCCGCCAAAATTGTTTCCCCCTCCTTAAATGCATTCAAACTCATAAGGGTCCGGGAGAGATACTTTATCGGGTCTCTGTTCGGGCAGTAAACATTAGCCAATGTGTATTTCCTGTCACCTAAGATAATTTTTACAAACAAAAAACGTCCTTCTTCATCCACCCGCTTCTCAATCAGTGTAAATTTGATCCGTTTCCAGAACCCGATAGCCACTCCCTTCGCCCTTTTAGATGGTGAATCACAGTATACCCAGGCTGGGAAATTCTTTGAACTCAACTTGATGTTTTCTTCCTGCACCAGATGGGTCTCCTGCAGGAAGACCACATCTGCATCATACCCCTGTAATTCATTCAGAATTTTCCGCCTCTTCCCTGGTGAATTTAACCCTTTCACATTGTAGGACACACACCTAACCTCTATCCCGGCTGCCATCCGCCTTACTAGTTGTTAAACATCTGCAGGGGCACCTCCCCCCCTTCACCCCTCACCACCCCTACAGGGGCACCTCCCCCCGGTCACTCCCCCACCTCCCCCTTCCCAACTGCTGTTCCACCCTCTCCGCATCTTTTACTCGCTTTAGGAGATGTCCCAGGTCTGTCCTGACGTTAAGGATTTCTGCTTTTATTGAGTTTTCCAGCCTGATGAACATATCCTGTATCTGATATTTGGTTGGAAGGGCTTCTGCGGTAGGGTCAGTTTCCATGCTTGGGCCTCTGAGTTGGGAATCCCCCCTTGCACACCCTTGTTCTTAGCTGTAATCTTTTTCTTATCTTTAACTTCTTGTTGTTTATTATCAGGTCCTGGGCTTTTTAAATATTTTTGAATTGTGCTAGAGTTCAAACTGTCCCTGGGCTTGCTGGGCTCTGCTTGCTTTTGAGAGCATCCTCTCATGTTCCCTGCTACCAAGCTATACAAGCTTTTGCTCTTAAAGAGAGAGCGCCCTCCTCCACACCCCTCAGCTGCAAAAACAGATTCAACATAAAATTTCCGGCCACCAGTTCGCCCCTGGAGCCCCCTTCAGCTTCGAAACTCTGTCCAACAGGTGGGTTTGACTTGGAACCCTTTAAACTTCTAGGACCGCTCTTTTTCCTCTTATTTTAGGATTTATGTCACACCACCGGACTACTGGGGTATCCACTCACCCTCCGATCTCTTTATTGGACAGTTTGTGACCAAAAAAAATACAGTTCCGTTATTTATCCCAGGCTCCTACACCTTTAGGTTTTTGGCTTTACCCAGGTAGATCACATTCACAGTCCCTTTAATACAAAAGGTGGAAGCCTTCTCCATACATTCATCCACTAAGGGCAAAGAATCATACCTTAGTCCTGCAGACCTCTTTGGATTGCCAGTGTTAGATGGAGAGGGGAGGTGCGTGCTGCTCTCTCAGTGCCTCATCTGTGTCATGAAAGTCTTCACAGCTGATCTTTACTGAGCCGATGCTCAGGCAACCAGAACGCCGATGTCTCTTTCCCCCTTCTCAGTGGGTCCTCCTTGCTGACTAAGGGAATAGATCGGGGGGGGGGTGCGGGGGGCCCCAGGGACCGAGACGGAGCCGAGCTGCAGCGGGGTATGGGTGTGGGAGACGCAGCGGCGGCGAGCGACCTCCTCAACAGCCGTCCGTCCCGTCTCACACACTATCCACTGTGCGCTTTGGCGCTGTGTAAGGACAACTGCTGGCTCACTCCCCCACCGCCTCGAGTGTAGGTTTTAGGCAGCTGGCCCCGGGCTCTCACCCCGTGCCTTCACTGGAGCCGCCATCACTCAGACCTCAGAGCACGTCACATCGCGTCAAGAAGCCTTTTTTTTAACATGAGCTAGGCGTTTAAACGGGATATTAGAGCGACCCTGTGAGGTGTCAATAATGGGGTCTAGTGGCATATTTAGGTCTCCTGCCAGGATAATAACCCCTTCCGCGAAGTGCGATAGTTTAGAGAGAGTTTGGGTAATGAAGGCGGGTTGGTTGTGGTTTGGACTATAGATATTCGCTAGGGTGCATTGGGTATTGCCTATAAAGCCCTTGAGAAAGAGAAAGCGGCCATAATCATCAGTTAACATGTCAGTGAGTCGAAAGGCTACACGCTGAACCCAATGGCCACTCCTTTGGCTTTATTAGTGTCAGATAGGCTATAGTACGCTTGTGGGAACTAGCGTGAGTGCAGTTTGACCAGGGTTGAATGTGTCAAATGTGTCTCTTGAAGAAAGGCAATGGAGCAGGAAGATTTTTTCAGTTCCCGCAGTACTTGATGCCTTTTCCCAGCTACATTTAGGCCCCTTACATTATACGAAGTGACCATGGTATCAGCGGTGTATAGACCCTCAGCTCATGAAACAATTTATACCAGCAAGGAAGGGGGGGAGGAGGGGGTGTGGGTGAGGAGGGAGTGAGGAGAAAGAGGACAAACCTGGAGAGGAAAAAGAAAGAGAGGATACATGTATAGAGTAAACAATTACAGTCTAAAAAGCTAAAAGGGATCAGAAGGTAAACACACAGAAACCTGCTGTGGTCCCCGAGGGGGAGTGGAGAGCGAGCAGCTATCAAGACCTCTAGGGAGAGTCTGACAATCATTGTGTGTGAGCTGCCCACACTCACCAACCCCAAAACATGGGGGGCAAGGAACATAAAAAAAGGTAAAAGCAGCGGTCAGGGGTACGGGGCCCCGTCAGCATGCGGCCTATGTAATGCATATGAACAAAACAAACTCTAGCAATGCTAAAACATGAACTAGATAATATAAGTGAAGCGAACCATAGTAAGTAATAATTCAACAATGTAGTAAGGAGTAGGGGAAAAACCTGGGTTAGTGTATGATATCAATCAGGCATCCGTGCTCTAGAAGCAAGCTGAGATAGATAGGTGGTGCAAAGCAAAAAAAAAACAAAAAAAAACTTGTGGACAGTGCAACCACCACAGTAACTGTGAGTACATGAGGATGCAAAGGGGATATGTAGAGAGCATCTCATCCATTTTTCTGGGAAGAGCCCGGTGTCACTGTGCACCTCTTTTTAGAGGGGGACTTCCACCATTGGGGGTCCGAGGGGAACGATAACGTTGGTATTGGGTTGTGCCATACCGGGAGATCCATTTGAGGCATGTCAAGGTCACGGAGGAAGTTAGGGAGTTCCTCAGGGAATCGGAGTGTGAAAAATCGCCCATTTTTAGTGGCAATCAAGCATGCGGGGAAGCCCCACCTGTAGGTGACCCCATCTGTTCTCAGTTGGTCTAGGAGAGGTTTTGTCACGAACGTTCGTTCCGTTCCAGAAGGCGTGGCCTATGCGCATGCGTGAGTCACGGACCGCATGCACGAATGTGCGCATGCGCGCCCAATAGCCTTTAAAAGATGCTCAATGGCGCTGCCCCTTGCGGTTTGATCTGCTTCCGTTCCCTGTGTTCCTGATTGTACCAGTACTCTGTTCCTGTGTTTGACCCGGCTTCCTGACCCTGTTTATGTCTCCAATCCTGACTTTGGCTAGTTTGACCCGGCTCTGTTACCTGCCTGATTGCCTGTTGCCAAGACCCAGCTTGGACTCTGACTATTCTCTGCCTGCCGTTTCTGCTGTACTTCCTGATGTGTATGACCCGGCTCGTCTGACTCCGCTTCTGTCTGCTGACCTGCATCCGCTGCTCTGCAAACCTGCATCTGCTAACCTGCATCCGCTGCTCTGCAAACCTGCATCTGCTGACCTGCATCCGCTGCTCTGTAAACCTGCATCTGCTAACCTGTATCCACTGCTCCGCAAACCTGCATCCGCAAACCTGCATCCGCTAACCTGCATCCGCTAACCTGCATCCGCTGCTCTGCAAACCTGCATCTGCTGACCTGCATCCGTTACTCTGCAAACTTGCATCTGCTAACCTGCATCCACTGTTTTGCAAACCTGCACCTGCTGACCTGCATCTGCTGCTCTGCAATCTGCCCCTGCTGACCTGCATCCACTCTGCTGCTAACCTGCATCTGCTGATTTGCAACCACCACTCCAGCTTCCACGCAAGGAGACCACTTCAAGCAGTAAGGGCTCAGGCACCCTTACCTCACTGTGCTCTTACCGCCACTGTTCCCACTCCAGTGGCCTCCGAGCCAGGGTGGTACGGGAGGTCTCCCTCCACACGTCAGGCTCACATCCCAGGTACGTTACAGTATCAAACCGCCATGTCTGAGCCTGCAGGAGGAACCTGGCCTATGGGCTTTGTCTGTCAAACTCTCACAGCCCTCACTCAGGTCATGGAGACCCTGCAAAACAGCCTCGTCCGAATGGAAAAGCGGACACAAGATTTGACCATCTCGGCAGACCCATCTACCGAGCCTAGGGTGCCTGTCCCTGAGAAGTTCTCTGGGAAACGTAAACCAATTCCGGGCGTTTTGCAACGCATGCGAACTGTATTTCTCATTGCTGCCACGGACTTTCTCATCCGAAATTACCAAAGTAGGCTTTGTTATCACCTTACTGCAGGGGGAGCCCCAGGCCTGGGCCCACCACCTACATGAAGTCCGCCATATGGATCTGAACTCCTTGTCATCCTTCCTTGATGCCATGGCCCGACTTTACGACGAACCCCAGCGGACTTCCACCGCCGAGGCTGCCCTCCACGCACTCCAGCAAGGCCCCCGAGCGGTAGAGGACTATGTAACCGATTTCAGACGCTGGAGCGCGGACACTCAGTGGAATGAGGCTGCTCTCTGACACCAGTTTCGCCTCGGTCTGTCTGAGAGTTTAAAGGACGAATTGGCCCGGGTTGATGTTCCTGATGCTCTAGAGATTTTAAATACGCTATCCATCCAGATACACCGACGACTTCGGGAACGCAGAGCAGAGAGGTCTACTCAGCAGCTCCACCCAGCTTGGATACTATCCCGAATGCCAACTTCCATGCACTCCATCAAACCAAAGCAGCCTGAACTGATGAAACATTCCCTGTCCATCCAAGAACGATTTCGTCGCCAGCAGAATTATGTAAGCCTATACTGTGGAGAAGCTGGTCACTACATCTCCTCTTGTCCTGCTAAGATGCGCAAGTTCCTGGCCACCTCTTCTTCTAATCATGCACCTTCCACTGCCAGTGCCACTCACCTGGCCATACCAATCTCATTCCAACCAGAAAGAACCATTTCCTCTCTTTTGTTTCCAGTCATTCTTGGCCTACCTTGGCTTCAGGCACACAATCCCCAGATCGACTGGGGAACCGGAAGTGTTAAGTTCCAGTCACCTTACTGCCTGCACCATTGTGTGCCATCATGCCCCAGCACCTCTGGTCCTTTGTTATGCCTGGAACCAGATCCTGAAACATGCTCTGCTGTGCCCAAACAATACCATGAGTTCTTGGACGTTTTCAGTAAACGTGGGGCCGAAGTTCTTCCACCTCATCGTCCATACGACTGTCCAATTGAGCTTCTTCCTGGTGCCGAGATCCCTTTCGGACGTATCTTTCCCTTATCTGAAGGGGAACTAGGGGTATTGAAGGAATACGTTGATGAGAATCTTAAGAGGGGATTCATCCGCCCTTCCACCTCTCCAGCAGGAATCTTTTTTGTGGAAAAGAAAGACCACTCTCTCCGACCCTGTGTGGACTATCGGGAGCTGAATAAGATCACGGTTAAGAACAGATACCCTTTGCCCCTGATACCTGAACTCTTTCAAAGACTTAGAACCTCCTCTGTGTTTACCAAATTAGACCTGCGGGGGGCTTACAACCTGGTCCACATTCGTGCAGGGGATGAGTGGAAGACTGCTTTTCGTACTAGGTTCGGCCATTACGAATATTTAGTAATGCCTTTTGGGTTATGTAACGCCCCAACCACATTTCAGCACCTGATTAATGATGTTTTTGGAGACTGTCTGGACATTTATGTAGTTGTCTATCTAGACGATATTTTGATTTTTTCTTCTTCCCTTGAGCAGCATTGAGAACATGTCAAGTTGTACTCTGTCGCCTTCGTCAACATGGACTATACGCAAAACCAGAAAAATGCGAGTTTGAGCGACAGAGTATCCAGTTCCTTGGCCTCGTGACATCAACAGAGGGATTCAAGATGGATCCTCAGAAAGTTTCAGCCGTTCTGGATTGGCCTGCACCTTCAGACAAGAAAGGGGTGCAGTGCTTTGTTGGCTTCGCAAATTTCTATCGGAGATTCATCAAGGGTTTCTCTGCTATTATCTCCCCAATCACGCAGCTGACCAAGCAGAATGTTCGGTTCCATTGGACTCCCAAGGCACAGGCCGCCTTCACAGACTTAAAAGGACTTTTCACATCGGCTCCTATTCTGAGTCATCCTGATCCTGCGCTTCCTTACCTACTTGAAGTAGATGCCTCAGAGACTGCGGTTGGAGCTGTCAGCTCCCAACGCCAGGGTCTCAAGGACTTGATGCACCCATAGCTTTCTTCTCCCGGAAGCTCACCCCATCTGAAAAGAACTATGACGTTGGGAACAGGGAACTTCTGGCCATTAAATCGGCCCTTGAGGAGTAGAGGTATTTGTTGGAAGGAGCAGCGCACCCCATACTCATTTATACAGATCACAAGAACTTAGAGTATCTGAGAGCTGCCAAACGTCTGAGACTCCGCCAGGCACGATGGGCATTATTTTTCTCTAGGTTCTCATTTCACATAACTTACCAGCCTGGCTCCAAGAACACCAAACCGGACGCTCTTTCCTGTATGTTTGATGATCCAAAGAAAGTATCAGCTCCGGAAACCATTCTATCGGAAGGTAACTTTTTACTTTTGCAAACTGACCTCATGTCCAGCTTGAAGCAAGCCTCTGCAGGTGTGTCTGCCCCTCCTGGAGTTACTCTGCTACTCAAGGATGGTCTACTGTGGAGAAATCTTTGTGCCTGAAGAGGTCCGAGTCACAGTGCTGAATTTGTGTCATGATCATCCTCTGGCAGGCCATTTCGGAATGCATAAGACTCTGGAACTAGTCCAACGTACGTTTTGGTCGCCGGATCTTGAGAAGAACTGCAGGGAATATATAAACTGTTGTGCTACCTGTATCCGTAGCAAGACCACTAGAAGCAAGGCCTGGGGTCTGCTCAGACCTTTACCAGTCCCCAACCGTCCTTGGAAAATGATTGCCATGGATTTCGTAGTGGAACTTCCTCCATCGGAAGGTTATTCAGCCATTTTTGTCGTGGTTGACCGTTTATCCAAGATGGCCCACTTTGTTCCACTAAAAAGCACACCCTCTGCCATGGAAACTGCCCAAGTCTTTATTAGAGAGATAGTAAGGCTACACGGGGTTCCCGCGGACATTGTTTCGGACAGAGGGGTGCAGTTCATCTCTCGTTTCTGGAGGGCTTTATGCAGGGCTCTGAAGATTGAACTGTCCATGTCCTCGTCCTATCACCCTCAGACCAATGGGCAAACTGAGAGGACGAATCAAACGCTCGAGCAATATCTCCGATGCTTCACCTCCTTTGTTCAGGATGACTGGGTATCATTACTACCCCTGGCAGAATTTGCCTTTAATAATGCCAGTCATTCGGCTACAGGTCAGTCTCCATTCTTTGCCAATTACGGGTACCATCCAACCTTTCTACCTGATCTCATCCCGGATTCAACAGTCCCGGCGGTCCAGAGTACTGTCGATTTCCTGACTCGTAATAGCAAGATATTACAGGAAGCCATGACCAGGGCACAGGCAACCAATAAGAAGATGTTTGACAGGAAGAGGAGGGGGGAGTTATGTCTGCAACCGGACGATCAAGTATGGTTATCCACCACCAATCTTAAGATGGCCTGCCCAGCAAGGAAATTGGCACCCAAATTCATTGGTCCTTTCCCAGTAAAACGGAAATTAAATGACGTTTCCTATGAACTTTCCTTACCGGAGTCTTTGAAAATCCATCCGGTATTTCATGTCTCATTATTGAACCCTACAGTGCCTGATCCTTTTCCAGATAGAAGATCAAGACCACCTAAACCTGTGATCATTGATCGAGATGAGGAGTTTGAAGTAGAGGCAGTAGACTGCCGAAGAAAAAGGAATCAGCTACAATTCTTGATCAAATGGAAGGGTTACGGTCTGGAAGAAAATTCCTGGGAACCCCAACGGAACATTCACGCTCAAGAATTAGCACGTTAGACATGCTTTGGCGCCCAATAGCCTTTAAAAGATGCTCAATGGCGCTGCCACTTGCGGTTTGATCTGCTTCCGTTCCCTGTGTTCCTGATTGTACCAGTACTCTGTTCCTGTGTTTGACCCGGCTTCATGAACCTGCTTATGTCTCCAATCCTGACTTTGGCTAGTTTGACGCGGCTCTGTTACCTGCCTGATTGCCTGTTGCCAAAACCCAGCCTGGACTCTGACTATTCACTGCCTGCCGTTTCTGCTGTACTTCCTGATGTGTAGGACCCGGCTCGTCTGACTCCGCTTCTGTCTGCTGACCTGCATCCGCTGCTCTGCAAACCTGCATCTGCTGACCTGCATCCGCTGCTCTGCAAACCTGCATCTGCTGACCTGCATCCGCTGCTCTGCAAACCTGCATCTGCTAACCTGCATCCGCTGCTCCGCAAACCTGCATCTGCTAACCTGCACCTGCTGCTCTGCAAACCTGCATCTGCTGACCTGCATCCGCTACTCTGCAAACTTGCATCTGCTAACCTGCATCCACTGCTCTGCAAACCTGCACCTGCTGACCTGCATCTGCTGCTCTGCAATCTGTCCCTGCTGACCTGCATCCACTCTGCTGCTAACCTGCATCTGCTGATCTGCAACCACCACTCCAGCTTCCACGCAAGGAGACCACTTCAAGCAGTAAGGACTCAGGCACCCTTACCTCACTGTGCTCTTACTGCCACTGTTCCCACTCCAGTGGCCTCCGAGCCAGGGTGGTACGGGAGGTCTCCCTCCACACGTCAGGCTCACATCGCAGGTACGTTACAGGTTTTAGGGCTCTGTGATGGTTCAAGGTTTCCTTGGAGAGGTCAGGGAAAATGTTAACAACGGCTCCGTCAAAGTCAATGTTTGGGGTGCTCTGCAATTTGACTACAATGCCATTTTTATATTCAAATTAGTGAAGGTAGCAAATAACATCCCTGGGTAGGTCAGTGGTAAAATTGCATGGTCACAAAGCGCGGTGAACGCGATCAAATCTTAACGAGTCAGTCACAGGGTTACCAAGAATGGTGTTCAGGATACCGCGGATCGAGATCATTATCTCTGGTTGTCTCTGGCAACCCCTGGATACGCAGATTGTTCCTGCTATTGTGATTTTCCAGGTTCTCGAGCTTAGTGAGCAGCGGTGGGCAAATGCTAAGTGGGTGACAGTCTCTTGTAGCTCTTTAATGGTTACCTCCTGTGAGGCTTGGCGTTGCTCTGTGTCCTCAATTCTGGCTAGCAGGTGTGACATGTCTGATCTCACTGCTGTGATTTCTTTCTTAATGGATTTCTCCAGGCTATGGAACATACCTGCGAGTTCTTTTTTGAGCCCACTCACCAGGGACGACATTGCGGAGTCAGGTGGGGATCCAGGGTCTTCCATGAGCAATGAGCAGTAGAAGGATGCCAGAGAGCTCTCCCGGATGGATGCTGCATGTGAGAAGGGAGATGTAATCGACCTCGAGGATCGGGCCTGTCTGCTATGCGTGGTAGGGCTGGATGTTTCCACGGCCAGGTACCGCTTGATGGAGCCTGTGGGGGGGGGGGTGGTTGTGAAGCCGAGCCTTTCCCGGACCGCTTACCGAGTGCTGAGCGGGATTCTGACATTTTAGTTGGCATTGCTAGAGGGTTTTAGGCCGATGGCTGGATGGAGATCTTCTTAGACACGTCCGCGCGGCGCCATGCGTAGGCCACGCCCCCTGGATATCTTTTTATATCCCTTTCCTGTTTTATACAGTTCAACTACCTTTTCCCACAGATCTTTTGACAATTCTTTTGCTTTCCCCATGACTTAGAATCCAGAAGCATCAGTGCAGCACTGGATGAAAGATGCAAGGGTCTGTCAGGAGTCCAGAAATGCATTGACCTTTTATATACACACACACTAATTACAAGCAAACAGATCACAGGTGAGGATGTTTACCTTTAATAGCCATTCAAACCCCTTTGTGTCAACTTGTGTGCATGCTATCAGATCAAAATCACCAAGGTATGTAAACTTTTGATCAGGGTCATTTGAGTAGTTTCTGTTGCCATAATGATTTAAAAAGAGTAAACACAGTTGATTGATAATAAATGGCTTCAGCCAAACACTAACCATGATTGAAAGAAAAGTTTTTGTGTTATCGTTCATATTCTCTGAAAAATGGCCAAGAAATCATAAATTCTGCCAGGGTATGTAAACTTATGAGCACAACTGTAGGTGTTCACAGCCAATTGCATTAGGGTGTGCACCCCAGAGCTCAAACACACCTGTGTGTGTATTTTTGTTTATATTTATATATAAAAAAGTTAATTTATTTTAGTCATTCAATTCAAAAAGTGAAACTCATATAAATGCGTTACATACAGTGATATATTTCAAGCATTTCTTTTTTTTTATTTTGATGATTATGGCTTAAAGCTACTGAAAACTCAAAATTCAGTATCTCAGAAAATATTACATAAGACCAATAAAAAAAGGATTTTTAATACAGAAATGTTGGCGTGCTGAAAAGTATGTACAGTATAATATACACTATACCAATACTTGGTCAGGGCTCCTTTTGCATGAATTACTGCGTCAATGCGGCGTGGCATGGAGTCAATCAGCCTGTGGTGCTGCTGAGGTGTTACGAAAGCCCAGATTGCTTTGATAGCGGTCTTCAGCTCGTCAGCATTGTTGGGTGGGGTGTCTCTCATCTTCCTCTTGACAATACCCCACAGATTCTATATGAGGTTGAGGTCAGGCAAGTTTGCTGGCCAATCAAGCACAGGGATACCGTGATCAGAGGGCTGCACTTTGGCCTTAATAAAACACAGTGGACCAACACCAGCAGATGACATGGCTCCCCAAATCATCACTGACTGTGTAAAATTGTGTATTTCATTTGGAAATCAAGGTCCCAGAGTCTGGAGGAAGAGTGGAGAGCCACAGAATCCAAGTTGCATGAGGTCCAGTGTAAAGTTTCCACAGTCAGTAATAATTTGGGGAGCCATGTCATCCGCTGGTGTTGGTCCACTGTGTTTTATCAAGTTCAAAGTCAGTGCAGCCGTCTACCAGGAAATTCTAGAGCAATTCATGCTTCCCTCTGCTGACCAGCTTTATGGAGATGCTGATTTCATTTTCCAGCAGGACCTGGTACCTGCCCACACTGCCAAAAGTACCAATACCTGGTTTAATGATCATGGTATCACTGTGCTTGATTGGCCAGCAAACTCGCCTGACCTAAACCCCATAGAGAATCTGTGGTGTATTGTCAAGAGGTATATGAGAGACACCACATCCAACAATGCAGATGAGCTGAAGGCCGCTATCAAAGAAACCTGGGCTTCCATAACGCCTCTGCAGTGCCACAGGCTGATCGCCTCCATGCCACGCATTGATGCAGTAATTCATGGAAATGGAGTCCCGACCAAGTTTTGAGTGCATACTATACTGTACATTGACATAATTTTCAGCAAGCCAACATTTCTGTATGAAAAATCTATTTTTTTTTTTATTCGTACTATGTAATATTCTGATTTTCTGAGATACTGAATTTTGGATTTTTACTAGTTGTAAGCCATAATCATCAAAATAAAAAAGAAATGCTTGAAATATATCACTCCGCGTGTGTAATGCATCTATATAAAATATATTTTAGGTTAGTCTCACTTTTTGAATTGAATACCTGAAGTTAATTTTTTTGAGATGTACACACACACACACACACACACACACACACGCGCACACACGTGCACACACACACATATATATACATACATTTTTGTAAATATTTTATCATATATTTTCATGTGACAACACTGAAGAAATGACACTTTGCTACAATGTAAAGTAGTGTACAGCTTGTATAACATTGTCAATTTGCCGTCCCCTGAAAATAACTCAACACACAGCCATTAATGTCTAAACCGCTGGCAACAAAAGTGAGTACACCCCCTAAGTGAAAATGTCCAAATTGGGCCCAATTAGCCATTTTCCCTCCCGGTGTCACGTGACTCATTAATGTTACAAGGTCTCAGTCAGGTGTGAACGGGACAGGTGTGTTAAACTTAGTGTTATCGCACTCACTCTCTCAGATTGGTCATTAGAAGTTCAACATGGCACCTCATGGCAAAGAACTATTTCTCTATATAAAGATGGCCTAGGCTATAAGAAGATTGCTGAGACCCTGAAACTGAGATGCAGCATGGTGGCCAAGACCATACAGCGGTTTAACAGGACAGGTTCCACTCAGAACAGACCTCCCCTCGGTCGACCAAAGAAGTTGAGTGCACGTGCTCAGCGTCATATCCAGAGAGTCTTTGGGAAATAGACGTATGAGTGCTGTCAGCATTTCTGCAGAGGTTAAAGGGATGGGGGGGGGGGTCAGCCTGTCAGTGCTCAGACCATACGCCGCACACTGCATAAAATTGGTCTGCATGGCTGTTGTCCCAGAAGGAAGCCTCTTCTAAAGATGATGCACAAAAAAGACACTGCAAACAGTCTAAGGACATGGATTACTGGAAACATGTCCTGTGGTCTGATGAGACCAAGATAAACTTATTTGGTTCAGATGGTGTCGAGCGTGTGTGGCGGCAAACCAGGTAAGGAGTACAAATACAAGTGTGTTTTGCTTACAGTCAAGCATGGTGATGGGAGTGTCATGGTCTGCATGAGTGCTGTCGGCACTGGGGTGCTACAGTTCATTGAAGGAACCATGAATGTCAACATGTACTGTGACATACTGAAGCAAAGCATGATCCCCTCCCTTCAGAGACTGGGCCGCAGGGCAGTATTCCAACATGATAACAAACCCAAACACACCTCCAAGATGACCACTGCCTTGCTAAAGAAGCTGAGGGTAAAGGTGATGGATTGGTGAAGCATGTCTCCAGACCTAAATCCTATTGAGCATCTGTGGTACATCCTCAAACAGAAGGTGGAGGAGCGAAAGGTCTCTAACATCCACCAGCTTTGTGATGTCGTCATGGAGGAGTGGAAGAGGACTCCAGTGGCAACCTGTGAAGCTCACTTTTGTGAGATACTATGTGTGTGCGTGAGTCTTAAAGGGGCATTGTAAACCTCTGGGGTGATAAGTGTCCTTCGCGCTATCAATGATGTGTAATAAGAAAAAAATAATGTAGGATAATTGCAGCAAAATCTATAGTGTTCACAACAACACAAATAAAGTGAAAAAGAAAAAAGAAAATGATTTCGCGCAATAGCCTATTGCCTGGGGAATAGTCCTCCAGGTATCGTGCTGTCTAAACAATAATGACAGAAATATTAAAGTGCAATAGTTCATACGGATAATGTATCATTGTGAAGTAAATATTAATATCTCATAAAAATAGTGACTGGTAAAGCCATGCATATCAAATATTCACATATATTCAGAAAATATCTAACGTGAAATGCCAAAATCCTATTAGTAGGTAATGTGACAATACCAACAACAGGGAAGAAGTGCACATATAGTGGTAATAGTCCAAATAGTAATAAATGAAAATGCCATATGGTAAGGTGGACTGTTCTAGAGAGTCACAGATATGTAGGAATAAAGATGATCCAATAGGTGGTTCATTAATAATATGGTTCAGTGATGTTGCCCATAAATAACTGCATACAATTTTTCCTGGGTATGGTCTCCCAGAACTCTCACCTTAGAGCTGATGTATAATTGCATCTGTGAGTTCAGGTTTTGAGTTCAGGTTTATAGATGTTATCGCTGTTGAATGCTGTCAGTGAGGCTTGTTGTGAATTTCTCCTTTAAAATCTTCTGCTAGTGTTACCTAAAGGGCTCCAGTATTGCCACAGCAGTGGCAGGGGGAAAAAAGGAGAAAACAGAAAGGCCTCCACCAGCGTAGTAATTTAGAACAATAAGGGGATATATATTAAGTGTCTACAATGGACTCTTACATTGTAACAAACGTTTAAAAGCAAATGGAAAAAGATAGTGACTATGTGGCGTTCTCAGCGCCCTCTCACTTTTCCTCCTGGCAGGGCTGGACTGGGACAAAAATTTGGCCCTGGACTTCATCCAGACCGGCCCACTTTGACAGGTTTCTCCCATGCCGGCCGGACATATCCGCCCCCCCCCCCCCCCCCCCCCCAGCCGGCCAACTCTGATGGCCACCCAAGCCCCCCCCTGCCGCTTCACTAGCCATTAGCCGTTCTACTTTATTAGAGTAGAACGGCTGGTACCGGTGGGGAAGTTAGTCATTATTTCACCCGGGAAAAAAGAATCAGTTTGTTGCCCCCCCTAATGGGACAAGATTAGGCAGAAGTGAGAAACTCCCAGGCCATAGCTGTTGAGTCAGCTGTCTGTCCCCTCCCCCATGCTCCTTTTGGTCCCCCCATGCTCCTCTGCCCCCCCTGTGCTCCTCTGGTACCCCCCCTGCTTCTCTGGTCCCCCACATGCTTCTCTGGTCCCCCACATGCTTCTGCATTCCTCTCCTGATCTTCTGTTCCCCCCAGGCTGCTCTGGTACCCCTGTGCTTCTCTGGTCCCCCCCTGCTTCGCTGGTCCCCCCCCATGCTCCTTTATTCCCCCCCCATGCTCCTCTATTCCCCCCATGCTGCTCTGGTCCCCCGTGCTCCTCTATTTCCCCCCCATGCTGCGCTGGTCCCCCATGTGCTCTGCTGGTCCCCCAACTGCTCCTATGGTCCTCCATGTGCTCTGCTGGTTCCCCATGCCCCCCCCCCAATACTGCTCTGGTCCCTCGTGCTTCTCTATTCCCCCCCTTTTTTTGCTCAGGTCTCAATGCTCCTCTATTCCCCCCATGCTGCACTGGTCCCCCGTGCTCCTCTATTTTTCCCCCATGCTGCGCTGGTCCCCCATGTGCTGCCCTTGTCCCCCATGTGCTCCACTGGTCACCTGCGTGCTGCGCTGGTCCTCCATGTGCTCCGCTGGTCCCCCATCTGCTCCTATGGTCCTCCATGTGCTCTGCTGGTCCCCCCCCATGCTCCTCTCCCCCCCAATGCTGCTCTGGTCCCCCATGCTGCTCTATTCCCCCCCCCCTTTGCCGCTCGGGTCCCCATGCTCCTCTATTCCCCACCATGCTGCTCTGGTCCCTCATGCTCCTCTATTCCCCTTCCCCCCATGCTGCTCAAGTCCCTATGCTCCTCTATTCCCCCCCATGCTGCTTAGGTCCCCATGCTCCTCTATTCCCCCCATGCTGCTCTGGTCAGACCCCCTATGCTCCTCTATTCCCCTCCCCTCCTTTCCTGCTCAGGCCCCCATGCTCCTCTATTCCCCATGCAGCTCTGATCCTCCATGCTCCTCTATTGCCCCCCCCCTTCATGCTGCTCTGGTCCCCCGCAGCACTCACCTCCTTTCCCTGACTAGTTATGAAGCGCTCTGAATAATGACATGCTCCTCGGGAATCGGCACTGAGAAGCTCATCATATGATCCGGAAGGAGGGCTCAGGGCAGCCACACACAGCTGTGACATAAGCTTCCTCTGCACTCGTTCTCCTGCTCTTTTCTTTCCCCACTCTCCATCTAGATTCTCCGCGGCAGCAGACAGGATGGAGAGTGGGGAAAGAAAATAGCAGGAGAACGAGTGCAGAGGAAGCTTATGTCACAGCTGTGTGTGGCTGCCCTGAGCCCTCTTTCCGGATCATATGATGAGCTTCTCAGTGCCGATTCCCGAGGAACATGTCATTATTCAGAGCGCTTCATAACTAGGCAGGGAGAGGAGGTAAGCGCGGCGGGGAGGGGGAGACAGAGGAGCGGAGGGGTGGCGGTCCGCTGTCACTGAAGCCGGCCCACCGAGCCATCGGCCCACCGGGAAACTCCCAGTAGTCCCAACGGCCAGTACATGCCTGCCTCCTGGTGTACGTCTCGCTTCGGCCACCCCGGAGCGAGAATTGTCACAATGAGCGCACAAGCGCACCCTCGGCAATCTCATGACAGGAACTGAAGTTCTGGCACCACCATTTTGGTTGCTGGCATGGGCTTCCTCACACCTCTTTACAAACAATTTGTCTGGCTTTACCCACGCAGTGTACCATCACTTGTGGCTGCCCCCTTTTCCCACTTGCCAGTGGCAGAGGTGGAATCATCAGGTGTGGGGGTTGCCATCCGGACATCTGGAGCTCAGCATGTAATGCCCAACCTCCTGCCCATGAACACACAGTGCCGGGCAACTGTCTGCAGTGGCTGGGAGGTCCTGTGGAAGCCGGTGGGAGAGATGCACTCTGCACTGCCACTTATAAACACAGAACTAAGGTGTCTGTGTTTACACATAACAGTAGACAGCAGTGAGCACATGACCAGTGCCGAAAGTGGTGGAACTGAGGCGGCAATCAGAGGACAGCTACGATTGGCTGCCTGCGCTGATGTCAGGGCTGGGCTCAGCCCTTTCTTTTCTGAGCTGGCCGCTCAACTGTCGGCTAATTGCCAGCTCCTATCTCTCCACAGTTATTTAGCTGTGGATGATATCCTGCTCGTCAGTCCTGCCTACTTAAGCCATCCAGTCCAGAGGAGCTCTGCCTTCGCCTTGGTCACATCCCTATCTCCTGCGATCCTGTACAAGGCTTGCTTTCCTGACATCCCTTCTGGCTCCAGATCCTGCTTGCTGTTCCACTACATTGATCCCTGACTTCTGGCTTGGCTGACTATCCGTGATGGTTACTGAACTTTGGCTATGTTTTGACTACGTTTGTTCTTTTTACTTTTATTATTAAACAAGTGTGATTTAACTGTACTTCTGTCTCAGCCTGATTTCATGGTTTCTGACAGCTGAACCGTGTGAGTAGCCAATTACAAGACTAAGAGAGTACAAAATAGATTGGGACCAGGACGAGGGTTGGGTAGGCAGGAGAACAGCTAACCAACCAGCTGTGCCACCGCATGTCTGGGCTGTGCTGCCTGTCCATCTACATAAGTGTGTGCCACACGGGGTGATTAGGGGGTGCCCAGGCACACCCTGCGTGCATGCCTATGTCCCTTAGTAGACAGTCCTGGACAAAGCTTTAGGAACACTAGCAAGTGCTCTCTTTGTGTGGACCCTCAACTGACTTGCAGCACAAGAGGGGATAACTGTCTAGGGACCATATGCGTGCGCAGGGGATGTGCCGGATGTGCCTGGGCACACCCTAATCACCCTGTGTAAGACAGATTCCCCCTACTGTCCTACTGTCTGGTGCTAATATTTCACTAAACCCCCCCTCCCCCCCCCCCCATGAAGCTCCCAAAAATTGTAAAAAAAAAAAAAAAAAAAAGAATAATATTGTAAAAATAAAATCTTTAAAATAAATAACTACTGACACCGTCCACTGCACTACTGACACCAATCTGTGCATTACTGACTGACCCCATCCACTGTCTTGCTGACACCAACCATGTCTGTGTGTATATATTATATATATATATATATATATATATATATATATATATATATATATATATATATATATATATATATATATATATATATATATATATATCTATAGATATAGATATATCTATATATATATAGATATATCTATATCTATATCTATATATATATATATATATACACATACACACACACACACACACACACCTCCCAACATTTTGAGATGGGAATGAGGGACACCTACTACCAAACGTATGCAGGCATAGGAAACGTCCCCTGCCACACCCCCTTAAAGAAGAATTAACCCCCCCCCCAAAAAATTAAATTAATTAAAACCACTACTATTCCTTTATATTGACTTTTAAAATGTACAAATGCAGCCATTTAGAATTTGGATGAAAGATTTAGCACTGGGAAACACGTTTTGTAAGATAAAAAGTGAATTTTATATACAACTATATAGATCAGACCAAAATGAGGGACAAATGAGGAGGAATGAGGGACATTGCTCCAAATCAGGGACAGTCCCTCAAAATCAGGGACAGTTGGGAGCTATATATATATATATATATATATATATATATATATATATTTGGGGTGCACACCCTAATACAATAGGCTACGCACAACTATGCTAGGGACTCTTAGGGTGTCTGTACTCACAAGGCTCCTGCAGCACCACCGGCAGCCTTCTCTCTCCGTAATACCAGACCTGATGCAGTATAGACACCCACCTGAGGCCACATGGCAGCAAGTGCCGGGGGAGGTAGCACCTCTTCCTTAGCCTGGTGCAATGCAGAGCTCATGTGCTCCTAGAATTTAAATACAGGCACCAAGTATGCTTAGGGACACCTCGCCTTGTAACTGACCAGGGCTGTATGAATATTCATGCTCCCATCTTCATGGTTATAAATCAGTAGTAGCATGGGGATATTTATTGTTTTATTTGTACTCCATTAACTGAACTGGGCTGGGTTCTCGAAGACTGATGGGGGAGGGAGCAATTCAATATTCCCAGAGAGGGTAAATAAAATTAATTTTCCTAAGCAGCTGACTGAGTCCTGGACAAAGAGGGAGTGAGTTAAAAGTTAATTACTTAAAGTGCTTGTAAATCACTGACATAAAATATGAACAAAGCATATATCCTTCTTAGTGTGTACTTGTCTCAATTCAGAGCACTAAGGAATTGATTTACTAAAGGGAAAAAGACTGTGCACTTTGGTGCAGTTGCTCCAGAGCTTAGTAAATGAGCAGAATCTCTGCTGACTTCCATCATCCAATCATGTGCAAGCAAAAATACTGTTTTTTTATTTTCCTTGCATGTGATTGGGTACTTGTAGCAAACAAAGCCTTACCTCATTTACTAAGCTCTAGAGCAACTGCACTGCAGAGGGAAACAGCAGGGAGGGAGCTCCAGCATACAGCCTTCCATAGACAGCCTGCATGAATTGGGGGGGGGGGGGGGGAGTCCTTTCCCTCCAATTAGCTCTCCTAACTGAGTGTAACTTCAGCTCCCCACCCTGCTGTGAGCCGCTGCGTTCTCCAATGTGTACCCAGCCTAAGCCAAACATAGATGGTCCTTGCTGAATCGGCCAACATTCAAACCATCTATGGGCAGGCTGATTGTACCCAAGTCGATCCATCGATCGGCATGTTGGGTTTTTACATGCGATTATAATCCATTGGCTATAACCAATAGTAATAATCACTGTGTTCTCCCGGCAGGGACAGCTTCCTGTGTTCCCCTGCCAGAAAAACACAATAGCTCCACAGTAGGGATTCCGCCATCAACACTGAATGGGTTGATGGGGGAACCAAGCTATTTTCTTTCCTGCAACCCGTGGTTGCAGGAAAGAAAATCGCATCATCTATGGCCTACCTTAGACAAACCGTTTTTGTTGTTTTCTCCGTATGCGTTGCAATGTATTAAAGTAAGGTAAAATGCATATGTTTCATTTTACCATTCTGCTACATTACATAAAAGTCACAGTAATGTAATAACATTTTAATTAGCAAGGTATGTTTATTATATGTTTTGGAAAATATATAGGAGTGCACATGAAAGTTTAACTAAAGGAAAACCTTTTTTTTTTTTTGTTATGAATTTCCTTTCACTTCCTGTTTTGGCTATCCTGGGACAGGAGGTGAAGGGAAACCTCCCTAAAGGGACACAGATTAAAACTGACAGGGGTTATATCTCCCCTTTTTCTATTTGGAATTAAACACAAAAAAAAATTTGGATTTTTTACTTACCGTAAAATCTGTTTCTCTGAGTTCATTGACAGGCACAGCCTTCTTTATTCATAACGATAGGGTTATATCGCCTCCTCAGCAGTAGGACTAGGCAGAACAAAAAACAAAACACTTGGCCACTCCCATGGGCCGTCCTCAGTCAGTATATAACCCCCTCCCTGCTCCAGGTATTCAGTTTAGTAGCAAGCAGTAAGTATAAAAAAAAACTCCATAGAGGGGTGGGTGCTGTGTCTGTCAATGAACTCAGAGAAACAGATTTTACGGTAAGTAAAAAATCCTATTTTCTCATTCGTTCATTGACAGACACAGCCTTCTTTATTCATAACGATAGGGACGTCCCAAAGCAGTGCCAACATGAGGGGTGGGAAAACAAAAATCCCAAGGCTCATACAAGAGCCAACCAGGTAACAGGAACTTCACCCAGGACAAGCTGGAACCCAACCTGGATGATACCCCTTCAAGAGGGAATAGACCCTCTAAATAACGGCCTGCAAAAAAGCTTGCGGCCAAAAGAGGCATCCGCAGATGCCAAACCATCCACTTCGTAGAACTTGTGAAAATGTACACAGACGACCAGTGGCCGCCTTGCCAACTTGCACAATGGCCGCCTGATGACAGAAGGCCCAGAAGCACGAAGTGCCCGAGAAGAATGCGCCATAACCGGGAAAAAAGGAAACCAATCCCTGACAGGATAGCTCAGAGACATCTGTCCGATCCATCCAGACCAACAGACTCAGTGGCTGGCAAATACATCCGAATCCCCCAAAACACATCAAGGCCAGATCAAGCCAATTCCTTGGGATGTGCTGACCAGGGACACAAGGAGCCAACCCAATGTCCTTATTCAAATGGAAATCCAAGGACGGGACTCTGTAAAAAAGGACGAAGCACCACCCTAACCTGGGTAAGGTGAACGACAAGATAACACCACTATTCACGCCACCCTGCGAGTAGAGGTGATAGCCACCAAGAGGCCACCTTCGGAGACAGAGTAAGCAGTGGAACCTCCCGAATATTTTGAGAGAAAGATAGAGAGGCCTTTGGAGAACCAAAAACACCAAGTTCAGATCCCACGGCGGTGGAAGAAACTGCCCTGGTGGAAACAGACGTCCAACCCCTTGAACAAAAAAGGTACGCACCAGGGAGTGCGAGACCAGGAGACGCTGAAGAAGACCGCCCAGGCCAACACCTGGCCCTCTATGGTACTCAAGGCCTATTCCTGCTCATCCCTCTGTAAATGGAGGTCGGAAATGGAGCCACCTAAAAGGAAGGAGGACAAAACTGCAAAAAAACACGGCCCAGAGAAAGGCCTACCCCGTGGCCCAACCCTAGCCAACTGATGTATCCATCTGACAGCATTCCACTCCTGGAATGCGTTCGTCGGAAAGGGCCGGAACTAGACGTTCTGCCCACCGGAGGAGGATACTGGCAACAGCCAGGGTCACCAACAGCCTTTTTGGACCACCCAGGTGAGGGACATAAGCCACCGCTGTTGCCCTGTCTGACTGGATCTGTACTGGGAGCCCCCGAAGACGAGCCGTCCGTGATCCAGACCTGGTCTGATCAATTGAAGTTCCGGGATATTACCCGGTAGTCCGGATTCCACCAATGTCCAACGACCCCGAGCCAAGCTCAGTCCCAGGACATCTCCCCACCCGGACAGACCGGTATTGGTGGTCACCCTGTTCAATACAAGGGGAGAAAGAGTCTTCCCCACTGAAGAACCGTAGAAGGAAGCCACCAGACTAGGGAACCTCTGGTTTCCTGATTGAGCCGAATCTGATTGTTCAAAAACCTTGGGTATTTGTCCCATTATGCCAGGATCTCCCCAACGGGAGCCTAAATGGAACTGTGCAAATGACCTTGCCTCAAAAAAAAAAAAAAAAAAAAAAAAAAAAGGGTAGATACCATCAGACCCAACACCCACATGCAGATCTGCAGAGGATCAGAGAAAGTCTGTATAGGAACCACGTTGCTCCTCGGGGTAATCGAGAATTCGGCGCAGAAGATTGTCCAGGCAGCCCAGAACCGTCAACCCCCACTGACGTAACCATGCCAGATCTGGGGCCAACACCTCGTGAACACCCGAGGAGTGGTGGCCAGATCAAAGGACCATACCACGCGCCGATTATGCTCCGCACCCACAGCAGATGGAGGAAGTGCTGGAGTCAGGCACATAACAGGATGCTTAAGCATTCGTGATGTCATAGAAGTCAGAAAGACCCCATGATGGAGTGCCACCGCTGCATGGACGGACTCCATCCTGAACTCCTGTACCCACACAAGGCAGGTCAGGGCCTTGAGGTCCACAATTAGATGTACCATGCCCTCCATCTTTTAGACTGTGCACAGGTTCGAACAAACCCCCTGACACTGTTCCCAGCACAGGAACCAGGACATTGCTCTGTGCCCTGAGCCCACCCTTTTTTGAAGCTTATTAGAGCCTCTGGCACTAATCCAATGCTTCAAAAAGACACTCCTCGCCCCCCCGTTGGAATCCATAGTCCGGCGCCCTGTATGTGTATCAGGAGGCCGGATGCATGAATGGGGGGATGGCGCCTGTGCGTCCCTAATGGACAGGCCACCACTGGTTGCCACTGTTGGTCCGCACCTGCCCCCGCAGCCACAACCACCTGCACAGAAATACACGCTGCTACTCAAGAGATGCGTGGGGGTATCAATAATCCTAATGGCACCCACATGCACTGGAAAACATAGTGCAGTTTAACTGTACTGGGACTGGCACTGCACTTGTGGTTTCCATGTGGGCCATTTTCAGAAAAAGTGCAGGGACCATTTTCTTGCATTTTCTGGAGGCACAGCAGCCCTTTCAAATGAATGGGCTGCTGTGTTCACGCAAAATGCGGCTTGGGGAGCTGCACAAGTGTGAATCTAATCTTAGCCGTTATCCTGTCTGATAGTTCTTTTTACATTTTGTTATTTTGCCCAATGTTCCCTGTCATTATAAAGCACTGTTAATGTCTGCATATTTGCTGGATTAGGTTGCATTTAGCACTGCCCTTTGGACGTCTGGATTTCCCTTTCTTTAAATTTGTGTATTTAACTTGTGTATGTTACTGCCATCTTATATTAACCACTTCAGCCCCGGAAGGATTTACCCCCTTAATGACCAGGCCATTTTTTGCGATACGTCACTGTGTTGCTTTAACTGACAATTGCGCAGTCATGCGACGTTGTACCCAAACAAAATTGATGTAGTTTTTTTCTCACAAATAGAGCTTTCTTCTGGTAGTATTTGATCACCTCTGCGGTTTATATTTTTTGCGCTATAAAAAAAAAAGCCTGACAATTTTGAAAAAAGAAACAATACTTTTTCTTTCTGCTATAATACATATCCAAAAAAAATAAAAAATATTCACCAGTTTAGGCTAATATGTATTCTTCTAAATATTCTTGGTTAAAAAAAAAAATCGCAATAAGCGATAATAATTTGCGCAAAAGTTATAGCGTCTACAAACTATGGCATAGATTTATGGACTGTTATTTTTTATTATTTTTACTGGTAATGTCAGCGATCTGCATTTTTTTTAGCGGGACTGCAACATTGCAGTGGACAAATCTGACCCCAATTGACACTTTTTGGGGACCAGTGGCATTATTACAGTGATCAGTGCTAAAAAAAATGCACTGATCAATTTATAAATAACACTGGCAAGAAAGTGGTTAACGCGTTCACTAGGAACAGCCAATCTCAGTGCTGTCCCCTGTGAGAAGAGGGGTCCGCCTTGTTTACAGATTGCCTTTTGCCTCTCTTTACCGCGATCTCAGGTGGGCCGCAGACATCGAGTTCGTCGGACCCGAGTACGAGCTCCCATGGCGTGTGCCCGCTGTATCTCATGCACGGACCGACGTACAGGCACCTTGGTTCACGCAGCTGGGCCGCCCTGCGTTGGTTGGTCCGGATGTGGTTAAAGTATACATAACCCCTCATGTTGTAAAACAACCCATTAAGTTTTAAATAGAAATGGAAGGCAAAACTTTTGTGTAATCATATAAAAAACATTATAAACACATTTCTTTCCCTTTTTCACATACCCTCTGTTCTCAGCTGCATAAAAAGGTCAGAGAGCTGGGGAGGAGAAACAGCAACACACTGGTCTTCCAAGTAAATGGCTGTGCAGGGGGGGCATGTCAGCACAAGTCTGATCATTGGAGGAGAGGAGGCTGAGTTCCCAGCACAGCCTGAAAGCTGACAATGCTGCGCTCTCATGCTTAGTTTGTAACAGGAAAGCAGGGGGACTAGCAGGAACACCAGGTATTTCACACAAAGGATACAATAAAAAGAGAACAGGATAATTTCTCACACAAATATATGGTACAGCAGGCACATAATAGGAAATGTGAGGGTAACGTGCTTTATTGTCCCTAAATGACAATCATCCATTTCTCATATATATATACTATAACAATGCTTACCATAGTCGAGTTTCATAGTGACATCAGGATTATACCAAAAATTTCAGAGACTGACAATCTGAAATTTAAACCAAAGGAAAGTTAAACAAGCAAAGTGCTTATAAGCTTTACCTAATGTACGCCAAAGGTTCCATCTAAGTGCTCTATTAACCAATAATTATTATTGTTTAAGATAATTGGTAAATGTTCTGGACACAATCTCCAAACAAATCTTTAATATTGTAATCAATATTTTGAAATAACCTATGAGAAAATCTTTTTCACTGACAAAGGCATAATGCAAGGTTTCATGTCCCTTGTATGTACATAGATTTCTATTTTTATCAAGGGAAAAAAGTGAGGGTATGTGTAGGGTAGGGTATATGTAAAGACATGTAAAATACTGCATTTGTGAAGAAATGTAATTCTATTGTTTTATCTTCTTTTAACACATATAACAAAAGAAAAAAATATTCTTGTGGAATTATATGCATTTATGATATGGTTGAATATGATAAAGTTCTTGAGGGAAAAAATGTGGAGTGTTTTTGTTTTTAATACAAAAGTTTATAATAGATTGGTTGAAACGATGCAGTTCTTTTACAAGTTTCCCTATCCCATTCACTGCAAAATTTCGTTCCCATTTGCTTTAAGGTGGTTCATAATAAATGGCTCTTCTAAGTCATAAAACGAGGCGATAACTAAAAAGACAGAAAATCAAATCGTGCACATGTATTGGTTACAGAATAAAATTATACATACTTTTTAGTGATTTCTAATTGCAGATTACTTAAAATTAGGGATGCACCAAAATTTAGGTTGCCAAAACATATCAGCCGAAAATGTGTGTTTTTGGCACACTGCCGAAAAAAAAAATAGCTGATAATGGTGCCCAAAATTGCCATGCGCAGTAGCTGTGCGTGCACCAACGTGTGCCGTCATGTACGTTCCTCGTGGTTAAGACTCTGGACTCGTGAGCACGTTCCCCGCGGTGGAGACGCTGGAATTCACTGTTGCTGGAGTTCGCTGTCGCTGGAGTTGGGAGCACTTTCCCCGCGGACGTTCCTCGTGGTTGAGACGAGACTTGAGATGCAGTTGTGACTCGGGAGACGGCTGCATACAGGGCTGCACAGGGCAACGTCCCTCCTGGATGGCTACTATTACTACTATTCGCCGGTGAGCATTCTTTTTAACTACTGACAGTGACAAATAGTACTATATAATAATATGTAATACAAACTTTGCTATTGAAATAGAAGATATTCAGCTGTATGTGGGCTTGTAGTATTATAGTTGGTTCTACTTCTACTAGTTCTTCTACTACTAAACTACCAGGCCAGGTAATAAATAAAATATAGTTAAGTACTACTTTTACTACTTATAGAGCGCCGTCAATTAATTTAGATAGCATTCAGTTGTTCATATGTTATACTAATACTACACTGACGAGCGCATGAATTTTTAAACATGACAGTATGCACTATGCAGCAATATACTACTATATAAAATTTTATCTCACAAATAGCATTCAATCAAATCAAATTCAATATATATTCTTTGGTACAAGTCAGATGTACTGCAGTGCATGGCAAGATAGGTGCACTCACTGTTAAAAAAAAGATGGGTGGTTAGGTTTAGTTTTATTTTTTTATTTTATAGTTGCCTGGGGTATAGTTTTTTAGATTGATTATAGTCCTTTTTTTTCCCCTCAGATTTCACTCACACTATAGATCATTCTATGCTATTCGTCTACGGTACCAGCAAAGGTGGACCATGTCTGCAGTGTGGAAATATTTTAAAGTTTCTGATAAAGACCCCAAATTTGCAATCTGCAGTCTTTGCTGAGCAGAAATTTCAAGAGGGGGTACAGTGCCATGGCATTTTTCAACAACAGGTTTGATAAGCCACCTGAAAACATGTCATCCAGTTTAGCATACAGAATACAAGAAAACAGTACCGCTTCCAAAATGTGCCTCAGGCCCAGGCTCAACACCATCTGTGGCCACAGTCTTTGAAAAGGTTAACAAATTTACAAGTGACAGTCCCAAAGCTCGCGGCATTACAGATAAAATTATGGAATTTATTGCATTAGACGACCAGCCATTTACTGTTGTGGAGGACATTGGATTCCGTAGGCTCATGCAACATATTGAGCCGCGTTACACAATACCAGGCAGACGCTACTTTTCAGATACCTGTCTACATGAATTGTTTAGCAGTGTTAGAAAACACGTTCAGGAGCTCATGACTACCGACATCATAGCAATCAGTTTTACTACCGACATTTGGAGTTCAGACGTCAGTCCAACAAGAATGCTTAGCCTGACAGCGCAGTGGATAGATGCCAAATTTAAATTGCAAAACATCCTACTTAACGCACGTGTGTTTGTTGGATGACATAAAAGCAGCAATATCTGACGCTTTAAAAACCATGCTTGACACTTGGCACATTGAGAAGTCTAAAGTGCATTTGATTGTCCGAGATAATGCGTGGAACATGGCAAAGGCAATGGAGAACAGTGAACTTAAAAGTAGAGGTCGACCGATATGGGTTTTTCTCTGGCCGATGCCGATATTTAGAAATCGCGGTGGCCGATGGGCGATATGTGATGCCGATTTTTTTGGGCCGATATATTAGGCTGATTTTTTTTTTTTTTCCTTCATCTCATAAAATTTAACAGTTAGACCGCTTTCACACTGGGGCATTTTTCAGGCGCTTTTGGGCTAAAAATAGCGCCTGTAAAGTGCCTGTAAAACGGCTCCCCTGCAGTCTCAGTGTGAAAGCCCGAGTGCTTTCACACTGAGGCGATGCGCTGGCAGGATGTTAAAAAAAAGTTCTGCAAGCAGCATCTTTGGAGCAGTGTATACCACCACTCCTGCCCATTGAAATGAATGCGCACCGCTGCCAAAGCGCCTGCAAAGCGTTTCAGCAGCGGCGCTTCAGGAGCGCATTTAACCCCTACCCCCCTGCTAGCTGGGTTATAAGCTCCCCTCTAGCAGCCGAATAGTGCCGCTAAAATGATGTTAAAGTGCCGCTAAAACTAGCAGCGTTTTACCGTCAACGCATGCCTGCTCCAGTGTGAAAGCAACCTTAAGTGATACAGAAAATTTTTTACATTTAAACATTTATTAAACAAAACAAACCTCCAATCAGTTCACTTGTATGTAGAATTTAGATTAAAAAAAATATAAAAAAAAAACTACATCTTAAAAATAAATACACAAAAACAGTTATTCAAAATTTTTGGACGAAAAAAAATGGGCTAACTTTACTGCTTAGTTTTTTTTAAATTTATTAGTGTATTTTTTTTAAAAAAAAATTGCGTTTGAAAGACCGCTGCGCAAATACCGTGTGACATAAAATATTGCAACAACCGCTATTTTATTCCCTAGGGTCTCTGCTAAATATATATATATATATATATATATATATATATATATATATATATATAATGTTTGGGGATTCTAAGTGATTTTCTAGCAGAAAATACAGGATTTTTACTTGTAAGCAACAAATGTCAGAAAAGATTTAGTCTTTAAATGGTTAAACTGAGAGCTTCTAAGGAGTTTAGTCCATTCATAAGTGTAAACATTGTATCAATTCAGGTTCTTTTTATCAGATTTGGCAGGCTGCCCAGAGGAGGGAGAAGTCGCTTCACAGGAGAATACAGGCAACTTGTTTACAGAAGTCATTTGCAAGTCGCTTTGATATATAACGGCTTTTTTATCAGCACAATCGCCCGATGCCGATTAAGTAAAAAACACCAAATATCGGCCGATATATCGATCGACCTCTACTTAAAAGCATACCATGTTTGGCACACACGCTGCAATTGGCTGTGAATGAGGGATTGCTGAGTCAGCGCACCATATCTGATATCATATCAAAAGGAAGAAAAATTGTGGGTCACTTTAAGCCTTCTCCGCTTGCTTATTCTAGATTACAAGCTTTGCAGATACAGTTTGGAATGCCACCGAAACGACTGCAGCAAGATGTAGCCACTCGTTGGAACAGCACCTACTATATGCTACAAAGTCTTTTCAAACAAAAGCGTGTTTTAGCTGCATACATTGCAGATTACGAGCTGCCGGCAACATTGAGCGCACATCAGTGGATGTTAGTTGAAAATAGTTTGTCTCTTCTATCTCCATTTGAACAGTTAACAAAAGAAATAAGCTCAGCTAATGCTTCCATTGCTGAAGTTATTCCCTTGATTGTTGCACTGAAGCGTCTGCTAGGAAAAGAGGTAGAAACAGACCATGGTGTAAAAACAGCTAAAACCACTCTACTGGAGGCCGTTAACAACCGGTTTCAAGACACCGAATCCAACCCTCTGTACTGTATTGCAACAGTTCTAGATCCTCGGTTTAAAGAGCATTATTTTTTTTAATGTGGAGAAAAAGCAGCGTGCACGGGAAATGATACAGGCACAAATGGAAGTGATGGAAGCATCTGGTGAAGGAGTTTCGAGGTGTAGCACAGAGGAAAGTATACCAGAGAAATGGCAGCATACAAGTGAAGAGGAACACACTCCTTCGATATCTGATATGTTTGAACATATTTTACATGAATGCACCCCGGTCAATTACAGTGCCACAACAACTGCAGCTACCCAACATCTGGAGGTTTATTTAGCTGAACAGCCTATCGCCAGAAGCGACAATCCCCTTGAGTACTGGCGCAGCAACAAACAACATTTTCCTTTGCTTGCACAGATTTCACGCAGATATTTATCTGCCCCAAACACCAGTACAGAGAGTGAGAGACTATTCAGTCTAGCATCTCATATTCTTGATGAGAAGAGGAACCATCTCTCCTGTGAGAAAGCTGAACAACTTTTGTTCTTAAAGCGAAATCTGCCACTTTTACTTTTAAATAGATTTAGAAATCAGTAGCACAGTCCAATTGGTTTACTATGTTGAACATAGTAACTTAATTGGTATAGACTAGAGTCAGACTGTGCTATTGGACACAATTGGAACATAGTATGTTCCAATCAATTGTCTTGTTGTGCCATTGGTTGTTCAATGTTCATTGTAGTACTTCCACAGTTTTTTTTGCACTTCTTCAATTTAAGAGAACTCCATGTTTGAACTACTGTACACATAGTTTGTTTTTGGGCCAAACTATGTCTTACTCTCTCCCTAAGCTGTCAGCCCGCTTTCTGCCATATTTCTGTTATGGTTAGTTGTTCTTTAATTTTATAACAGTTTGTTTTGCACAGTAACTTTGCCATTAAAGTAAAGGGATATAAAACGGAATAGGAAAACACACAGAGGTTGATTGATTTACTAAAAATCGCAGATTGCCGCCATTACTAGTAAAAAAAAAATAATAATAAAAATGCTATAAATTTATCCCCTATTTTGTGGACACTATAACTTTTGCGCAAACCAATCAATATACGCTTATTGCAGTTTTTTTAACCAAAAGTATGTAGAAGAAAACTGACAGGCGGACCTGAATGGTCCGATTGTGTGAAAGGGGCCTAACGTGTTTTATGGACTTGCCTTGCCTCGTCTCCTAAGAGCTCTAAGGAAGAGGCAAGTCCTTGAAACACCTTAGGCTGTTGTTGGGTTTTCCAGTTGTCCCACTCCCATTATGTGATGTGATTGATGATGTATTATGGACTGGAAGCTGATGTTTTACTTTGACAAGAAGCTTTGATACAGAACTGACAGCTTAGTACGATGTGTATAATAGCCCGTGCGCTCTCTTTTTTGTTTTATGGTTCTTCTATTTTTGAACAATAAAATAATCAGTGCATATACCGTACGTCTACTCAAACAAAGGCTCTTAGTCTTTGGCATATATTATGCCTGTTTTTTGTTAATATTTTATTTTTTATTATTATTATTGGTTATTGTGCAATGTGCAGCAGCAACATATGTGTACTGTTACTGTACGTTAAGTTACTTTCTTTATTTAATTTTGTATTTTATTTTATTTTCTGTGTCCAATTTATGTGGATTACTTTTATTAAAGAAAAGTACTTGTTTTACTTTATTGGATTGTACTTTATTTTATTTTTTTTAAACTGTAATTTTCGATATCAGTTTTCAGTATCTAGTGTATCTTCCATTTTCGGTACCAAAATTTCTTTTCGATGCACCCCTACTTAAAATAATTTTAACATGAATTGGACGTTGTATATGCTTGCTTAGCTATTTCTTCATGATCAAATTTTGTCTACGGCTTTCGACAGAAACGGATTGGTATAAACAACAACTTTACTTTTTTCCACATACACTATTTCTCTGTTTCGTTAAGCTGGTTATACAGTAGTAGAATTTTGTTTAAAAAAATTATTTTAAATATGTTTGCTTAAATTTCTAATTATTAGAGCGAACAAGTTTCATGCAGTGTATGTGGATTTTGTTCAGGGAATTACAATCATTTTAAAACCAAATTTTAAAAGCAAATACAACTAATGGAGGTGTCTTTAAATTTAAATCCATTTTTAGCAGTCATCCACATGAGAATTACTTGCAATACTAGTGTGCTATGGTGGCAGTGTGGGAGGGGAGGTGTGATGGTACTTTTTTTTTTTTTCATATCCTTGAAGCTTGATAAAGACACAAAACAAAATTTGTATCCCCACATCTCCTCTCCCACACTGCCAGCCTAGCACACTAGTCATGCAAGTAATTCTCATGTTCCCTACCAATATACATGCCGTTCACCTTTAAAGAGGTGTTTTGAGAGTGGTTCAATAAAAAAAAAGGTCCCAAAGTACCAGTGTTTGATGCTAATGGACATTTAGTCCACAAGTGCAGGTGGGACAAAACCGCATCAATTTAGTTGTACATCTCAATGCCTACATGGTTCACACTAAAGTATTATAAAACACTAAGCCATATAACTAATGAAAATTGCATCTAAATAAACTATGCTGAATTACTCATTCAAGGAACAGGCAAACTTTGCTACTTTACTGTACAAATGTCAACTGAAATGCTTGTTATTCTGTAAAACATCTCTTCAATTCAGTCTAAGCCACATAACAATGATTGTGCATAAAAGAAAAAACACAATTCAATAGAAACATTGTAACATGAGAAATGTGTACAGCAAAATATGTACTTACTTAAGCATATGTGTAATATCAGATAAATGACTGGAAATAAAGTTGATTTTTGCAAACATGTAGCAGACACTTGTAGAATTCCATTGATACACTGTTGGATACAGTAACTGCAGCAGATATCAGAGGCTTCTGTGTGGTGGAACTGAAAACAGGTCAATGCTCCCTACTAGGAAATCCCATTATGTTCTGACATTCTTACTTCCTCCCCCTCCCTATGTCTGCTAGAGAGGGATTAGCTACTGCACTGACATGAGACATTGTGAAATGTTTAATTAACACTGCAGTCTAAATATGAATTTGAGGTACAATATGTTGGGGTACATACCCATGTAAGAACTATGCATGCTAAACTACAGTTCCCTTTGCACTTACTAAAACAGACTGTTTAATTTACATTATCCCTTCTCTTTATGTATACAGGGCCTTGAAAAAGTATTCATACCCCTTGAAATTTTCCACATTTTGTCACGTTACAACCAAAAATGTAAGTCTATTTTATTGGGATTTTATGTGATAGACCAACACAAAGTGGCACATAATTGTGAAGTGGAAAGAAAATGATAAAAGGTTTTCAAAAATTTTTACATATGAAATAGCTGAAAACTGCATTGTGCATTTGTATTCAGCCCCCTTTACGCTGATATCCCTAACTAAAATCTAATTGAACCAATCGGCTTCAGAAGTCACCTAATTAGTAAATAGAGTTCACCTGTGTGTAATTTAATCTCCGTATAAATACAGCTGTTCTGTGAAGCCCTCAGAGCCTTGCTAGAGAACCTTAGTGAACAAACAGCATCATGAAGGTCAAGGAACACACCAGACAGGTCAGGGATAAAGTTGTGGAGAAGTTTAAAGCAGGGTTAGGTTTTAAAAAAATATCCCAAGCTTTGAACATCTCACAGAGCACTGTTCAATCCATCATCCGAAAATGGAAAGAGTATGGCACAACTGCAAACCTACCAAGACATGGCGTCCACCTAAACTGACAGGCCGATCAAGGAGAGCATTAACCACTTCAGCCCCGGAAGGTTTTACCCCCTTCCTGACCAGAGCACTTTTTACAATTCGGCACTGCGTCGCTTTAACTGCTAATTGCGCGGTCATGCAATGCTGTACCCAAACGAAATTTGCGTCCTTTTCTTCCCACAAATAGAGCTTTCTTTTGATGGTATTTGATCACCTCTGCCATTTTTATTTTTTGCGCTATACACGGAAAAAGACCGAAAATTTTGAAAAAAAATGATATTTTCTACTTTTTGTTCTAAAAAAAATCCAATAAACTCAATTTTAGTCATACATTTAGGCCAAAATGTATTCGGCCACATGTCTTTGGTAAAAAAAATGTCAATAAGTGTATATTTATTGGTTTGCGCAAAAGTTATAGCGTCTACAAACTAGGGTACATTTTCTGGAATTTACACAGCCTTTAATTTATGACTGCCTATGTCGTTTCTTGAGGTGCTAAAATGGCAGGGCAGTACAAAACCCCCACAAATGACCCCATTTTGGAAAGTAGACACCCCAAGGAATTTGCTGAGAGGCATGTTGAGCCCATTGAATATTTATTTTTTTTGTCCCAAGTGATTGAATAATGACAAAAAAAAAAAAAAAAAAAAAAAATTACAAAAAGTTGTCACTAAATGATATATTGCTCACACAGGCCATGGGCATATGTGGAATTGCACCCCAAAATACATTTAGCTGCTTCTCCTGAGTACGGGGATACCACATGTGTGGGACTTTTTGGGAGCCTAGCCGCGTACGGGGCCCCGAAAACCAAGCAACGCCTTCAGGATTTCTAAGGGCGTACATTTTTGATTTTACTCCTCACTACCTATCACAGTTTTGAAGGCCATAAAATGCCCAGATGACATAAAACCCCCCCAAATGACCCCATTTTGGAAAGTAGACACCCCAAGCTATTTGCTTTGAGGCATGTTGAGTCCATGGAATGTTTTATATTTTGACACAAGTTGCGGGAAAGTGACAAATTTTTTTTTTTTTTTTTTGCACAAAGTTGACACTAAATGATATATTGCTCACACAGGCCATGGGCATATGTGGAATTGCACCCCAAAATACATTTAGCTGCTTCTCCTGAGTACGGGGATACCACATGTGTGGGACTTTTTGGGAGCCTATCCGCGTACGGGACCCCGAAAACCAAGCACCGCCTTCAGGATTTCTAAGGGCGTACATTTTTGATTTTACTCCTCACTGCCTATCACAGTTTCGGAGGCCATGGAATGCCCAGGTGGCACAAACCCCCCCCAAATGACCCCATTTTGGAAAGTAGACACCCCAAGCTATTTGCTGAGAGGCATGGTGAGTATTTTGCAGCTCTCATTTGTTTTTGAAAATAAAGAAAGACGAGAAAAAAAATTTTTTTTTTTCTTTTTTCAATTTTCAAAACTTTGTGACAAAAAGTGAGGTCTGCAAAATACTCACTATACCTCTCATCAAATTGCTTGGGGTGTCTACTTTCCAAAATGGGGTCATTTGGGGGGGTTTTGTGCCACCTGGGCATTCCATGGCCTCCGAAACTGTGATAGGCAGTGAAGAGTGAAATCAAAAATTTACGGCCTTAGAAAGCCTGAAGGCGGTGCTTGGTTTTCGGGGTCCCGTACGCGGCTAGGCTCCCAAAAAGTCCCACACATGTGGTATCCCCGTACTCAGGAGAAGCAACAGAATGTATTTTGGGGTGTAATTTCACATATTCCCATGGCATGTTTGAGCAATATATCATTTAGTGACAACTTTGCGCAAAAAAAAATAAAAAAAATAAAAAATTGTCTCTTTCCCGCAACTTGTGTCACAATATAAATTATTCCATGGACTCGACATGCCTCTCAGCAAATAGCTTGGGGTGTCTACTTTCCAAAATGGGGTCATTTGGGGGGGGTTTGAACTGTCCTGGCATTTTATGCACAACATTTAGAAGCTTATGTCACACATCACCCACTCTTCTAAGCACTTGAAGACATAGCCCTTTCTGACACTTATTGTTTACATAAAAAAATAATTTTTTTTTGCAAGAAAATTACTTTGAACCCCCAAACATTATATATTTTTTTTAAAGCAAATGCCCTACAGATTAAAATGGTGGGTGTTTCATTTTTTTTTTTCACACAGTATTTGCGCAGCGATTTTTCAAACGCATTTTTTGGGGAAAAAACACACTTTTTTACATTTTAATGCACTAAAACACACTATATTGCCCAAATGTTTGATGAAATAAAAAAGATGATCTTAGGCCGAGTACATGGATACCAAACATGACATGCTTTAAAATTGCGCACAAACGTGCAGTGGCGACAAACTAAATACATTTTTAAAAGCCTTTAAAAGCCTTTACAGGTTACCACTTTAGATTTACAGAGGAGGTCTACTGCTAAACTTACTGCCCTCGATCTGACCTTCGCGGCGATACCTCACATGCATGGTGCAATTGCTGTTTATATTTGACGCCAGACCAACGCTTGCGTTCACCTTAGCGCGAGAGCAGGGGGGACAGGGGTGCTTTTTTTTTTTTTTTTTTTTTTTCTCTTTATTATTATTGTTTTTTTATCTTATTTTTAAACTGTTCCTTTCATTTTTTTTTTTTTTAAATCATTTTTATTGTTATCTCAGGGAATGTAAATATCCCCTATGATAGCAATAGGTAGTGACAGGTACTCTTTTTTGCAAAAATTGGGGTCTATTAGACCCTAGATTTCTCCTCTGCCCTCAAAGCATCTGATCACACCAAGATCGGTGTGATAAAATGCTTTCCCAATTTCCCAATGGCGCTGTTTACATCCGGCGAAATCTACGTCATAAAATGCTCGTAGCTTCCGGTTTCTTAGGTCATAGAGATGTTTGGAGCCACTCTGGTCTCTGATCAGCTCTATGGTCAGCTGGCTGAATCACCGGCTGCATTTTCAGGTTCCCTGTTGAGACAGGAGAGCCAGAGAAAAACACGGAAGATGTTGGGGGGGGGGGGCATTCCCTCCCACTGCTTGTAAAAGCAGTCTAGAGGCTAATTAGCCACTAGGATTGCTTTTACATGAAAGCCGACCGCTGGCTGAAAAGAATGATACCAAGATGATACCTAAACCTGCAGGCATCATTCTGGTATAACCACTCAAAGTCGTGAATGGCATACCTGAAGACAAAAAAATGGTTAACAATAAAGCACAGTAAACGGTAAAGTATAAATAATTACATACCTGAAAAGCAAACGTGATAAAACATAACAACAATAAAACATTGCAGAATAGAATACAGTAAAAAAGAGCAGAACAATAGAGAGAGAATAGAGAGAGAGAGAACAATAAAACGACAACTATTTTTATTTTATATTTTTGTTTGTGTTTTTTTTTTTTTTTTTACACTTTTTTTTGTAACTAACTTTTATAACTGTAACCGGTTCCAGGTTCGGGTCTCTCAAAATGCGATGGCATCTTGGGAGACCCTGTGAAAGTGTGCCTAGTCTGTGCAATGCTGTACCCTACGCTAAAACTCAACTAGTGCATGCTAGTGTTCAAAACATTCACCAATGCAAAGACCAGGATTATCAGGACAGGAGGGGAGGGACAATAATAGCGGGTGTCACGCCTATATCCGCGCTTGCTGCAGACACGACATCTTTTTTGGGGGGGTTCGTTGGGTAGGGGTACTCGGGAGGACATAAAAATGCCTCTCATGCAGCCGACTGCATTTGGTTGGGGATGTGAATGGGGGAAGTACGGGTGCTGCAGAAGCGGTGGGTTCCCAATTAGGATTGGCGAATGCAGCAGGAAGGGCATTATGGGCACGACGGGCCTGTGTTTGTCTTTTTGGTGGCAGCGGGACACTACTTGTGCTTGCCACCTCACCAGCTTGAACTGCACTTATGGGACTCGCCACGTCACCAAGTGTTACTGCAGTGCTGGTTTGGCTACGTCCGGGGTGTACTAGGCCACTGGCGCTTGCCAGTTCACCAAAACGCTACAAAAAAAACTGTTAGCGATCGCAGGGATCAGGCCTGACTCTGCGAACGCTGCAGTTATGCGTTTAGTGTTTTGTAAGTGACAGTGATCGATCGATACTGCACTTGGGTGGGCTGGGCTGGGCCAGGCGGAGGGGCAAAACGCAGGTGCTAGCAGGTATCTGGGCTGATCCCGCTAACACTGCGTTTTTGGGAACCCTAAACTGCTGGTGACGCTAGTATAGATCTGATCGGATCAGATATTGATGCGATCAGATACTATACCACTAAGGGAGGTGTACGGTGCGTGCGTGGGTGTTAGCGGTACTGGCGCTAATCTGACGCTGCCTGGGGCTGGTGCTTGCCAGTTCACCAAAACGCTACCAAAAAAACTGTTAGCGATCGCAGGGATCAGGCCTGACTCTGCGAACGCTGCAGTTATGCGTTTAGTGTTTTGTAAGTGACAGTGATCGATCGATACTGCACTTGGGTGGGCTGGGCTGGGCGGAGGGGCAAAACGCAGGTGCTAGCAGGTATCTGGGCTGATCCCGCTAACACTGCGTTTTTGGGAACCCTAAACTGCTGGGGACGCTAGTATAGATCTGATCGGATCAGATATTGATGCGTTCAGATACTATACCACTAAGGGAGGTGTACGGTGCGTGCGTGGGTGTTAGCGGTACTGGCGCTAACCTGACGCTGCCTGGGGCTGGTGCTTGCCAGTTCACCAAAACGCTACCAAAAAAACTGTTAGCGATCGCAGGGATCAGGCCTGACTCTGCGAACGCTGCAGTTATGCGTTTAGTGTTTTGTAAGTGACAGTGATCGATCGATACTGCACTTGGGTGGGCTGGGCTGGGCTGGGCGGAGGGGCAAAACGCAGGTGCTAGCGGGTATCTGGGCTGATCCCGCTAACACTGCGTTTTCGGGAACCCTAAACTGCTGGGGACGCTAGTATAGATTTGATCGGATCAGATATTGATCCGATCAGATACTATACCACTAAGGGAGGTGTATGCTGCGTGCGTGGGTGTTCGCGGTACTGGCGCTAATCTGACGCTGCCTGGGGCGACGCATATCACCGCCGGGCGATCGGGGGGCTAAACCTTTATTCGGTAATAAACGGTGGGTGCCCTGACACTATAAAAAATAAACGAACTAACCAGCGTCACCCGTAACAGTTATACGGTGATCAGCGGTGAAAGGGTTAACTAGGGGGCAATCAAGGGGTTAAAACATTTATTAGATAGTATATGGGGGTCCCTGTCGCTATAAAACACTGACGGCGAACCTAAATATTTACGTCCCTAACTAGCGTCACCAGCGACACTAATACAGCGATCAGAAAAATGATCGCTTAGCGACACTGGTGAGGGGGGGTGATCAAGGGGTTAAAACTTTATTAGGGGGGGTTAGGGGGGTACCCTAGACCTAAAGGGGGGTAATACTCACTGCCCTAACACTAACTGTCACAAACTGACACAGCAGTAATCAGAAAAAAAAAAAAAAAAAAAATACTGCTAATGTCAGTTTGTGACAGGGGGGGGGGGGGTGATTGGGGGGGGATCGGGGGGCGATCGGGGGGGGATCGGGGGTGTAAAGTATGCCTGGCATGTTCTACTGTGTGTGTGAGTGTTGTGTGCACTTACATGTCATCTCCCCTCGGCGCTGGAACGGAAACTGCCAGACCGAGGAGAGATGACATCACATCCTCTGCCTGTGTGAAACGACACACAGGCAGAGGAGGATTTCCATTGGCTGGGAGCGATCGCGAGGGGGGGGCCACGATCGGATGGTCTCCCCCTCGCCTCCCGACGCTCCCAGTCAGATGCCGACCGCCGATGGCACCGGGGGGGGGTCCGATCGGACCCCCCGCCCGCGGGAGGCAGATCACGTACGGGTACGTGATTTTGCCTGCCCGTGCCGCTCTGCCGCAGTATATCTGCGTTAGGCGGTCGGCAAGTGGTTAATTATAGAATCAGCCAAGAGGCCCATGGTAACTCTGGAGGAGCTGCAGAGATCCACAGCTCAGGTGGGAGAATCTGTCCACAGGACAATTATTAGATGTGCACTCCACAAATCTGGCCTTTATGGAAGAGTGCAAGAAGAAAACCACCAGGGACCCTGATATAAGTGGGGGGGCTCTCTAGGGACCCTGATGTAAGTGGTGGGGGGGCTCTCTAGGGACCCTGATGTAAGGGGGCTCTGTGGGGACCCTGCTGTAAGTGGGGGGGCTTTCTGGGGACCCTGATGTAAGGCAGAGGCTCCCTGGGGACCCTGATGTAAGGCAGAGGCTCTTTGACCCTGATGTAAGGCAGAGGCTCTCTGGGGACCCTGATGTAAGGGGGGGCTCTCTGGGGACCCTGATGTAAGGGGGGGCTCCCTGGGGACCCTGATGTAAGGGGAAGGCTCTCTGGGGACCCTGATGTAAGGGGGAGGCTCTCTGGGGACCCTGATGTAAGGGGGTGGCTCTCTGGGGACCCTAATGTAAGGGGGAGGCTCTCTGGGGACCCTGATGTAAGGGGAGGCTCTCTGGGGACCCTGATGTAAGGGGAGGCTCTCTGGGGACCCTGATGTAAGGGGAGGCTCTCTGGGGACCCTGATGTAAGGGGGAGGCTCCCTGGGGACCCTGATGTAAAGGGGAGGCTCCCTGGGGACCCTGATGTAAAGGGGATTCTCTGGGGACCCTGATGCAAGACTGAGGCTCTCTGGGGACCCTAATGTAAGGGGGAGGCTCTCTGGGGACCCTGATGTAAGGGGAGGCTCTCTGGGGACCCTGATGTAAGGGGGAGGCTCCCTGGGGACCCTGATGTAAAGGGGATTCTCTGGGGACCCTGATGCAAGACTGAGGCTCTCTGGGGACTCTGGTGTAAGGGGGAGGCTCCTTGGGGACCCTGATGTAAGGGGGAGGCTCTCTGGGGACCCTAATGTAAGGGAGAGGCTCTCTGGGGACCCTGATGTAAGGGGGAGGCTCTCTGGGGACCCTGATGTAAGGGGGAGGCTCTCTGGGGACCCTGATGTAAGGGGGAGGCTCTCTGGGGACCCTGATGTAAGGGGGAGGCTCTCTGGGGACCCTGATGTAAGGGGGAGGCTCCCTGGGGACCCTGATGTAAAGGGGACTTTCCAGGGACCCTGATGCAAGACTGAGGCTCTCTGGGGACTCTGATGTAAGGGGAAGGCTCCCTGGGGACCCTGATGTAAGGGGGCTCTCTGGGGACCCAGATGCAAGAATGAGGCTCCCTGGGGACCCGGATGTAAGGGGAAGCTCTCTGGAAACCCTAATGTAAGAGGGAGGCTCTCTGGGGACCCTAATGTAAGGAGGGGCTCTCTGGGGACCCTGATATAAGAGAGAGGCTCTCTGGGGACACTGATGCAAGGGGGAGGCTCTCTGGGGACACTGATGCAAGGGGGAGGCTCTCTGGGGACACTGATGCAAGGGGGAGGCTCTCTGAGGACTCAGATGTAAGGAGGAGGCTCTCTGAGGACCCTGATGTGAGGAGGAGGCTCTCTAGGGGCCCTTATGTAATGGGGAGGCTCTCTGAGGACCCTGATGTAAGGCAGAGGCTCTCTGGAGACCCTGATGTAAGGGGGAGGCTCTCTGGGGACCCTGATGTAAGGGGGAGGCTCTCTGGGGACCCTGATGTAAGGGGGAGGCTCTCTGGGGACCCTGATGTAGGAGGGAGGCTCTCTGGGGATCCTGATGTAAGGGGGAGGCTCTCTGGGGACTCTGATGTAAGGGGGAGGCTCTTTGGGGACCCTGATGTAAGGGGGAGGCTCTCTGGGGACCATGATGTAAGGGGGAGGCTCTCTGGGGACCCTGATGTAAGGGGGAGGCTCTCTGGGGACCCTGATGTAAGGGGGAGGCTCTCTGGGGACCCTGAGGTAAGGGGGAGGCTCTCTGTGGACCCTGATGTAAGGAGTGGCTCTCTGGGAACCCTAATGTAAGTCATTCATTCAAATCATGCAATTCTAAAGGCTCCTGTAATGTTGGAATGCATCTTTTTCTTTAAATAAAGAATTTAAAAAAAAGCCGTTTATACTTACAGTGGAATGTTTTTACTTTTTTTTTGCGCAATTGCGTATAGTTTATATACTGTTTTTGTGTACCGTTTTAGTTTGCAAAATTAAAGTGGGCTAGTCTGAATGAAGTCCAGGGTCAAATTTTTGTACCAGTCCAGCCCTGGCTATGTGTGACAAAAAGCTAACACTGCACATCATCCTGAACACACCATCTTCACCGTGAAACATGGTGGTGGCAGCATCATGTTGTGGGGATGCTTTTCTTCAGCAGGGACAGGGAAGCTGGTCAGAGTTGATGGGAAGATGGATGGAGCTAAATACAGGGCAACCTTAGAAGAAAACCACAAAAGACATGAGACTGGGGCGGAGGTTCACTTTCCAGTGAGACAACAACCCTAAACATACAGCTAGAGCTACAATGGAATAGTTTAGATCAAAGCATATTCATGTGTTAGAATGGCCCAGGGTTACAGTGCTGGGACAGAAGAGCAGGATGATACAGTGGTGGGGCAGATGTACAGGAGAATACAGTGGTGGGACAGATAAGCAGGGTGTGGTGGGGTAGATGTGCAGGGTAGTACAGTGGTGGGGCAGATGAGCAGGGGGTTACAGTGGTGGGGCAGATGAGAAAGGGGGTACATTGGTGGGGCAGATGAGCAGGGGGTTAAAGTGGTGGGGCAGATAAGCAGGGTGGTACAGTGGTGGGGTAGATGTACAGGAGGTTACAGTGGTTGGGCAGATGAGCAGGGGGGGGTACAGCTGTGGGACAAATGTAGTACAATTGTGGGACAGGGTAGTACAGTGGTGGGGCAGATGCGCAGGGGGTTACAGTTGTGGGACAGATGAGCAGATGTTTGGGGCTGATCTGAGGTGTGAAGGTGCATAAATTGGGGCTGATATTAGGTGTGAAGCTGCAGGAATTGGGTCTAATCAGAGGTGTGAAGGTGCATGAATTTGGACTGATCTGAGGTGTGAAGGTGCAGAAATTAGGGCTGATTTGAAGGTGCAGGAATTGGGGCTGAGCTGAGGTGTGAATGTGCAGGAATTGGGGCTAATCAGAGGTGTGAAGGTGCAGGAATTGGGGCTGATCAGAGGTGCAAAGGTGCAGGAATTGAGGGGCTAATTAGAGGTGTGAAGGTGCAGGAATTGGGGCTGATCAGAGGTGTGAGGGTGCAGGAATTGGGGCTGATCTAAGGTGTGAGAGTGCGAAATGTTAATTTCTCACTACTATTTTAGTAGTTTAAAGCATGTGGAAAATTTAAAGGGGTACAAATACTTTTTCAAGGCACTGTATGGATAATGGCACTGTATTCATTTTAATTTAGGAAAAAAAGCTAAGTACCTTTTTTTCATAATTGATATACGGCTGTTATATGACCCAATTCTTTCCCAGCCCATCCGCAGGGAAACTTCTGTGGGAGGAGCTCCTAATCCTGTGCTGCTGGTCAAATGTTAAAAAAAAGGGGGGAATTGAAAAACAGCCTTAGAAATACAAAGAAAAAATACTGTACATAATTAATATAAAATAAATGTTTTAAATCATCAAACAAATACTAAAATCTTCATTATTTTCTGTGCAAAAGCATGGCATAGGCTATCTTTGGGGAGGTTCTGCAAATCATAGCCAGCTTCATGCCCCATCCAGCCAGTGTCTTACAATTACAGGGAGGTAAAGCCTCTATCAGTCAACATGTAATATCCCACCTCAATATGTTTACCACTGTGTATACACTCTAATGTGTGTGTGTGGACTGTGCAAATAAGAAAAAGGAGGAAATTAACAACTTAGAAGGGAACTTAAACTGGAGCATGCTCAGTTGATGTGGCAATGGCTAGACTAATCTCACGCTGCAGCAGGAACACAGACAAGAAGAGAGGGACAGTGAACAGCAGAATCAAACAGTCTTTTTTTTAGAATACAGAAAAAGAATCCTATAGTGACAGAGTGCGTATGAACAGCATGTACTGATGGTTTTTAACCAGTTCTCGACCGGCTCACGTCTATATATGGGGGTGAATGGCTCCCCTGCGTGAAACCCTGTACAGGTATGGGGTTCCTTTAAGAGCTGCCAGAGGGAGTTGCGAGGTGGGGGACCCGATGCGTGTGGCGGGCGTTCGCGTGCACAAGTGCCAGCATCTGGACTTGTGTGTATAAACACACAAATCCCTGTGCTGTCAGAGGAGAGGAGACATGTCGCTTGTTCCAGCTATGTAGGAACAGCAATAGGTCCCCTCTCCTACTCAGTCTTATCCCCATACAGTTAGAACACACTGAGGGAACACACATTTAACCCCTTGATCGGCTCTTAGTGTTAACCCCTTCCCTACCAGTGTCATTTACATAGTAATCAGTGCTTTTTTATAGCAATGATCGTTGTATAAATGTCAATGGTCCCAAAAATGTGTCAAAAGTGTCCGATCTGTCCGTCGCAATGCCGCAAAAAATCGCAGATCACCTCCATTACTAGTGAAAAAAAAAGATTATAAAAAAAAATGCCATAAATGTTTCCCATAGTTTGTAGACACAATATACGCTTATTGCGATTTTTTTTAACAAAAATATGTAGAAGAATATATATTGGCCTAAACTGATGAAGAAATTTGCTTTTTAAAAACATTTCTGGAGATATCTTTTTTTGTGTATAGCACAAAAAATAAAAACAGCAGAGGTGATCAAATACCACCAAAAGAAAGCTCTATTTGTAGGGAAAAAAGGACGCAAATTTTGTTTGGGTACAGCATTGTATGACCGCGCAATTACCAATTAAAGCGACGCAGTGCCAAATTGTAAAAATTGCTCTGGTCAGGAAGGGGGTAAAACCTTCCGGGGCTGAAGTGGTTAAAGATGTGGGTTTAACGACACTTTAACATTAAGGCAGTCTACGAGCAAGAATATGATGTTGTTAATTTTGAAGATTTGAAAAAGATATACGCCTGATAAACAAAAAACCTATAAGGTAATGTGCGATAGGCTCACACGTCCAGAGCCATACTTTATTCTATTCTGTTCTAGTAACAATTGTATATTGGTTTGGTCAAATCACAAGATATTGATCCCAACAGTGGGGTTAACTGCAGTATGCCACAGCCCAATCATCATACTGTAGTTACATATTGGTGTGGTAGAAGGGTATGGCGCTGTTCCTTTATCTAATTAATGGTTTCCTACCTGCATGTTTATGTATTTCTAGGATTAGGTAAGACGTACAGGTATCAAATGGTGATATCCCTAAAAGATATTTCACAATGTTGAACAGAATATATAAAAATATATGTATAAAATAATAATAGTGTCAAACTCCATACATGGTATTGTTAATTAAGTCTTATATTTTAAATGGCACTTAGTGAGCGTGCATAAGGTTGATCAGGTAGAGGGGGACCAAAACCAAAACCAAAACGAGGTGTGGGGGGGGGGGGGGGGGAAGGGAGGGGGGGGGGATGGAGGGGGAAGGAGAGAGAAGGGGGGGGTGTGGGAGGGCAAGCAGTGATGGACAAAACTGATGAGTATCCAAAAATCAATCTTAGTAAAGTGCAAACGTGCTATCTAGTTCATAAAAAGTCCTTATTGTGCAATAAACGTTTCTGTCAAATTCATAAAAAGTCCTTATTTGTGCAATAACTCGGTGCCTATGATGTTTGTGATTATAATCCTTCTGCTGTTCAAGAATCCGTACTTTAAATGTGCAGCCACTCACCAGCTCACTTCACCCCTGCAGGGGTATCAGGCAGTTACAGTTTTGAGCCACTGTATGGCAATCTCTGACAGACTCAGGATCGTGGTGTGTCATGAAAAAAGAGAGAAGGGGTGCCCATAGTGTAAAATCGTTTTTTTTTTTTTGGATAAAGGTTGGATAAAGACACCGGTCCATCCAGTTCAGTCTGAGTATGTGTCTGTGTGTCACGGCCATTTTCAATATCTCTGTTCATTGTGTTCACTAGGAAAAACAGATAAAAGTTGTTTGAATGTATCTACAGTCCACACTGACAATACCAACTCTGTAAGGGAGTTCCACATCCTTACTGCTCTAACAGTAAAGAACCCCTTACGCAGTTTAACATTAAAGCGCTTCTCATCCAACTTCATTGTGTGGCCATGTGTCTTCTTTGAAGACCATAGGTTTATTTTAAAGCTTATATTAAACATCTCTTCTCTAGGGAGAATAAGTATAATGTTTGTAGTTGTTTCTCAGAACCAAGTTCTTCTAGTTTTCCTATTAGCTCTGTTGTCCTTCTGTGGACTCTCTCCAGTTCAAATACATCCTTCCCAAGGACTGGTGGCCAGAACTGGACAACATATTCAAGATGTGGCTGAATCAGAGTTTTGTAAAGTGGTAGAATTATAGTTTTATCTCTTGTGTAAATACCCTTTTTAATGCGGGTATGTTGTGTACTGGCCTTGCTTGGTGCAGCTTAACCACTGGGCACCCCCTTCCTAACCATTCCAATTTTCAGCTTTCGGTGCTCTCACACTTTGAATGACAATTACTCAGTCATGCAACAATGTACCCATATGAAATTTTTGTCCTTTTATTCACACAAATAGAGCTTTCTTTTGGTGGTATTTAATCACCCCTGGGTTTTTTATTTTTTGCGCTATAAATGAAAAAAGACCCAAAATTCTGTAAAAAAAAGGCCTAGTTAGACTTACCGGTGATGCTATTTCTAAGAGCCTTTCAGGACAACCTTGGAGAGAGCGCAGCTCCACTCCTTTTCCAGGATACACATGCAGCTTATAAATCCCTCATCTTCCACCATTGCCTCAGTTATTGTGGTCTCCGATATACTGGAAAACAAAGCACAGAAAACCACAAACAACCATGATAGACACTTAAACCACTTCTAAGATACAAAGGGAGGGAAATAGAGGTTGTCCTAAAAGGGTCTTAGAAATACCGTCACCGGTAATGCCGCGTACACACGAGCGGACTTTACGGCAGACTTTGCCCAGCGGACTTTTCAACGGACTTTACGACAGACTTTCTGAATGAACGGACTTGCCTTCACACAATCAACCAAAGTCCGTCAAATTTGTACGTGATGACGTACGACCGGACTAAAACAAGGAAGTTCATAGACAGTAGCCAATAGCTGCCCTAGCGTGGCTTTTTGTCCGTCGAACTAGCATACAGACGAGCGGACTTTTCGACCGGACTCGAGTCCGTCGGATAGATTTGAAACATGTTTCAAATCTATAAAAACAAGCAAATACAGCGCTGATAAAACGTGACTAAAAGTGCTGAGTGCTGACAATAAATGTAAACAGAGTGATAGATATATGATGGACTACATATCACATGCAGTCTAGAATTACACATACAACTTTTGGATGTAAATAGTGAAACATAATAGGTGATTGCACAAAAATATTAAACATATGGGCATACCGCATATAATGTGGAAAATAGGAAAATAAAATAAACCATAAGTGTTGACCAATTGATGAACAAACGAAAATAAATATTGGCAGCTGGACTGATGGATATAAACAGTGGTTGCTCACAAGACAGAAATATTAATCCTAGCAATAGTCCCAAAGAGGATACCAACAACAAGACTTGTCACTAAATCAGCAGGCAGGACGGTCCTGCGATGATACAGCAGCTCCTCCTCCTAGGCTGACAGCCTTTCTCAATGGTGATATGCAAGGTATATCTCTAGCGTGGATCAGTGGAAGAGATGGCCGATGCTCAGATCAAATAAGCCATAAGTAGACAATTGACCACCCAAAACAGAGGAAAAAACATATAGTGAAGTACTGTGGATGTTGGCAAATCACTAGCGCTACAAACCGCTACTCACATACTCCCGGTTGTAATCAGGCATATCAGACAGTCTCCGCGATCGCCGCTTACAGCGTGCGTTCCACGGAGTCAGGAAGGAAAACGTCACTTGGTTGTGCAAAAAGCCGGATGTTACGTCGACGCGTTTCGCCCCACCCCCAGGGCGTCATCAAAGGACTCCAAAAAGTCCTTTGATGACGCCCTGGGGGAGGGGCGAAACGCGTCGACGTAACATCCGGCTTTTTGCACAACCAAGTGACGTTTTCCTTCCTGACTCCGTGGAACGCACGCTGTAAGCGGCGATCGCGGAGACTGTCTGATATGCCTGATTACAACCGGGAGTATGTGAGTAGCGGTTTGTAGCGCTAGTGATTTGCCAACATCCACAGTACTTCACTATATGTTTTTTCCTCTGTTTTGGGTGGTCAATTGTCTACTTATGGCTTATTTGATCTGAGCATCGGCCATCTCTTCCACTGATCCACGCTAGAGATATACCTTGCATATCACCATTGAGAAAGGCTGTCAGCCTAGGAGGAGGAGCTGCTGTATCATCGCAGGACCGTCCTGCCTGCTGATTTAGTGACAAGTCTTGTTGTTGGTATCCTCTTTGGGACTATTGCTAGGATTAATATTTCTGTCTTGTGAGCAACCACTGTTTATATCCATCAGTCCAGCTGCCAATATTTATTTTCGTTTGTTCATCAATTGGTCAACACTTATGGTTTATTTTATTTTCCTATTTTCCACATTATATGCGGTATGCCCATATGTTTAATATTTTTGTGCAATCACCTATTATGTTTCACTATTTACATCCAAAAGTTGTATGTGTAATTCTAGACTGCATGTGATATGTAGTCCATCATATATCTATCACTCTGTTTACATTTATTGTCAGCACTCAGCACTTTTAGTCACGTTTTATCAGCGCTGTATTTGCTTGTTTTTATATTTTCAAAGTACTATTACTTTTTTTACAGCAGCGATAAGGTTTTGGTTTATTTGTCGCTAGCGCTGCTTTTTTCACTTATATATGTTTCAAATCTAAGTCCGTCCAACTTTTGAGAAAACAAAGTCCGCTGGAGCCCACACACGATCGAATTGTCCGACGAAATCCCGTCCGCCGGGCAAAGTCTGCCGTAAAGTCCGCTCGTGTGTACGCGGCATAAGTCTAACTAGGCCTTTCTCCAATCGCATTTCAGGACAACCTTGGAGAGAATAACCGAGAAACTAACCGTAGGGTGGGACTACTGCCTGCAGTACCTTCCTGCCGAAGGCTTGATCTGCGGCGGACAGTAAGTCCAACCTATAATGTCAGAGAAATGTAGAGTAAACCATAGAAACAGAAATGCCCCTTTTTTTTTTGGGACTTTAACAGGCCACCAACTCTTAGAATAACAAAATGAATTTTATTGATATACTTAAAAAAGAGGTGAAAGCGTCTATAACATACAAGATAAAAAATCATTCCATACTCAATAAATACAGAATCAAATCAGAAAATATATACAGGGTGAAAAAAAAAATATGCGTTTCCAGTATTCTGGTACCTTCATCAGGGTTTGTGAGTTATAGATATTTTGTACATATATGGATTCCCAAGGAATGACTTTGTGTTCAGATAGCACCCATAGCCCCTGGGGTCAAATAACATATTTTCATATGTGCCAGACCAGGGCTATATAAGAATAGTGCGTGTATTGGGTTACCGGTATCAAAAGGTGTAGTGGGTAAGCCAACTAGGGAGCAAAACGAGTTAGCACTGACAGGGGAAGGTACCCCTCACTGGACCCGCATACTTGAAGCATCTTAAATAGGAGCCTACCACTATGGGATTGCTTTTGGATATTTATCCTTCCGGCATATAGCCGGCATGCTATTGATTGAACATTTTGCTCCCTAGTTGGCTTACCCACTACACCTTTTGATACCGGTAACTCAATACACGCACTATTCTTATATAGCCCTGGTCTGGCACATACGAAAATACGTTATTTGACCCTAGGGGCAAATAACACAGAGTCATTCCTTGGGAATCCATATATGTACACAATATCTACAACTCACAAAACCATGATGAAGGTACCAGAATAACGGAAACGCGTGGGGTATCGGGGTACATTACCCCTGTGAGAGTACATCTACTTTTGTTCACCCTGTATATATTTTCTGATTTGATTCTGTATTTATTGAGTATGGAATGATTTTTTATCTTGTATGTTATAGACGCTTTCACCTCTTTAAGTGTATCAATAAAATTCATTTTTTTATTCTAAGAGTTGGTGGCCTGTTAAAGTCCCCAAAAAAAAGGGGGATTTCTGTTTCTATGGTTTATTCTGTTAGGGATGAGACCACCAGACTCTACATTTGTTATGATGGAAGCCCCCTGTCTTGTCTAAGAGAAATGTTGAGTAGTTGGTCCAAGTAGCCGCCTTGCAAATTTGATCAGGCGTAGCACCGGCCCTCTCGGCCCAGGAAACTGCCGTTGATCTTGTTGAATGAGCAGCAATACCTGAGGGGGGTATTTCTATGCCCAAAGTGCTCTTGGAAGCTTTCTCCCCTTTATGTGAGCGTGAGAAAACCACAAAGAGGGTGTTTGATTTTCTGAATTCCTTAGTGATTGATAAGAAGTGAAGCAGGCATCTCCTTATGTCCAAAGTGTGGAAAGCTTCTTCTCCTGTATTGGCAGGAGCTGAGCAGAAAGTGGGCAAAACTATTTCCCGTGAGCGATGAAAATTTGAAGAAACTTTGGGCAGGAAAGCTGGGTCTGTCTGAAGAACCACTCGGTCTGGAAAAACTTAAAGAAAAGGTTCCGTGACTGCCAGGGCCAGGAGCTCACTAACTCTTCTTGCCGAGGTAATGGCCACTAAGAAGATTGTTTTCTAAACTAAATTTTTTAAGGATGCTTCCTGTAAGGGTTCAAAGGGAGCCCCGTGAGACCCTGTAAAACAATAGATAAGTCCCAACTGGGAAAATTTTTGAGGGCCATCGGCCTATTTCATGCTAGTGCCCTGAAGAATCTTGAAACTTCTCTGGATGAAGTCTTTTCAAAATAAACTGAAAGAGCCGCCACCTGTGTTTTTAAGTGCTGACTGCCAGTCCCTTTTCCATTCCATCATGGAGAAATTCAAGGACTGATACAACGCTTTTTACCTGAAAGCTTTTAGTAGTACAATAGGAATTAAACTTCTTCCAGACCTTCAGGTATATGGCCTGAGTTACCTCCTTTCTGCTGGAAAGTAGAGTCTTTACTAGTTTATTGGATAAACCCTTGGATTTTAGGAGATCTTCCTCAAAAACCAAGCAGTTAGATGTAACCGGTCTGCTTCCAGATGAATCACAGGGCCCTGTGTTAGAAGGTCCTTCCTGAGCAGCAGCCTCCACAGAGACTCTGTGGCCAAATTTAGTAGTAGTTTGGACAAAAGGGACCAGGATCATGTTGGTTCTCTCTTCTCTGAATTTCCTTAAGAGGAAAGGAGGGAAAGGCATAGCACAGTTGGTAATGCCATGGATGTGCAAGAGCATCTATGCCTATGGCTTGGTCTTCTCGGTGAAGAGAAAGAAGTTCTGAACCTTTGAGTTCTGTTGGCTGGCGAACAGGTCTACTTGGGATTGCCTCCATGTTCTGGAGATCATCAAGAAGACTTCTTGATTCAGACTCCACTCTGCTTCCACCACCCTCCTCCTGCTGAGTAGGTCTGCTAGCCGATTCTGAGAACCCTTTAGGTGAATTGCCGCCAGAGAGGCCACATTCTGTTTTGCCCAGGAAAGTAGTTGACTGGCTAGTTCCATAAGTCCTCTGCTGCTGGTTCCTCCCTGCTTGAGCACGTATGCTACAGCAGTCATATTGTCTGAAAGGACCTGAACATGATGTCCCTTCACTGCTTGTTGAAAACCTAGAAGACCGAGAAAAATGGCTTTTAGTTCCGCCAGTTTGACGATCTTTGGGCTTCTGTCTCGGACCAAGTCCCCTGAGACGTTAGACCGTCCAGGTGGGCTCCCCAACCCCAAGAACTTGCGTCTGTTGTTAGACGCTTGTCTAGTGGAAAGACCCAGAAAAGACCTTTCATCAGGTTGGCTGAGTCCCTCAACCACCAGAGTGCTCGTTTTACCTTTGAGGTAAGTCTGATCTGCTTTTCCATTGAAACCTGATGCGACCATGTCTGTAAGATGTTCAACTAGAGTGTTTTGGAATGAAATCTGGCCCACTGTATGGCTGGGATTGATGCCGTGAGAAGTCCTAACACAGCCATGGCCGATCGGACTGAGATTGAGATATTTGTCTGAATTTGTTTTACTGCAGAAAAAATCTTCTCCAACTTCGCCTGTGGTAAGAAAACTTTCTGGGGCACTGAATTTATCGTATAACCCAGAAACATCATTTCTTGACTTGGTTCTAGATTTGATTGCTCCAGGTTAAGAAGCCACCCTAGGCCCCTGAGGTGTGTCTGTGATACCTGGAGATTTGTCACCACTTGTTCCCTGGAGCCTGCAAAGAACAACAGGTCGTCCAGATATGGAATGACTGAAATTCCTCCTAACTTCAGAGGCTCCAAGGCTTCCGCCATTATTTTTGTGAAAATCCTGGGGGAAGATGAGAGTCCGAAAGGCAGAGCTTTGAACTGAAGATGCCAAATCGATGACCCCAGGTTGATGGCCAATCGGAGGAAACGTTGGGAAGCCTGAGCAATCGGGACGTGTAGATAAGCATCCCTCAAATCTAGGGATGCCATCAAGCAGTCTGGAGTCAACAGTTTTGTTATTGAATGGATTGTGTCCATCCGGAAATGTTTGTAACAAATTGATCTGTTTAGGATTTTTAGGTTCAGGATCAATTGATACTCCCCCGAAGGCTTTTTCACCAGAAAGATGTGGGAATAGAAGCCTCGGCCCTCCTGATGCTTCGGCACCTGGACTATTACTTCTTGTTGGATCAGATCCTGTAATAGGTTCTTCATTGCTGAAGCTTTGTCTCGATCCTTTGGAAGAGCCGTAACGTAAAACCTGCTTGGGGGGGGGCTCCGAAAACTCCAGACTGTATCCCTGAGAGACAACATTCCTTATGAACAGGCTTGAAAATGTCCTGTTCCATTGTAGGTGAAAGGCAGACAATCTTCCCCCCTACTGGGACAAGACTGCCACTTGTTTTTGGGGGGCTGGTCTGGGTGAGATCTAAAGAGAACTCCTCCTCTACCCTTACCCTTTTACGGGGCCCAACTGTTCTTGTTATCTTCTCTTATCTTACGGGGCTGTTGAACGGCACAAAAATGTATTTTTAGCTGTTTGGTTTAAGGCTGACCGACGTGGAATCCCACGCCTTTTTCAAGATGGAGTCTGCCCTTTTATCCATCACATCCTTCAGCACCCCCATGTCCTCAAAGGCTAGGTCTGTGCGACGGGACACTTGTGAAAAAGACGCATCCACTCGCGGTTTTTTATTCCACACTTCAGACTTTTTGTCTTCAAAGGGAAACCGTCTCTTGAGGGTTTTGGAAAGGAAGGGGCCTCTTTCAGGGTCCTTCCATTCCTTCTTGACCGCATCCAATAGAACTCTGTGGACAGGGAACACCCTGTGTTTGGTGTCATCCAGACCCTGGTACATTTTATCGTAAACTGACAATTGTACTTTCTCCTCCTAAATGTCGAGGGTCATGTAAATCGCTTTTAAAAGGTTGTCCACTTCCTCCAAAGACAATTTGTACTTAGAGCCTCAGCTGTCATCTTCCTCTTCCTCCTCATCATCCGAATCCCTGAGGGAGGGATGAGTACTTGCCCCCTCGTCCTCTGAGTCTACAACCTCTACAGGCCTAGAGGAAGATGCCCTAGGACTAGGTGGTGGTTGCTGGGTTTCAACCTTGCTTGCTGGCTGAACCAGCAATGATTTGACTGAACTCAGTGAATTTGTGAGTTCACTTACTGATGAAAACAAGTCTTTATATTGCTGGGAATTTTTCCTCTTCGACAAGATCCTTAATACAGGAACTACACATAGCCTTTTGCCACGAGTCTCTGAGAGGATTCTTGCATGAAGGACATTTCTTCTGATTTGGTAGGTTCAAATGTTTCGTTTTTGCTAAAACTTTTTCCTGAAACGAGAGCGACAGCATCTTACTAAAATGCTGAACACCTTCCTGCCCCTTAGTGTTAAAGAAAAACACAAACCACCACCAGCAATATAAAAGGAGAGAGATCCCCTTAGTGTTGAAACCAATCATAGCAAAAAACCTTCACCATTAAACTGCAGGGTCCGAGAGAGGTAACATCTGACCCTGCAGAACAGGCTCCCTTCAGGAACAAAAAACAAACAATCACAACATAAGCCCATATGGAGAAGAATAAAGGCACCACTGTGCCCCTCTTACCTGGGCCTGACCGGTGCCTGGGGTGCCTGTCTCCACTGTGGCTGAGGGTCTCTCGTCCATCGACCAGGACAATAAAAATGCCCCAAACATGACCCCATTTTGGAAAGAAAACACCCAATGTATAATCTATGAGGCATATCGAGTCTTTTGAACATGTCATTTTATTTCTACAAGTTTTTGGAAAATGTGGAAAGAAAATGAAAACGCATTTTTTTTTTTTTTTACACAAAGGTGTCCATTTTTACAATATTTCTAACACATAGCATGTACATGGCAAAAATTACACCCCAAAATAGATTCTCCTACTCTTCCCGAGTATAACGATACCACATTTGTGAGACTTTTACACAGCCTGGCCACATACAGAGGTCCAACATGCAGGGAGCACCAGCAGGCGTTGTAGGGGCATAAATTTCAAATCTAATTTAAATCTAATTTCTAACTACCTATTACACTTTGAGGCACTGTAGTGGCATGGTTGAGCCATGAATGTGGATGGCTGGTTATGGCTGAGTATGGATGGGATGGCTGAGTGGGTATGACTGAGTATGGCTGGGTGGGTATAGATGGGACAGCTGGGTATGGCTGAGTATGACTGGGTGGGTATGGATGGGATGGCTGGGTATAGCTGAGTATGGATGGGATGGCTGAGTATGGTTGGGTATGGATGGGATGGCTGGTTCGGGTATGACTGAGTATGGCTGGGTCGGGTATTGCTGAGGCTGGGTATGGCTGAGTGTGGATGGGATGGCTGGGTATGGCTGAGTTTGGATGGATGGATGAGTATTGCTGAGTATGGATGGCTGAGTATTGCTGAGTATGGATGGATGGCTGAGTATTGCTGAGCATGGATGGATGAGTATTGCTGTGCATGGATGAGTAGATGTTTGGCTGAGCATGGATGGATGGATAAGTATTGCTGAGCATGGATGGATGGATGAGTATTGCTGAGCATGGATGGATGGATGAGTATTACTGATTATGGAAGGATGGATGAGTATTGCTGAGTATGGATGGATGGATGAGTATTGCTGGGATGGATGGATGAGTATTGCTGGGATGGATGAGTATTGATGTGTATTGCTAGGATGGATGGATGAGTATTGCTGGGATGAATGGATGAGTATTGCTGGGATGGATGAGTATTGATGTGTATTGCTGGGATGGATGGATGAGTATTGCTGGGATGAATGGATGAGTATTGCTGGGATGGATGAGTATTGATTGGATGGATGAGTATTGCTGGGTTGGATCAGTATTGATGGGATGGATGAGTACTGTTGGGATGGATGAGTTTTGAAGGGATGGATGAGTATTGCTGGGATGGATGAGTATTGCTGGGATAGATGAGTATTGCTGGGATGGATGAGTATTGATGGGATGGATAAGTATTGATGGGATGGATGAGTTTTGATTGGATGGATGAGTATTGCTGGGATGGGCATATATCAGCGCTGTGGGCAGTACACATCCAGCCCACAGCACTGCATCACTTTATCTCTCCCCTCACACTGTACCGATTGGTACAGAGAGGGGAGAGAGGGGAGAGAGGAACCGGACGTGATGCCGGTTTGTTTACAAGTGATCGCTCCATCATTTGACGGTGCGATCACGTGGTAAACGCCCGCTATCAGCGACCATTTACCGTAATCCGTGATGTGCCGGGTCCGGTCATGGATATTCCCGAGTGCGTGCGGGAGCAAGATTCTGGGAGGACGTCCATGGACGCCCTGTCAGAATAAGCCGACCTCGCTGTAGCCGTCTTTCGGCTATGGCCCGGTCGGCATGTGGTTAAAGCGGTTGTATATTTATTTTTTAAACTTTTACCTACAGGTAAGCCTATAATAAGGCTTACCTGTAGGTAAGAAAAAAATCTTGCGGCGCATGCGCACAGGGGATTCTCAGGCTGAAAGCCCAGCAGACGCCGGGCCTTGCCGGAAAGAAGTCTCCCACGCGCATGCGGGAAGTGACAACATCGCGGCTCCGGCCACTCACAGCGCAGGAGCCGCGATACCCGGAAGACACGCCGAGGGGAAATGTCAGCTCCCTCGGCGTGGACCGGGTGAGATGCCGGCGCCTTGTTCTAAGGTAAGTATCTCATAATGAGCTAGTATGCGGTGCATACTAGCTCATTATGCCTTTTCCCTTACAGGTGTAGGGTAAAAAAAAAAAAAGTCAGCGGGTTTACTACAGCTTTAAATTGGCCTACCTCTTCATAGGCTATCCCCTCTTCAGTCTATCATGAATGCCGCTGCCAGACTCATCCACCTGGACAACCGTTCAGTGTCTGCTACCCCTCTCTGTCAATCACTCCACTGGCTTCCCATTGTCCAACGAATAGAATTCAAAACACTAACAATAACATACAAAGCCATTTACAACTCTGCCCCAAGCTACATCACCAATCTTGTCTCCAAATATCACCCAAACCGTCCTCTCCGCTTCTCTCAAGACCTCCTAATCTCTAGGTCCCTTGTCTTCTCCTCCCATGCTTGTCTCCAGGACTTCTATAGAGCCTCTCCCATACTCTAAGTCTCACTACACTAATCTGTCCAGCTATCTCCCACTCTGTCCACTTTTAGGCGATCCCTGAAAACTCATCTCTTCAGGGAAGACCACCCTGCCTTCTAGGCTTGCACCGATACCACTTTTTGTAAGACCGAGTACAAGTACTGATACTTTTTTCAAGTACTCACTGATACTTCTTTTTAATGTCATGTGACAGTGGCACTAATATACAGCACTGATGGGCACTGATAAGGCATGGACTGTGTCAGTAGTTTCTTTTTTTTTTTTACAATGGGTGGAGTATACGGTATAAAAAATTCACTTTTTTGAATAAAAAAATTAGACAACAGTAAAGTTAGCCCATTTTTTTTTATATTGTGAAATATAATGTTACACCAAGTAAATTGATACCCAACATGTCACGCTTCAAAATTACGCCTGCTCGTGGAATGGTGTCAAACTTTTACCTTTAAAAATCTCCATAGGCGACGTTTAAAAAATTCAACAGGTTGCATGTTTTGCGTTACAGAGGAGGTCTAGGGCTAGAATTATTGCTCTCGCTCTACCGATCGCGGCGACACCTCACATGTGTGTTTTTACCTCCATTTTTATATGCGGGCACTACTCACGTATGCGTTCGCTTCTGCGCGCGAGCTCGTCGGGACAAGGCGCTTTAAACATTTTTTCTATTTATTTATTTATTTTACTTTATTTCTTTTTTCACTGTTTTTAAAAAAAAAAAAAATTTGGATCACTTTTATTTCTATTACAAGGAATGTAAACATCCCTTGTAATAGAAAAAAAGCATGACAGGTCCTCTTAGATATGAGATCTGTGGTCAAAAAGTCCTCAGATCTCATATTTGGACTTTAATGCAAAAAAAAAAGTCGTTTAAAAAAAATGACAAAAATAAATAAATGTGCCTTTAAGACAAATGGGCGGAGCTGACGTCATGACGTTGCTTCCGCCCTCCTATGGTATGGAGACGGGTGGGGGCCATCTTAGCCTCACTCGTCTCCATACCTAGGAAGTGAGAGGACCCAATCGCCTCCGCCGCTACTGACGGCTCCGGTAAGCGTCGGAGGGCGCGGGAGAGCGGCGGGTGGGCACCTCTCCCGCCGCCGATAACAATGATCTCGTGGCGAACCCGCCGCAGAGACCACCATTATTGTGTACAGAACCGCCGGCCCTAAAGATGGATACCTCGGTTGTGGCAGCAGTTGCTGCCGTTACCGAGATATCCATCTTCAAAGTAATGACGTATATATACAGTGGCCGGTCGGTAAATTTATTACAATCCTTTCTTTTTTTTTAATTATTATTTTGTTTTATCAGCCTTGTTGGGGGGGCTTTGGCGAGATATCAGGGGTCTAAACATCTCCCTTTTGAGACAGGGAAAAGGAGTGAGGACACAGATTCCCCAGTCCCTTTCTCTGCAGCCTCAGCTGCACTGAAGATGAATGGACAGGAGACAGCGGCTCCTGTTCATTCATAAATTGAAGCATCGTACACACAATTTACGATGCTCAGTTATGAATGGTCAGAGTCAGTTATCACTGACTCTGTTGGGCTTCTTCCTCCGCTCTCCATCCTGACAGATCTGGGACAGGGGGGCTGGAGGACACGGAGGACCCGGGGAGCCAGAGAAGGACAATTATAAGCACAGATCTCCCTGTATAGCTTTCAATAAAGCAGCTGAAAGCTGCCAGAGGGAGAGGAGGAGTAGCGTCTGTCAGCTGCTCTACTGAAAGCTATACAAGGAGATCAGTGATTGTAATGCCGCGTACACACGGTCGGACTTTGCAGCTACAAAAGTCCAACGGACGCTGACGGACTAAAGCTGGCTAGTAATCCGATCGTGTGTGGGCTTCTTCGGACTTTCAACATACTTTTTTAGCCTCAAATCCGACGTACTTTAGATTTGAAACATGCTTCAAATCTTTACGTCGTAACTACGACGGACCCCGAAGTACGCTCGTCTGTATGCTAGTCCTACGGACAAAAAAACGACGCATGCTCATAAGCAAAAACTAAACGGAAGCACTCGGTCTAGTAAAACTAGTGTTCGTATTGTAGGTAGCACATTCATCACGCTGCAAAATCTGTGATCGTTGAATGCAGCGCATTTTATTTCTTCTTTACGAATGCTCTAAAGAACGAAGGTGTTTTGCTGTTCATAATCAGAGTTCTCCCAAACTGATTTCTGAATTCTTTTTCTCTTTGATCTCATGAATGATATAGTATGCTTTTTATAAACAATGTTTCCATACTAATAATACTTTTTCCCTTATTTGTTTTTTTTTTTTTTTAGGTTTGTAAAGTTACCACAAAGAACCCATTATTCTTTTTTTTTTTTTCTAGTGATTATTTTTTAGTTTTTAGATAAAGTTAACCCAAAGCACCGTTTTTGGTTATGTAGATTTTTTTATTTTCAAGACTTACCACTTGAACATTATTAACATTAGTAATGTATTTTTGGTGTGTTTTTTTAAAACTCAATGAGATTGTTGTCCCTTGTTAATTTAACATTGTGTGTAAAATCAATGATTTAAAAGAAAACACATAAAGTCTTTTGCTAAACTCAAAAAAGATCCATTTATTCATGGTCAAAATAAAATAAAGAGGAAGTCAACGCTGGAAAAAGTCGGTGTACAAGAAAATTGGGATCTTGAGGAGTCCATATAAGAGGGAGCACAATCTGGTCCAAGAATCCCAGAGATCAACAGCACCAGCAGATGATCTAGATGTCCCCAGACTGTGGTCCTACAACAGCCTGCGTCTTCTGTCAGACCAGACTGAACCCAGGTCATCACTTTCTTCTCTTCCCTGCAGCCTTTCCTCCACGCTGCCCTGCAGCCTTCCCTGCAGCCTTCCCTGCAGCCTTCCCTGTAGCCTTCTTTTGAGGCTGTGGCTCTGGTGTTTCAGTTGTGGCAGGAGGAGGAGGAGGAGGAGGAGGAGGAGGAGGAGGAGGAGGGGGGGGGGCTGCCTCATGTAGTTGGGTGTTTTTTGTTAGCGTGCCCTGCAGCCCCTTATGGATTGTTTCCCCAAATAGGCGCTCACAAATGAGGCGCTGCTCCCAATCCATCTGAAGAAGCCTGCTGGCTAAGTAGCAGCCATAGGCTTCTTCCGCTTTGGGGGGGCTCGTTAAAAACCGGGTGGCCTGTTGCATGAGGCGCAGGGACGCGTCCTGTGTGACCATCCCCTTCCTGGCCCTTTTTTTGGGAAGGTGGAGGGGAGGCACTTGGGATTGGGTGAGGCTCCTACTGGGCCCAGCCACCTCACTTGGCCCAGCCACCTCACTTGGCCCAGCCACCTCACTTGGCCCAGCCACCTCACTGGGAGCAGCCACCTCCTGCCTGACACTGGGCCCAGCCTCCTCCAGGATGATGGTGAATCCGGCCTCCTCCAGGCTGTCCATGGGCCCGGTCTCCTCCTGCCTGCCACTTTCCCCACATTCCTCCTGGATGGACTCATCCTGTGTATAAAAAAAGGACAATAGTTTTAGTTTCTTTTTTTGGGTTCATCAATGACACACAGTTTGCTTCTCATGACTAGCAAATTCAATGTGAATACATCTCTTTAATAAAAGAGTCTAATCAGACACCCTAATTATTTCAAGCAGGTGCCAAACATATTTAGCCACTACTATCATTTGATATGTATACACAATTTGGAGTGCAAAATTATTTGAGACAATTATAACATCCAGTTAACATCATTAATATTAGTACAGTAAATATTTTTAAAAATAATTTACCTGACTCCAGATGGTCATATCCGGTTCATCCAGGATGGAAGACCCAGCTTGCTCCTCATCAGCCTCTGCTGGGGTGGAGGGAAGGGTGGAGGGAAGGGTGGAGGGAAGGGTGGAGGGAAGGGTTGAAAGTGATGCCCTGGCTTCATTCTGGTCATCAAGAAAACGGAGTTGATTGTAGTACCACAGCCTGGGTACATAAACATCATCTGCTGATGCTCCTGATCTCCTTGATTCCTGGATCTTCCTATGCTCCCTTTTATACATGTTCCTCAAGACCCCAATTTTCTTGAGCACTGTCTCCATTGTTGCTCCCGGGATGGTCTCCTGGACAAAGGACAGAAGTCTCTCCAGCGTTGACTTCCTCACATGCTTGGCATAATACTGAGGGTGTTTCACCTCCCACAAATTCCTCATCTCTCGATATTTTGAAATAAAAGAAGTAAGGAACTCTGGATCCTTCAATAGGGGATTCATTATAGTAGTAGTTGTAGGCCTCATCAATCTATCAAGCCATATAGGCCGCTTGCTACAAAGTCATGACCATAAACCCCCAAAAAAAAAAATATATATCTCAAATTACCTTCGTTTTGTAACGTCCTGGTCCACTATCACCTACGCACAGAACGTACGTACGACACGCGCGAAAGGCCCCTCTTTATACACTACGCATGTGTGAAACTCCGCCTGCGTCGCCCGCCCCTGACGTTCGAAATTAACTCATGTTCTCCGCCCCCTAATTCGACGCACAGAACGTACGTACGACACGTGCGCAAGGCCCTCCTTTATACACTACGCATGTGTGAAACTCCGCCTGCGTCGCCCGCCCCTGACGTTCGAAATTAACTCATGTTCTCCGCCCCCTAATTCGACGCACAGAACGTACGTACGACACGTGCGCAAGGCCCTCCTTTATACACTCCGCATGTGTGAAACTCCGCCTGCGTCGCCCGCCCCTGACGTTCGAAATTAACTCATGTTCTCCGCCCATTTTTTGTTACGGCGCGTAGTGGAGTTAAAGAATGGCGGAGACACCTGAAATGTTGACGACCTCAGGTAGTGGAGACAGCCCGGAGGCTGGAACGTCTGGAACGTCAACGAAATCTATGAGGCCTAGATTTAAGGCCTCTAATATGAGTTTCAAAGAGATGGTGGAGATGGTGGCCATTCTTCACAAAGACGACTATGATGGCAATTATGGGCCGTACGCACGGCCAAATTTGCGCAAGGCCAAAATAATGGCGAAGGTCGTGGAGACTTTGCAGGCATCTTTTGGGGTCCAGCGCTCCAAAGATCAATTGCGAAAAAGATGGTCTGACCTGAAACTCAGGGAGCCGGATCAATACCGACGTATCCGGAAAGTTCTTAAAAAAAGTAAGTACTTGTCGTGTTTTTCTCTTGTGTTTATTACCTTGTATACTGCTCCATGTGCTTTTCCTTCCTATACGATTTTCAAATAATGGCCTGGAATCAAGACATGGATGAAATGCGTAATCGGCTGGATCGTATGCAGCAGGAAATGAAGGACATGATTGATGTTTTGGGTCGAATCTAAATGCCCTTTTTTAAACCCCAAAACATCAATCATGTCCTTCATTTCCTGTTTTGCTGACCCCATTCTGGGCCTTCTCTTTCTTTTTTTGGCAGAACATAAATGGCTGTTTAACCTAATGTCAAAAAGGAGGGCTGTTTCTCGTATATCCCTCAAAAATCCACAAAAAAAAAAAAATTGATTTTAAAAAACCCAAAAAAAAAAAAAAATTGATTTTAAAAAACCAAAAAAAAAAAAAAAATTGATTTTAAAACACCAAAAAAAAAAAAAAAATGATTTTAAAAAACCAAAAAAAAAAAAATTGATTTTAAAACACCAAAAAAAAAAAAAAATTGATTTTAAAAAACCAAAAAAAAAAAAAAAATTGATTTTAAAACACCAAAAAAAAAAAAAATTGATTTTAAAAAACCAAAAAAAAAAAAAAATTGATTTTAAAACACCAAAAAAAAAAAAAATTGATTTGAAAAAACCAAAAAAAAAAAAAAATTGATTTGAAAAAACCAAAAAAAAAAAAAAAATTGATTTTAAAAAAAAACAAAACTTGATTTTCCAAAAAAAAAAGCCTGTTTTCGAAAATCAAAAAGCCCAAAATATTTTTTTGTGGATTAGGTAGAAATATTTAAATATAATTATATTTTGCTACATCATTAAGATACCATTATATTTTTGTCTATGAACATTTTATACTAAATGCAGAACTGAATGCATAACAACCATTAATAAAAACATCTCCTTATAGGATTTAAACAAATGTGTGGTTTGTTATTTCAAGGCTCAGTATCAGTTTGGTTATATTTGTCAAAAACTTGTTTACAGTGGCAATGGAGCTTATTTAGACATTTTTAAAATTCAAATACAGTTGGCACTACAACTGCTCGACCATAACCTAGGAGACAGCCCAAAAGAAAGGCAAGCAATAAATATAATGCCAGATTTCAGCAATATTTTTTTTATTGTCAAAAAATTATATATCCTGGCCCATTGCAATGGCCCCCCTACCCATAAAATAATCAACATATTGCTGTCTAACTTGACGGGAACTTTGGGGGGCCAAGCCAGTACGGACAGTATCCAGGCCTGTAAGGTTGGCTTCTATTTGTCCGGCCTCAGGCCCAACTGTGCCTATATAATTGGCAGAATGCTTATTTAAAAAGTTGTGCAGAATGCAGCACGATAAAATTATAAAATTAAGTTTGTATTCCGCCAAATTAATGGCTGTTTGAAACAGGCGGAACCGGCTGGCCAGAATTCCAAACGCATTCTCAACCACTCTTCTAGCTCTGGCCAGCCGGTAATTAAAAACCCTCCTCTCCGGGGTGAGGGTTCTTTGGGGGAATGGCCTCATGAGGTGCTTGCTCAGAGCGAAGGCTTCATCGGCAATGAAGACAAAGGGGAGTCCTTCCACGTTATCCTCATCAGGTGGCAATCCCAGGCCACCACTCTGGAGACGCTGGCAGAACTCCGTCTGGGCAAATACTCCTCCATCCGACATCCGGCCATTCTTCCCCACGTCCACATATAAAAAATCATAGTGTGCCGACACCACCGCCATTAAAACAATACTGTGGAACCCCTTATAATTAAAATAATATGACCCCGAATGGGGTGGTGGCACAATGTGGACATGTTTCCCATCTATAGCCCCTCCACAATTGGGAAAGTCCCAACGGCTGGCAAAATGGGATGCCACAGTCTGCCATTCCTGTGGCGTTGAAGGAAACTGGGGAATCAAACAAGAAAACCAAAATCAATTAATTTGGAAGCTAACATTGCAAGAAAATTAGACAATTAAAAACATTATTCCCCAGCATCAGTATAACATTCAATAATTTAATTCTTCTGGAATAACTAATATGGAAAAAGGCACACTTATCAGATTGCTCACCCCCTCTGATAGAACATTGATTACATTTTAGGGGGTTGTGAAATCCCAAAAAAAAATTACTTTAACGACACGCAGGAATTTAGGGACTAACAAAGGCTACAAGACTGCAGTTGTCGCACTCTGCAGGTGCAGTTGCTAACCAGCTTACAGTAAATGAGATAATGTCAAAAGGCATTCATGTTGCAAGGAGTACACAATCACATGCAAGGGCAATTAATGAAAACACTTTGAGGCTTGCATATGATTTGATGATGGAAATCAGCAGAGCTTCTGCTCATTTACTAAAGCACTGGAACAAATGCACTTGTAGAGTGCACATGCATTTTGCAAAGTGCAACATAGATTTGCTTTAGACAAATCAACACCACAGAACATTCAAGCAAATTTTAACGAGGGTGGGGGTGGGGGGGTTGTGAAATCTAGCTAATTGCTAATTAGCAGCACACTATTTGGAGTGAGTTCAGGTGGGGGGGGGGGGTTGTGAAATCTAGCTAATTGCTAATTAGCAGCACACTATTTGGAGTGAGTTCAGGTGGGGGGGGTTGTGAAATCTAGCTAATTGCTAATTAGCAGCACACTATTTGGAGTGAGTTCAGGTGGGGGGGGGGGGGTTGTGAAATCTAGCTAATTGCTAATTAGCAGCACACTATTTGGAGTGAGTTCAGGTGGGGGGGGGGGGTTGTGAAATCTAGCTAATTGCTAATTATCAGCACACTAAATACACTCCAACAAAATACATTCAAAATGAGTAGACTAGGTGGATATGTTCCCATCACTTCATGCTGGGAAGGTTATTAAAGGAAACTATACATGCATGACAAAAAATAACAGGAAAAAATCCCAGCATGTGTGAGGATAAAAAGGGGACATTCACACTATATTGCAATGATGGGAAGTAGTGTTTGAAGCAAGAAATACATTACATTATCAAAGATTACATAAAAGAACATGTGATGCTAATAAAAGAAAAATATCTTACCTTAATATAGTCCTTCTGCAGGACCTGTATGATGGCAGAACAGGTCTCTGGGATAATGATCCCCAGAGCCTGGGGGGAGATGCCTGTCGAGAACTTAAGGTCCTGCAGGCTTCTCCCTGTGGCCAAATACCGCAAGGTAGCGACCAGGCTCTGCTCCGGAGTGATGGCTTGCCTCATGCAGGTATCCTGCCTGCTGATATAGGGGGTCAGCAAAGCCACCAAACGGTCAAAAACGGGGTCCGTCATCCGGAGAAAGTTCCTGAAATCCTCAGGATTATTCTCACGGATCTCACGGAGCAAAGGCATGTGACAGAACTGGTCACGCTGAAGCAACCAATTCTTGGTCCATGAACTCCTCCTCGCCCTGTTCATGGACTGGTCTTGGGCTGAAGAATAAACTACAGCACCAAGCACATACAATGCACGAGCTCTACGACGAGTACGTACAGGTAACATGGCTTCAAAATGGTCGGCTGGTCAGAACGCACTAAACAGAACGCACTGAAGAACAGCAAGGCCTGTGAAGAACGACCTGAAAATCAGGAACGAGCGGCCAATAAAACAAAGATTTCTCAATGCCAACTGACCAAACGCACTGAAAAGCAGATACAAACCTCACAAGCACAGACTGAACAACAGTTAAAACGAACTGAAAAATACGAGTCTCACAAGCGCGAATCGTCTCTCACCAAACTTCTACTAACACGAGATAAACACGAGATTAGCAGAAGGAGCCCAAAGGGTGTCGTACGGGCTATTGAACTTCCGTTTTATAGTCTCGTCGGACTTGGTGTACGTCAGAGCGTACTAAGCTGTCGTACTTTTGTGTGGTCGTGTGTGGGCAAGTCCGTTCGTAAGAAAGTCTGCCACAAGTCCGCCGAAGGTACGCCGGAAGTATGTCGGACAGGCTGTCCGACTTTTGTAGCTGCAAAGTCCGACCGTGTGTACTCGGCATAACTGTCCCCCATCACCTGTGAGGCTGTCCAGGTATCAGATTTAGCATCAGAGAATTTGCACGAGTACAAGTACTCGTACAAATGCTTGGTATCGGCATCGATACCAGTATTGATGCAACCCTACTGTCTTCAGCTGATAACCAAATCTATTTCTCCCATCAGTTCATCCCTCACAATTATTACTTTTTGTTCCACCAGTCCCACCTATTAGATTGTAAGCTCAAAGGAGCAGAGGCCCTACTAACCCACTTGTATTAAATTGTATTGTTGCTGTATTGTCTCACTTCATATTGTAAAGCGCTGCACAAACTGTTGGTAGTAGTAAACTCTTTAAACAAATAAAATCGTTTCCTCCTGTATGTCAAAGGCATAATGGTATGTCAATACCATTTTCCATATCCCTGTTTATTATGTTTGCTAAGATGTCTAGCTATTTTTTTTTTTTAATAATATCAACACTTCCTGCTTACACCACCAATGGTGGAAGGGGGGTCCACATCCTTACCACTCTGACAGTAAAGAACTAATGTGGGGTCACCAGTACGGTATTTGTATATTGAAATCATATCCCCTCTCAAGCGTCTCTTCTCCAGAGAGAATAAGTTCAGTGCTCGCAACCTTTCCTCATAACTAAGATCCTCCAGACCCTTTATTAGCTTTGTTGCCCTTCTTTGTACTCGCTCCATTTCCAGTACATCCTTCCTGAGGACTGGTGCCCAGAACTGGACAGCATACTCTAGGTGCGGCCGGACCAGAGTCTTGTAGAGCGGGAGAATTATGGTTTTATCCCTGGAGTTGATCCCTTTTTAATGCATGCCAATATTCTGTTTGCTTTGTTAGTAGCATCTTGGCATTGCATGCCATTGCTGAGCCTATCATCTACTAGGACCCCCAGGTTGAAATAAGACCAATAAAGCCGAGACTTGGCCCTTCATAGTACTCAAGGCCAGTTTCATTTGTACTTGTAGAAAAAACAAGAATTCTACCAATGTTATATTTCCGAGGGTGGCAACCCTTGGATTCACACCAGGAAACATAAGCCCTACAGAGTCTATAATATCTAACTCTGGAAGCTGCCTTCATTAATGTAGGTAGAAATCACTAACCCGGACAGACTACATCTCTTCAGAATGTGGTCTTCAATAGCCAAACCGTTAACTAATGCCGTGTACACACGGTCGGACTTTTCAGCAACAAAAGTCCAACAGCCTGTCCGACAGACTTTTGGCGGACTTCCGACGGACTTTCTAACAAACGGACTTGCCTACAAACGATCACACAAAAGTCTGACGGATTCGTACGTGATCACGTACACCAGACTAAAATAAGGAAGTTCATAGCCAGTAGCCAATAGCTGCCCTAGCGTCGGTTTTTGTCCGTCGGACTAGCATACAGACGAGCAGATTTCTGGGTCCGACAGAGTTACGACGTAAAGATTTGAAGCATGTTCCAAATCTAAAGTCAGATTTGCGACTGGAAAAGTCTGCTTAAGGTCTGGTGAAGCCCACACATGATCGGATTGTCCGCCGGATTTGCCTCATCTAACCGACTAGTTCGCCTATGTGTCCCATCCCGGCATATCACAAAGAACAATATTCCTCAAGGTTTGGGACTTTAAATGGAAGCAATGCAGTAATATTAAAAAAGTACAAAATTTATTGGACAAACAATAAATAAATCAACAAATGTAATACAATGTAAGTATGAATGTAAACAGATGACTGATGATAAAACACATTTATATAAGGGGAAAAAAACAGCTTAAAAAGAGGGGGGAGCTCGCAAAGGAATAGTCCAACGCATTTCAAATGCACTCTGAAGTGTGGATCTTCCTCAGGGACTTTAACAGTTTGCACCACTCCCAATGCTGTAGTTCCCAAATACACAGTTATTTCACCAGCAGCTGAAGAGGCACACTCAAATAGTGAGAATGGAACATTCATCCGTGCCAGACCAAGAAGCACCATCCACAGGACATTCTGAATTCACCCATACTCCAATAAGTTGCTATTAGTCGCTTTTGGGGGAGTTGTGTTTAAACAGTGTCAGGATAATGTCTAACTTAATATTAAGAGCTTAGTTCATATATGTATATTTCATGGTGTATCACATCCAGAAAGGATTCTCGTATCAAGCGGTGGAAAGATATACCACCTGCCACTATATACAATGAGATCCTGAAGTCCACATACTTGAGGACAATTGCTTGTAGAGTGGCAATTGTTAGCACCTTAATGGATGGAGCAGAGGTATGTGGTCCGTCAGCTGCAGGGTCAAAAGAGCAATTCCGGAGCAGCAAATATCCCCCCTTTTACCGCCCAGCCAGGTGTCCCGGTGAACACCGATGATTTTGTCATGCTTGATTTTTTTCATTTGATTTTCACCGAAGACTTACTATCGTCCACTGTGGCCCAGTGTAACCTCTATGCACACCAGGACATAGTAAGCAACCCTGGCTCTAGTTATGCCCGTCCCTTTGAGTGGAGGGAACTTACCGTAGAGGAATTCAAAATTTTCTTAGGCCTAACTTCTACTATGGGAAAAAAAAAAGAATTGTACTCCTATTGGTCTACCAATTCCATCCACCACATCCCACTCTTCTCATCGATTATGCCAAGATCAAGATACCTTATGATTTTGCTGTTCTTCCACTACAATGACAGCACCCAGTGCCCTCCCCGAAATAACCCAGTTTTTGACAAATTATTTAAAATTTGGCCACTCCTAAATTATTTCTCTGAAAAATTCCCCCAGTTATAAACCCCCGAACAGAATATATCCGTGGATGAGTCCCTTGTAAAATTCTCAGGCAGGCTGAACATCAAACAGTTTATTCCCAGCAAAAGAGCCCGACATGGGGTAAAACTGTACAAACTTTGTGACCGAGCCACGGGGTACATTTACGCCGTCCGGATGTACGAAGGGAAGGACTCCAAACTGCATCCCCCTGAAAGTCCAGAGTATATTGGAGCCAGCAGCAAAGTTGTCTGGGAGCTTGTCTATCCACTCCTTGGAAAGGTATACCATCTTTATGTGGATAACTTTTATACAAGCTTGCCCTTCTTCTGCAATCTTCACCAGAGAGACACTCTAGCATGTGGTACAGTAAGAGCCAATAGAAAGGGCTTCCCGCAAAAACTCGCCAATAAAAGGCTACGAGGGGAGACTGCGTCTTTGCGGAACCAGGGCTATTGGCTGTCAAGTGGAGGGACAGACAAAACGTCCACATGCTCATGACAATCCATAATGACACCTACGTGGAAGTCTCCAGAAGAAACAGCCCAATCCAGAAACCAGCTTGTATCTATGACTATAATTTGTTTATGGGGGGAGTGGACTTCAATGATCAGATGATTGAACCCTACCTTCCCACAAGAAAATCCCGTCATTGGTATAAAAAAAGTGTCAATTTATTTTTTCAGTTATGTATAACACTTATGTTATTTACCAAAAATCTACTGAGACCCCTGTATCCTATCTGCACTACCAGGAACAAGTAATCTCAACCCTTTTGTACCCTGAAAGCCCACCAGAAAATATTTGCTCTGATTCCGTGAGCAGACTCCACGAACGCCACTTTCCTGAGAAAATCCCCCCGTTAAACTGGGAAACAGATGTCAGAAGAAATGCCGGGTGTGCTCCAGAGGAGGAGTTAGAAGATACACCACGTATTTTTGTCCCCAATGTTCTTCCCAGCCAGGCCTCTGTATAGGTGAATGTTTCCGCCTTTACCATACTTCTCTACATTATTAGGGAAGTATGGTAAACATAATTCTCATTTCATGTCATTTTCCTCCACACCCCTTATGCCACTGCACTGAACTGTACATACCCCTGCCTTCTCTGGAACCGATCCTTGCCTGTTATACGACCAAGCTTCTGCCTAACGATAAACATACCTCTGCCTTCTCTGGAACTGATGGCCTGTTATACGACCAAGCTTCTGCCTAACGCTAAACTGTACCTACCCCTGCCTGCTCTGGAACTAACCCTGGACTGTTTGACCACATTTTTTGTCTGCCTCTTGGACTGATCATTTACCCTGCTATGCTAGTGGGAACACAGGGGTCTCATGTGTGAGGGGCTCCAGAAATGTTTTTCTGGATGAAGAAAACTAATTTTTTAGTTTTCTCATTCCCAGATTAGGGTCTGGAGACTCGGAGGCTTCAAAGAGATTTGGGTGGGAGAAGCCTCTACCCCTGTCCCCATTCTTTCCTGATCTGCTACTTGAACCATGTTCCTGCTTAATACCAGGACCAGTATTTTGGCACTGCTGGCAATGTCTCTACTTGCACTGACCCTGGACTGTATGTGGACAGTATCCCTGCCTGTACTGACTATGGACAATATTTTTCCCTGCTGCCTGGACAATTCCATTCACTGTCGCTGACCACAACCCTGCCTGCTTCCTGGATCAGGGCTCTCCTCCTGTGGACAACTGCACTACTAAAACCACAGGTAATCTTTTGTTTACCCTTTGCTCAGCAGAATGTATTTTAGGGTGCAGTTCTTGGTATGTTCATGCTATGAGTTAGAAATATGAAGGGCCTTCAAAATTGTGATAGATTGTAAGGAAATTAGACGTGTAATTTATGCTCCTAGAACGCCTGAATGTGCTACTTCAATGTTGGGCCTCTCTATGTGGCCAGGTTGTGTAAAAGTCTCACACATGTAGTATCGCCATACTCAGGAAGAGTAGCAGAATATATTTTGGGGTGTCATTTTTGCTGTGTTGGAAATATCTTAGAAATGGACAACTTTGTGTAAAAAAAAGCAGTTTCATATTTTTTCCCACATTTTCCAAAAACTTCTGGAAAATAATGAACCGTTCAAAAGACTCATTAGGCCTCATAGATTATACGTTGGGGTGTTTGCTTTCCAAAATGGGGTTACTTTGTGGGAGTTTCCATTGTCTTGGTGCTCCAGGGCCTTCAAAAGTGTAATAGGTGGTTGAGAGATTAGATGTGTAATTTCCAAAAAGGGGTAATTTTGTGGGTATTTGTACTCTCCTGGCTTGTTAGGGTCTCAAGAAATGAGTTAGGGCTCTTTCACACAAACAATCCGTTCAGGTCAGTTTTTTAGGCGGACCTGAATGGACCCTCCATAGACCTCTATGGAGCGTCGGATGTCAGCGGTGACATGTCCGCTGCTATCCGACCCGCTCCGATTCGAAAAAGTGTAACGAAGGAAAAAAACCTACTTTTCCATCTGTTTGCAGATCGGATCGGGTGACGACGGACTCTACGGTCCATCATCATCCGTTCCCACATAGGGGAGGGCGGCGTTCTGACAGGTCCGTCGCTGCAAACTGTGTCATCTGCCTGCTCAGCGGGGATCGACGGAGTGATCCCCCGCTGAGCAGAGCGGGCTCTGTACACGGCCACGTCCGTGTGAAAGAGCCCATAGGCCTCAGTACATCAGGTGTGATCAGATGTGATCAGTTTTCAGTGACTGGCACCATAGCTTGTAGACTCTATAACTTTCACACAGACTAAATAATATCCACTAATTTGGGTTATTTTTACCAAAGAAATGTAGCAGTATAAATTTTGGCCCAAATTTATGAAGAAAAATTACTTATTTGCAAAATTTTATAATAGAAATGAAGAAAATTTAATTTTTTAATCAAAATTTTCGGTATTTTTTTCATTTATAGCACAGAAAATAAAAAACGCAGAGGTGATCAAATACCACCAAAAGAAAGCTCTATTTGTTTGAAAAAAAGGACGAAAATTTCATATGGGTACAGTGTTGCATGACTGAGTAATTGTCATTCAAAATATGAGCGTGCTGAAAGCTGAAAATTGGTCTGGTTAGGAAGGGGGCTTAAGTGCCCAGTGGGTAAATGGTTAAAGTGTATTTTTTCCAAAAAAATTGCATTTGAAAGACCGCAACGACTGCTATTTTATTCTCTAAGGTCTCTACTAATTTTAACATGTAAGCAACAAAGTGTTTGAAATAGGCCTGGTCTTGAAGTGGTTAATACTATAAAGGGAAATGTTACCAATTCCAATGCAATCTTCTCTCATGAAAACCCAGTGCTGCGAAAGACCAGGAGGCCGCCATGTCCTTCCTTCTGAAAAACTTGGTAGCTTGTCGGTATCGGATTTGTGTAACCAGGGCCCAATGACACGAACAAGCACCTGTGTTTTACGTTACACAACCACTGGAGGTGTTTTAGCCTTCTATACCTACCCTGGGAACTAACATTACAAAAGAAAACAATGAATAGCAGCCCACGTCTATACTTTCTGTTGCGTCCAAAGAAGAACGTCTGCTCACAATCTCCACACACTGTACATACGACGCCTCTCCCATTCCCGCCACCATGTTAGAAGGGGTCACGTGACAGCCGTGTTACGCAGCGAGTCGGCTTCTTCCTCTCTGGTGACCCTGGCGTTGTGGATTCTAGTGCGCATGCGTAACCCGGTGAGTTGCGGCCTGGTGGTTTGTCTGCGGGGCCGCGCTGCCGGTAACGGGGGGGAAGTGCGGAGGCCCATTGTAAGTGGCGTTTGGAATTGTGAGAAGCCGAGCCATGGAAGCGGACTATTACAGCCCCGAACACTCAGGTAAGAGGGGAGGCGGGATCATAAAGCACCATAGTGCAGCGTGTTGTCTGCTCTGGGTCCCATATGTAGCCAGGCCTGTGAGGCTGATACCGGCTCTCCCACTATAGAGGGGAAAGCTGTGCTCCTCTGTTTATCCCCCGCACAGTGCTGGGGCCAGGTGTAGTCAGTACACAGGTAGGTGGGTATGTCATCTCTACACTCATTGTGTTCAATGGCAGAGCTGACCATTACATGGGACTTGGCTGGACCTTTAAGGTCCCATTTACATCAGATGCATTTAAATCAAACACGTATGCAAGGGAAAAAAAACTTCTGCATTGCACATGAACACGCACAAAAACAACCTAATGAAAAGAAAAAGAAAATAAATTGTTCTGAAAACGTGTGAATGCAGAGATTGTGGTGTAAAGGAGTCCCATTGTACAAGCCTGGAGTGTGGAATCCCCCCTTATCTCAGAGGAGCCCTGTGCTTTCTGGGGAATGATTGGCCAGTTGTGTGTGTGCCAACTTTTTTTTTTTTTTTTCTACCCAGCTATGATTTCTGCGATTGTTTGTTTTTTTTTTTGTTTTTTTTGTTCTTTAGAATTGTAGATTGTGGCTTTATCTGCCTGCCTCTCCTCCCCAGCCAATCGGAGGAAGCCTTGTGTTCATTCATAAAAATACAAGGCTTCATGTAAACGGCTGAGCAGCACTCGGCCTGACTCCGTTTCGTTCCAGGAATGGAATGGGAAGTCCCCCTACCGCTGCCTGGACACAGCACTGTATATAGCAGATGCTAAATCTAGTTTATACAGCGCTGACAGCAGCCGCATCATTCAGTAAAAGTAATAGTTTGTTTTGGGTCAGTTTGGCCTTAAGGCGGTAGTAAACCACTAGGTGTGTCTTTTTTTTTTGGGGGGGGGGGGTCTGTCCTGAAAGGTAATGTCATAATGCGCTAGTATGCATCACTTACTAGCACATTATGTGAAACTTACCTGAACACAAAGCATTTCAGCGATGCGCTGTCACCGCTTCAGGCGGCTTCTATCTTCACCCAGTCTTGCTTCTGGGTCCGCGGACTCCGGCTGTGTGAAAGGCCAGAGCCGCGATGACGTCACTCCCCCACGTGCGGGCAGCCATTCCTTCAGAGCGACGGTGATGTCAGCTGCTTATACAGTAAATGTCTCCTAAATGGTGCACGTTTAGGAGATATTTACAGTACCTATAGGTAAGCCTTGTTAGAGACTTACCTATAGGTACAAGTCAGATATGGGAGTTTACTCCTACTTTACAGGGTTAGCTCACCTTTACAGAATAAATGTAAAGGTGAACAAATACGGGATATCCTCAGCACCACTCCCGGTCCCCACTGTACTTCCATGGTTGCCGGGCAGTCAGCAGTTATGTCATCTCTCGCTGCCCGCCCACATGTGGAAGTTTACCCGCTTGGACGCAGCTGGGGAGAGGCTGCCAGAAGTAGTTTAAGTAGTGACAAGCTGCATATGGGTAACAGGGGCAAGTGAAGTGCTGAATCTGGTGGAATGGTGGCATACTGCACCTGGTGGCAGTTGATGGTGATGTACAGAATTTTGGCACCTGATATTGGCTATCAGATTTAAAGGCGGCCGAAAAATCAGTATCAGTCCTGAAAAAATGTATATTGATCGACCCCCTAATTGATATGTTTATATATTATGTAGAGGTCGACCAATATGGGTTTTTCTCTGGCCGATGCCGATATTTAGAAATCGCGATGGCCGATATATGATGCCGATTTTTTTTTTTGGCCCGATATATTAGGCCGATTCCCCCCCCCCCCCCCCTTCATCTCATAAAATCTAACAGTTAGACCCCTTTCACACTGGGGCGTTTTTTTAGGCGCTTTTGGGCTAAAAATAGCACCTGTAAAGTGCCTGTAAAACGGCTCCCCTGCAGTCTCAGTGTGATATCCCGAGTGCTTTCACACTGAGGCGATGCGCTGGCAGGATGTTAAAAAAAGTCCTGCAAACGGCATCTTTGGAGCGGTGTATACCGCTCCTCCACCACTCCTGCCCATTGAAATGAATGCGCACCGCTACCGAAGCGCCTGCAAAGTGTTTCGGCAGCAGCGCTTCAGGGGCGCATTTAACCCCTTCCTCGGCCGCTAGCTGGGTTATAAGCGCCCCGCTAGCAGCCGAATAGCACCGCTAAAATGACGGTAAAGCGCCGCTAAAACTAACAGCGTTTTACCGTCAATGCCTGCCCGCTCCAGTGTGAAAGCAACCTTAAGTGATAAGTGATACAGAAAATTTTTTACATTTAAACATTTATTGAACAAAACAAACCTCCAATCAGTTCACTAGTATGTATAATTTAGATTTAAAAAAAAATAACTATATCTTAAATATTAAATACACAAAAACAGGTAATCAAAACTTTTGGACGAAAAAAAATGGGCTAACTTTACTGCTTATTTTTTTTTTTTTTAATTAGTGTATTTTTTTTTTTTTAATTGCGTTTGAAAGACCGTTGCGCAAATACCGTGTGACATAAAATATTGCAACAACCGCTATTTTATTCCCTAGGGTCTCTGCTAAAAAAATATATATAATGTTTGGGGGTTCCAAGTGATTTTCTAGCAGAAAATACAGGATTTTTACTTGTAAGCAACAAGTGTCAAAAAAGATTTAGTCTTTAAATGGTTAAACTGAGAAATTCTACACAGAGTTCAGTCTATTGATAAAAGAACCCAAAGAGATACAAATGTATCTTCTTATCAGATTTGGCAGGCTGCCCAGGGAGGAGAGAAGATAACTTCAGACAACTTGCAATTGACTTCTATTACAGAAGTCATTTGCAAGTCCCACTGAAGTTATAATCAGCTTTTTTTATCAGCACAATCGGCAGATGCCGATTAAGTAAAAAAGCCAAATATCGTTGACCTCTAATATTATGCTCTAAAAGCATATAAATGCCCCCACCCCCTATTAGGCACCTTTCACACTGGGGCGGTTTGCAAGGGCTTTCACACTGAAGCGGTGCGCTGGCAGGAGAAGAAAAAATCTCCTGCAAGCCGCATCTTTGGAGTGGTGTATTCACCGCTCCTGCCCATTGAAATCAATGGGACAGCGCGGCTATACCGCGGTAATACCGCGGCTATACGAGGGGTTTTAACCCTTTTTCAGCTGCCAGCGGGGGTTAAAACCGCACCGCTAGCGGCCGAATACCGCGGTAAAGCAGCGCTAAAAATAGCGCTGTTTTACCGCCATGCCCCCTACCGCCTCAGTGTGAAAGGGGCCTTACTTACCCAAACCTGATCACGAGCCAGCGATGTGCACAAGAGCAGCTGCTCTCTGATTTCTGCCTCCTCATTGGCTATTGCTGCTGTCAATCACAGCCAGGATGCAGGACTGAGCCATGCACTGTGTCCCACGCAGCCTGCTATGGGGGCACTCAGCAGGGGGGAGGTTCCCAGGGTGCCAGCGAGGGATCAGAGAAAAGGAAAAACCATTACACAGAGCAGGTAAGTATAACATGTTTTTTATTTTTAAAGAATAAAAATTGTAGGTTTAATATCACTTTGCACACCTTTTTGTTTTTGTGCACATGGAATATATTCATCTGATTTAACCTCTTGCTGACCAGCCGCCGCCGATATATGGCAACAGGGTGGCTCTATTGCGTGAATCGCCGTACCGGTACGGCGGTTCGTTTAAGAGAGATAACAGTCGCGCGATCAGGAACAGCGATCTCTCTGTACCGCCTGTCAGTTCCCCACAGTTAGAAACGCCTCCTTAGGAAACACTTAACCCCTTGAATGCCCCCTAGTGTTAACCCCTTCCCTGCCAGTGTCATTTATACAGTAATCAGCGCATTTTAATGGCACTGATCGCTGTATAAATGTCACTGGTCCCAAAAAAGTGTCTGAACTGTGCCGCAATGTCGCAGTCCCGCTAAAAAATCGATGATCACCGCTATTACTAGTAAAAAAATAATAAAAATGCCATAAATCTTTCCCCTATTTTGTAGACGTTATAACTTTTGCGCAAACCAATCAATATACACTTATTGCAATTTATTTATTTTTCTACCAAAAATATGTAGTAGAATACATATTAGCCTAAACTGATGAAGACTTTTTCTTTTATAAATATATATATTATAGCAAAAATTAAAACATAATTTTTTTTCAAAATTGGCGTTCTTTTTTTGTTTATAGCGCAAAAATAAAAACCGCAGAGGTGATACCCCCAAAAGAAAGCTCTATTTGTGGGGGGAAAAAAAAGGACATTTTGTTTGGGTACAGCGTCGCACAACTGCGCAATTGTCAGTTAAAGTGACGCAGTGCTGTATTGCAAAAAATGGCCTGATCATTAAGGGGGTAAATCCACCTTTTGCAAAAGATAAATGCACCCATATTTGCAGAAAAAAAATCATTTGAGAACTTTTTTCACCTTCAATGTGCAGACAAAAATACACACACTTGTCAGAGGTTCAGTACATAACTGTAGGTGCTTGCCACCACTAATAGCACATGTATGAAGAAAGGGAATGGCCGCACACTGCAATAAGATGAATGCTTCTCAAATTCTTTGTCACCATGTCAGACAGATATAACAGGAACAGAGTTGAGGTGTTTCACACGAAAATACCGTGTGAACAAGCACAGTATGTTTGTGTGAAACGCGTCAACTCTGTTCTTTTTATATCTGTCTGGCATGGTGACAATAAGGAATTTTCGACAAGCATTCATCTTATTGTGGTGTGCGGCCGTACCTTTTCCCTGTACAACTCAGTTGAAAACTGAAATCTTTTAGGAGAGGGAGTAAAAATAAAAAAACTAAAATAATGTGGCTGCAAAAGTGTGCACACCCTCTTATAACTGGGGATGTAGCTCTGTTCAGAATTAAGCAATCGCACTCAAACTCATGTTAAATAGGAGTCGGTACACACCTGCCATCATTTAAAGTGCCTCTGATTAACCCCAAATAAAGTTCAACTGTTCTAGTAGGTCTTTCCTGACATTTTCTTAGTCACATCCTACAGCAAAAGTCATGGTCCACAGAGAGCTTCCAAAGCATCAGAGGTATCTTATTGTTAAAAAGTATCAGTCAAGAGAAGGGTACAAAATAATTTCCAAGGCCATGGAACACAGTGAAGACAGTCATCATCAAGTGGAGAAAATACGGCACAACAGTGACATGACCAAGAACTGGACATCCCTCTAAAATTAATGAATAGACGAGAAGAAAACTGGTCAGGGAGCCTGCCAAGAGGCCTACAGCAACATTAAAGGAGCTTGAGGAATATCTGGCAAGTTCTGGCTTTGTGGTACATGTGACAAAATTCTCCTGTATTTTTCATATGTCTGCGCTATGGGGTGGCAAGACGGAAGCCTTTTCTTACAAAGAAAAACATCCAAGCCTCGCAAAATTTAGCAAAAACGCATCTGAAGTCACCCAAAAGCATATGTTATGGTCTGATGAAACCAAGGTTGAACTTTTTGGCCATAATTCCAAAAGATATGTTTGGCGCAAAAATACTGCACATCACCAAAAGAACACCATAGTGAAGCATGGTGGTGGCAGCATCATACTTCAGGACTGTTTTTCTTCAGCTGGAACAGGGGCCTTAGTCATGGTAGAAGGAATTATGAACAGTTCCAAACACCAGTCAATATTGGCACAAAACCTTCAGGCTTCTGCTAGAAAGCTGACAATGAAGAGGAACTTCATCTTTTCAGCATGACGACCCAAAGCATATATCCAAATCAACAAAGGAATGGCTTCACCAGAAGAACATTAAAGTTTTGAAATGGACCAGCCAGAGCCCAGACCTGAATCCGATTGAAAATCTGGGGTGATCTGAAGAGGGCTGTGGACAGAAGATGCCCTCGCAATCTGACTGATTTGGAGTGTTTTTTTTTTTGTAAATAGTGGGCAAATATTGCCAAGTCAAGATAGTTTTAAGGGTGTGCACGCTTATGCAACCATATTATTTTAGTGTTTTTTGTTTTGTTTTTTTTTTTTTACTTCCCTTCACCTAAGACCCCTTTCACACTGGCTCGGTTTTCAGACGCTTTAGCGCTGAAAAAAAAGCTTTTGCTAAGCGCCTGAAAACTGCTTCCCATTCATTCCAGTGCGACTTGTCACACTCGGGCTGTGCGCTCGCGGGACGTCCTGCAAGCAGCATTTTTGGGTCGGGATGGGAGCGCTATATTTAGCGCTCCCAAAATGTCCTGCCCATTGGAATGAATGGGCAGCGGCAGAAAATCGGTTTGAAAGCGCAGCAAAATGGGAGTTTTTTTAACCCTGCTAGCAGCCGAAAAGCCGACCAGGTCAACTTGGCCTTGTGTTTTGGATCATTGTCATGTTGGAATGTCCAAGTGCGTCCCATGTGTAGCTTCCTGGCTGATGTTTGCAAATGTTTCTCCAGTATTTTTGGATAACATACTGCATTCATCTTGCCATCAATTTTGACAATTTCCTGTGCCCTTTGTAGCTCACACATCCCCAAAACATCAGCGATCCACCTCCGTGTTTCACAGTAGGAATGGTTTACCTTTCATCATAGGCCTTGTTGACTTCTCTCCAAATGTAGCGTTTATGGTTGTGGCCAAAGAGCTTGATTTTGGTCTCATCAATCCAAATTACTTTATGCCAGAAGGTTTGAGGCTTGTCTCTGTGTTTGGCGTATTGTCCCAGCTGAGCAAGTGGAGTCCGTCAAAACAGACAGCCGCGTGTGAAAGGGGCCTAAGAGTGACCATGTGAATTCTGGAGGATGGGTAAGTCAGTTAGGGTGTCGGCGGGCTTGGTACGAGCGGTGGAGCAAGAGGCAGTTCCTAAAAGGGGAAGAGAGAGAGAGAGAGAAACGTAGAAAATTATCATGAGAAATGTAAGAATCATAACAGATTGGTAATAACAAAACCAATATACAAGGTGTCTGTAGACCAGGCACAGGGTACTGCTCCAGGTGAAAAAACACAAACCTTTACAACCCCCCTTTAAAGCAACACCAACAGGAAATAGTCAGATTATGTTCTGCCTGCCATGCGTAGCGGTGAGCTCCATCAAGAGTAGTCCCAGCCACACACAGCATGCATGAGTCCAGCTGTGACCCCAATCAAGGGGAAGAAGCAGGGATTCAAAGTCATCTCTTAACGAAGAGAGGGGGCTGCAAGAGTGTATCCCGCCAGTCTCTTGGGGTAGGTGGGCATGGAGACGAACCAGAAGGACGTTCACATTTTCTTTTGCGTCTAGCGGGCAACCAGGGTTGGGGGATCTGAATGATGGGGGATTCCGGAGATCCTCGCCAGTCCAAGAAAGTCAACTGGATCCAGCCCAAGAGTAGACAAAAAGTGCAGAAGGTCATCTTTAGTGCGTAGCGTAACCTGTCTGCCATCTTTGGTCACCTGAAGATAACAGGTAAAATCCCAATGGTAGGTCAGGCCTGCCTCTTGGATGGTGGCCAGCAGGGGGCGAAGTGCCCTGCGCTGCATAAGAGTGTGCCTGGATATATCCTGGTAAAAGAAAAGGCATGCCCCATCAAAATCAAAGTGAGGATTTCTACGCATTTTCTGCATAATGCGATCTTTAAGCGTATATTTGTGTAGCTTATAGATGACATCTCTAGGATTATCCACATCTTGAGAAGAAGGTCTGAGTGCCCTGTGGGCATGATCTATCTCAATGGAAGCTGTTGCAGGTAACTTGAACATTTCTCAGAATAGGCCCACTAGCGTAGGGATGATATCTCTAGGAGCCGTGACTTCTGGCAGGCCATGAATGCAAATATTCACCCGCCGGCTGCGGTTCTCAAAATCATCTTGCTGAAGCAGTAAAGCCTCAATTTTCTGATCCTGGGTAATGCATCTAGTCTGAAGCATAGAAATGGCAGGTAATACCTCATCAAATCATTGTTCAAGTGTTTCCAGCCTAGTCCCCAATCGAGTGGTGAGCTGTGCTAAGTCCTCCTCCTTAAAAGCTTTTTCCACCCTGGTATTAAACCTCTCCAGGTCCTCCTGGGTGGGGAGAGACCAGATGTGGCACTTACTGTCTCCATCCTGCAAGAGGTTGCTATGTCGGGGCCCCTGTTATGTGGAGCCAGGGGTGGCTGGGGGGACAGTCACTCGCCGACCTTGGGGATGGTATTGGGGATGTTGCAATCCTCTGGAGCTAGGCCACGGTGTGTTGTGCGGCCTTTGAGACCTCCGGCGCCATCTTGGAGGCCTCATGTCCCGACCTGTGGGTCCTGGGGAAGAAAGTCTCCCAGCTGTCCCTGCCGAGATTGGTCAGCCTTCAGTGGCTGGGAGGATGTCTGCTGCCTCTAGGTCTAGGACATGGTAGGTGCTGTTTGGGAGTGAAATCTCCCCTGGATGCTGAAAGTTAAGCAGTGGTGGACACGGAGCTGAGGAGATGCACATCCTCACGCCTCCGTAGCCAGGACACGCCCTTCCCACACTACTCTTCATCAAACAGAAGCCATGTGTACAAGGCTTAAGAGCAAAACCTAACATTATATATTTTCATTTGAGTATATTTTTGAAGATTTGGGCGAGATTACTTCTGCATATGCATTTTTCCTTTTAATATGCTTGGTTTGAGTTGTGAAACATTTATTTTTAGCAGCAGTTGCTAATTCTTGAACTAATTGTATAGCAGCTTTACTCATTAGGGTGTTGGCTTAGTGGGATTTGCTTCTTGGGTCTACCACTTAATATCAATGTGAGCATATATGCCATTTGGGGTGTATTCTCATTTTGTTTAAATGTCACACTGAAGTGTGATGTAGCACAGCTTTATCTGAGGGAGGTTTGGTGATAGTGGATTTCTCTTCTGACTCGGGGTGGATAAAAATCAATGCTTTAAAAAAAAAAAAAATCCGTTTTTTTTAATTTATTTTTTATTTTATTTTTTAACTACTTAAAGCGGAGGTCCGCTGAAAAAAATATATATTAAAAGCCAGCAGCTACAAATACTGCAGCTGCTGACTTTTAATATATGGACACTTACCTGTCCAGGGAGCCCGCAAAGTCGGTAGCCGAAGCCAATCTGTCCATTGGCTCTCTGCTGCTGCCGCCGTCGCCATCCTCTGTAAGGAAACCAGGAAGTGAAGCCGCCTGGTTCCCTACTGCGCATGTGCGAGTCACGCTGCGCGTCCTCACTGGTCCCTGCTGTCTTCTGGGACCTGTGTGTCTCCCAGAAGACAGCGGGGGAGGACAGAGTAGGCACCGGCAGTGTTGCGTAGGTCACCGCGATCCCCGTGGTGATCTATGCCAGGAAGTGGGAGCAAATACCTGTATTAGACAGGTATCTGCTCCCTCCTCCCCCCTGAAAGGTACCAAATGTGACACTGGAGGAGGGGGAGGATTCCAAAAAGTGGACCGAGCCTCTTTCTGAGTTTTGTTGTTTACAAGTTAAAAACAGTTTTTTTTTTTTACAATGTTTATACTTAAGTTCTACTGCTAAAGAATGTTGTGATTCTTGGCAGACTGGCTTTTTTTTTTCCTTTTCTTTTGACAGCTGTCAGCAGAGCAGAGAGAACTCTATGCATAGAAAGATTCAGGAAACACTTTGTCGAGATCGCAAGGGGGGAAAAAAAATTGCGATAACGATTCATAGTTAGTGCAGCTCTACTCAGAACCCCCAAATTATATATATATATATATATATATATATATTTTCTAACAACCTAGAGAATAAAATTGGGGCAGTTGTTGCAATACTTTCACACCATATTTGCGCAGCGGTCTTACAAGAGCACTTTTTTGGAAAAAATACTTTTTTTTTTTTTTTTTCAATTAAAAAATAAGACCACAGTAAAGTTAGCCCATTTTTTTATATTGTGAGAGATAATGTTATGCCGAGCAAATTGATACCCAACATGTCGCATTTCAAAATTGCGCCTGCTCGTGGAATGGCAACAAGCTTTTACCCTTAATCTCCATAGGTGACGTTTAAAAGAATTCTACAGGTTGCATGTTTTGAGTTACAGAGGAGGTCTAGGGCTAGAATTATTGCTCTCACTCTACCGATCATGGCAATACGTCACGTGTGGTTTGAACACAGTTTTCATATGCGGGTGCTACTCACGTATGCATTTGCTTCTGTACGCAAGGAAAATATTTGCCTGCACACCATGGAACGGCGTAGATGGCGTCCAAACGTGTCATTTATTGCATGATCACAACACAAAGAGTGCAACGTTTCGGAGTCACGCAGGACCCCTTCGTCAGGCATGTGACTCACGAAGGGGTCCTGCGTGACTCCAAAACGTTGCACTCTTTGTGTTGTGATCATGCAATAAATTACACGTTTGGACGCTATCTAGGCCGTTCCATGGTGTGCTGGCAAATATTTTCATTGTGACTTGAACCAGTATCCAGCTGGTTGTTGCTGCAGCACCCATATCTGTGAGCTCATCCAGGAATGTGTGCGATGGGAATATGAAGTATTGCTTCTGCGCGCAAGCTCGGCGGGACCAGGCGCGTTTAAAAAATATTTTTTGTATTTTTTATTTTACCTTTTTTATTTTTACTTTTTTTATTTTTTTTATTTTTTTAAATGTCACTTTTACTCCTATTACAAGGGATGTAAACATCCCTTGTAATAGAAAAAAAGCATAACAGGACCTCTTAAATATAAGATCTGGGGTCAAAAAAACCTCAGATCTCATATTTACACTGAAATGCAAAAAAAAAAAAAAAAAAAGGCTCTTTAAGAGCTATGGGCGGAAGGGACGTTTTGACCTCTCTTCCGCCCTGCAATGATATGGAGACGGGTGGGGGCCATCTTCCCCTCGTCTCTAGGGGTGCAACGGATCAAAAAACTCATGGATCGTTCCTCGGATCAGAGTCACGGATCGGATCATTTTTCGGATCAGCAAATAATAATTGAATTTGCAAAAACCTGTGAAAATTCCACCACCATTTAGTCCCCACTGTAAAATCAAATCAACGTCATCTCCCCCACTGTAATATTGGCCGAGTATGTCTGGGTATCGCCAGGGTATTGCAGTGTATGGTGGGATGGCTGAGCATGGATGGATGGATCCATGGATGTGACTGCAATTGTCACAGAGCAGCTCTGTGGGCACTACAGATCCAGCCCACAGCGCTGCTGCCATCTGATCTCTCCCCTCCACTGTACATATCAGTACACAGAGGGGAGAGAGGAACCGGTTTGTTTACAAGTGATCGCTCCGTCATTTGAGGGAGCGATCACGTGATAAACGGCCGCCAGGTGTACCAAGATGGCCGCTGCTCTGGAGCTAGGCCAAAGCCGCGGCCTTTCCTAAGGCCGAGGCAGCAGAGCACTCCACGGATCGCGTGGTGTGCCGATCCGAATAGGTTGACCCGTTCAGATCACCGATCAGTGACGATCCGTTGCACCCCTACTCGTCTCCATGTCAACCCCAGGAGAAGGATCCGATTGCCTCTGCCATTGCTGACGGCTCCGGTCAGCGGCGGAGGGCACCGTAGCGCAGCGGCGGGGGGCCCTCTCCTGCCGCTGATTAAGTGATCTTGTGGCGAATCTGCCGCAGAGACCACTTTTATCTGAAAGCGGACCGCCCGCTGAAGAAGATGATATGGGGGTTATGGCAGCTAGATGCTGCCATAACAATATTCCTCTTTAAAGTACCAACGTAAAACTGCGGCGGGCGGTCCGTAAGTGGTTAACCACTTAAGCCCCGAAAGGGTTTGCCCCCTTAACCACTTAAGGACCAGAGCATTATGCTGCTTAAGGACCAGAGGACTTTTTCCAATTTGGCACTGCGTCGCTTTAACTGCTAATTGCGCGGTCATGCAATGCTGTACCCAAACGAAATTTGCGTCCTTTTCTTCCCACAAATAGAGCTTCTTTGGATGGTATTTGATCACCTATGCCGTTTTTTATTTTTTGCGCTATAAACGGAAAAAGACCGAAAATTTTGAAAAAAAAGATATTTTCTACTTTTTGTTATAAAAAAAAATCCAAATAAACTCAATTTTAGTCATACATTTAGGCCAAAATGTATTCGGCCACATGTCTTTGGTAAAAAAAATGTCAATAAGCGTATATTTATTGGTTTGCGCAAAAGTTATAGCGTCTACAAACTAGGGTACATTTTCTGGAATTTACACAGCTTTTAGTTTATGACTGCCTATGTCATTTCTTGAGGTGCTAAAATGGCAGGGCAGTACAAACCCCCCCCCCAAATGACCCCATTTTGGAAAGTAGACACCCCAAGGAAATTGCTGAGAGGCATGTTGAGCCCATTGAATATTTTTTTTTTGTCCCAAGTGATTGAATAATGACAAAAAAAAAAAAAAATTTACAAAAAGTTGTCACTAAATTATATATTGCTCACACAGGCCATGGGCCTATGTGGAATTGCACCCCAAAATACATTCAGCTGCTTCTCCTGAGTACGGGGATACCACATGTGTGGGACTTTTGGGAGCCTAGCCGCGTACGGGGCCCCGAAAACCAATCATCGCCTTCAGGATTTCTAAGGGCGTACGTTTTTGATTTCACTCCTCACTACCTATCACAGTTTTGAAGGCCATAAAATGCCCAGATGGCACAAAATCCCCCCAAATGACCCCATTTTGCAAAGTAGACACCCCAAGCTATTTGCTGAGAGGCATGTTGAGTCCATGGAATATTTTATATTTTGACACAAGTTGCGGGAAAGTGACACAATATTTTTATTTTGCACAAAGTTGTCACTAAATGATATATTGCTCATACAGGCCATGGGCATATGTGGAATTGCACCCCAAAATACATTTAGCTGCTTCTCCTGATTAAGGGGATACCACATGTGTGGGACTTTTTGGGAGCCTAGCTGCGTACGGGGCCCCAAAAACCAATCACCACCTTCAGGATTTCTAAGGGTGTAAATTTTAGATTTCACTCTTCACTGCCTATCACAGTTTCGGAGGCCATGGAATGCCCAGGTGGTACAAACCCCCCCAAATGACCCCATTTTGGAAAGTAGACACCCCAAGCTATTTGCTGAGAGGCATGGTGAGTATTTTGCAGCTCTCATTTGTTTTTGAAAATGAAGAAAGACAAGAAAAAACATTTTTTTTTTTTTTTTCAATTTTCAAAACTTTGTGACAACAAGTGAGGTCTGCAAAATACTCACTATACCTCTCAGCAAATAGCTAGGGGTTTCTACTTTCCAAAATGTGGTCATTTGGGGGGGGGGGGGGTTCACCACCTGGACATTCCATAGCCTCCGAAACTGTGATAGGCAGTGAAGAGTGAAATCAAAAATTTACGCCCTTAGAAAGCCTGAAGGTGGTGCTTGGTTTTCGGGGTCCCGTACTTGGCTAGGCTCCCAAAAAGTCTCACACATGTGGTATCCCCATACTCAGGAGAAGCAACAGAATTTATTTTGGGGTGTAATTTCACATATTCCCATGGCATGTTTGAGCAATATATCATTTAGTGACAACTTTGTGCAAAACAAAAACAAAATTTGTCTCTTTCCCGCAACTTGTGTCGCAATATAAAATATTCCATGGACTCGACATGACTCTCAGCAAATAGCTTGGGGTGTCTACTTTCCAAAGTGGGGTAATTTGGGGGGGTTTGAACTGTCCTGGCATTTTATGCACAACATTTAGAAGCTTATGTCACACATCACCCACTCTTCTAATTAAAATTACTTTGAACCCCCACACATTATATATTTTTTTTAAAGCAAATGCCATACAGATTAAAATGGTGGGTGTTTCATTTTTTTTTTTTCACACAGTATTTGCGCAGCGATTTTTCAAACGCATTTTTTGGGGAAAAAACACACTTTTTAAAATTTTAATGCACTAAAACACACTATATTGCCCAAATGTTTGATGAAATAAAAAAGATGATCTTAGGCCGAGTACATGGATACCAAACATGACATGCTTAAAAATTGTGCACAAACGTGCAGTGGCAACAAATTAAATACATTTTTAAAAGCCTTTACAGGTTACCACTTTAGATTTACAGAGGAGGTCTACTGCTAAACTTACTGCCCTCGATCTGACCTTCGCGGTGATACCTCACATGCATGCTGTTTACATTTGACGCCAGACCGGCGATCGCCTTAGCGCAAGAGCAGGGGGGGACAGGGGTGCTTTTGCTTTTTTTATCTTATTTCTAAACCGTTCCTTTCATTTTTTTTTTTTTTTTTAAATCATTTTTATTATCTCAGGGAATGTAAATATCCCCTATGATAGCAATAGGTAGTGACAGGTACTCTTTTTTGAAAAAATTGGGGTCTATTAGACCCTAGATCTCTCCTCTGCCCTCAAAGCATCTGACCACACCAAGATCGGTGTGATAAAATGCTTTCCCAATGGCACTGCTTACATCCGGCGAAATCTAAGTCCTAGAATGCTCGTAGCTTCCGGTTTCAGGTTTTAGGCCATAGAGATGTTTGGAGCCACTCTGGTCTCTGATCAGCTCTTTGGTCAGCTGCCTGAATCACCGGCTGCATTCTCAGGTTCCCTGTTGAGACAGGAGAGCCAGAGAAAAACACGGAAGATGGTGTGGGGGGGGGGGCATTCCCTCCCACTGCTTGTAAAAGCAGTCTAGAGGCTAATTAGCCGCTAGGATTGCTTTTACATGAAAGCTGACCGCTGGCTGAAAAGGATGATACCTAAACCTGCAGGCATCATTCTGGTATAACCACTCAAAGTCGTGAATGGCGTACCTGAAGATGAAAAAATGGTTAACAATAAAACACAGTAAACGGTAAAGTATAAAAAATTGCATACCTGTAAAGCAAACATGATAAAACATAACAATAAAACATTGCAGAATAGAATACAGTAAAAAAGAGCAGAACAATAGAGAGAACAATAAAACGACAACTATTTTTTATTTTATATATTTTTTTGTTTTTTTTTTACACCTGTTTTTGTAACTATAACTTTTATAACGGTAACCGGTTCCAGGTTCGGGTCTCTCAAAATGCGATGGCATCTTGGGAGACCCTGTGAAAGTGTGCCTAGTCTGTGCAATGCTGTACCCTATGCTAATACTCAACTAGTGCATGGTAGCGTTCAAAACATTCACCAATGCAAAGACCAGGATTGTCAGGACAGGAGGGACAATAATAGCGGGTGTCACGCCTATATCCGCGCTTGCTGCAGACACAACATCTTTTTTAGGGGGGTTCGTTGGGTAGGGGTACTCGGTAGGACATAAAGAAAATAAGAAAATGCCTCTCATGCAGCCGACTGCATTTGGTTGGGGATGTGAATGGGGGAAGTACGGGCGCTGCAGAAGTGGTGGGTTCCCAATTAGGATTGGCGAATGCAGCAGGAAGGGCACTATGGGCACGACGGGCCTGTTTGTCTTCTTCTTGGTGGCAGCGGGACACTACTTGTGCTTGCCACCTCACCAGCTTGAACTGCACTTATGGGACTTGCCACGTCACCACGTGTTACTGCAGTGCTGGTTTGACTACGACCGGGGTGTACTAGGCCACTAGCGCTTGCCAGTTCACCAAAACGCTACCAAAAAAACTGTTAGCGATCGCAGGGTTCAGGCCTGACTCTGCGAACGCTGCAGTTATGCGTTTAGTGTTTTGTGTCAGTGATCAATCGATACTGCACTTGGGTGGGCTGGGCCGGGCGGAGGGGCAAAATGCAGGTGATAGCAGGTATCTGGGCTGATCCCGCTAACACTGCGTTTTTGGGAACCCTAAACTGCTGGGGACGCTAGTATAGATCTGATCGGATCAGATATTGATCCGTACAGATACTATACCACTAAGGGAGGCGTATGCTGCGTGCGTGGGTGTTAGCGGTACTGGCGCTAATCTGACGCTGCCTGGGGCGACGCATATCACTGCCGGGCGATCAGGGGGCTAAACCTTTATTCGGTAATAAACGGCGGGTGCCCTGACACTATAAAAAATAAACGAACTAACCAGCATCACCCGTAACAGTTATACGGTGATCAGTGGTGAAAGGGTTAACTAGGGGGCAATCAAGGGGTTAAAACGTTTATTAGGTAGTATATGTATGGGGGTCCCTGTCGCTATAAAACGCTGACGGCGAACCTAAATATTTACGTCCCTAACTAGCGTCACCAGTGACACTAATACAGCGATCAGAAAAATGATCGCTTAGCGACAGGGGGTGATCAAGCGGTTAAAACTTTATTAGGGGGGTACCCTAGACCTACAGGGGGCTAACAGTAACTGTCCTACCACAGTAACTGTCACAAACTGACACCATGCAGTAATCAGAAAAAACAAAATACTGCTTGGTGTCAGTGTGACGGGGGGGAGGGGTGATTGGGGGGTAAAGGGGGGTGTTATGTGTGCCTGGCATGTTCTACTGTGTGTGTGTTGTGCACTCACATTGATGTCTTCTCTCCTCGGCGCCGGAACGGAAACTGCCGAGCCGAGGAGAGATGACATCAAATCCCTTGCCTGTGTGTACTACACACAGGCAGGGAAGGATTCTCATTGGCTGGGAGCGATCGCGAGGGGGGAGCCACGATCGGATGGCCTCCCCCTCATCACGGAACGCTCCCAGACCAACGGCGACCGCCTCAGGCACCGGGGGACCCCCCCGCCCGCGGGAAGGCAATCACGTACCAGGTACGTGATTTTGCCTGCCCGTGCCATTCTGCTGACGTAAATCAGCGCGAGGCGGTCGTCAAGTGGTTAATGACCAGGCCATTCTTTGCGATATGGCACTGCGTCGCTTTAAATGACAATTGCATGGTCCTGCGACTCTGTACCCAAACAAAATTTACATCCCCACCCCACAAATGAAGCTTTCTTTTGGTGGTATTTGATCACCTCTGTTTTTTTTATTTTTTGCACTATAAACAGAGCGACAATTTTGAAAAACAATTTTTTTTTATTATTTTTTTTTTTATTTTACTGCTGTAATACATATCTAAAAAAATATAAAAAAAACACATTTATTGATCAGTTTAGGCCAATATATATTTTTCTACATATTTTTGGTAAAAAAAAATCCCAATAGGTGTATATTGATTGGTTTGTGCACAAGTTTATTGCGTCTACAAACTATGGGATAGATTTAGGGACTTTTATTTTATTTTTTAATTGTTTTGTTAGTAATGGCGGCGATCTGCGAGTTTTGGCGGGATTGCGGCAGACCAATCTGACCTCAAATGACACTTTTTGGGCACCAGTGACATTATTAAATTGATCAGTTCTACAAAAATGCACTGATCAATGTAAAAATGATCCTGACAGGGAAGTGGTTAGCACTAGGGGGCGATCAAGGGGTTAGGTGTGTTCTAACTGTAGGGGGATGGGCTGCCAGGGACATGACAGAGATCACTGTTCCTAATGACTGGCAACAGTAGATCTGTCATGTCCCCTGTTAGAACGGGGATTCGCCTTGTTTACAAAGGCAGATCGCTGTTCTGCCTCTGTACTAGATGATCGCGGGTCGCCGGAGAACATTGAGTCCGCTTGACCTGCGGGGACCCTCCCGCAGTTGCGCCTGTGTGAGCCGACGTACAGCTACGGCGATTCACACAGGAGAGCCAACTTGCCGCCCTGGAATGACGGCGGCTGGTCTGCAAGCAGTTAAATCCTATGTTTTTTTTTTTTTTTTTTTTTTTAATAAAATGCTTTTTGGAGTAAAAATCTATTTAAAGATAGTTTTTTATAAGATACATTAATAATTTAGTTTATTCAGCATGAAATGGAGCTTAGTTATGTAGCATGAGGCTTTATATTCTGCAATATTTAAATTTTTGGTAAACTCGTTCAATGAATGCAAGCTGAGATAACATGCACTGCATTCACACAATTTCACAGTAACCATGAGATAATACAAAGTTCAGGAATATTCCTTTATCCTGTTTTGCAAATCTAAGTACACTACAAACTGATTGAATCGGTACCTACCAGCAAGAAAAAGTCCTTACATTTAAAGAGCACCTGTCATTTAAGATCCATTATGGCAGCGCCGGTGAGCTTTAGGCATCCACTCGCCTTGTTGTGTCACTGCCGCATCACCAGATGTCCCATTAAAGTGACTGGGACTGTCAGTAAATCAACAGCGGGTCAGAGGAGGAGCCACTGCGGGACAGAGATGACAGTTGCTCTTGCAATATTATGATTTAAATCAAGCCTTTTTTACTAGTGATTTAAATCGACTTGATTTAAATCAAGGCCACCCTGCTTCTAATTATTTCTTGTATTATCTAGTAACTTCTGTATCTTGTTGCAGATGATGGTGGTGCAACCCCAGTTCAAGATGAGCGTGACTCTGATGATGAGGGAAATGATAACAGACAACATGGATCAGATGTTGAAAGTCCAGTGCATCGATATGAGGTAGTGAAGCACAAGTAATTTTTAGTATGAACCCAAAGTGATTGTAAAGCTGTTGGTTTTTTGCTTTTTTTTTTTTTTTTTTAATAACATTTTATACTTACTTGCTCTGTTGTGCAGAGCGGTCGCTTATCTTCACTTCTGGGGTCCCCCACTGGCAATCTTGGCTCATCTGTGTCTGCCCCCATAGCAAGCAGCTTGCAATGGGGACAGATGTGCATTGACACACACAGCCCATCTTGACCGCACCCCTGGTTATGGCTCCTGCTGCTCTCAGACAAGCCCATGAATGCAGGTAGAGAACAGAGTGGGGCTACCTGTGACGACAGTGCTGGATCGAGGGGGTTGGCAGGTAAGTGTTTAGAGATTTGGGGGAGGGTGTGTAGACAAATGGCGGAAGTGTGTTTTTTTTTTTTTTTTTACCTTAATGCAAGAGGATAATCAACCCCAGATTGAACTAGTATAGTGTGAATGCTAGACAAAGGAGTCAAAGAAAACTTCTAAAGAAACAAGCTGAAGGTACATCAGTTTATGGGGAGTGAGTTTATTTACAGTGCCCAGGTTCCACTAATTCCCCTGATTATATTGTTTGAGCACCTACCCTAATGTTAAGGGATAAGAACATTTCTTCTTTATCTATGGAACCCAGTTTTTTTATTTTTGTTATTATTGTATACACCTACACATCTATAAGTACTGTATACAAACAAGGTATATCAGTGTCTGATCGTACCATTCGTTGCTTCTTAAGTGATAGTGGGATCAAAGGAAGAAGACCTAGGAAGACTCCACTATTGACAGAACAACATAAAAATAAAGAAACTGGAATTTGTTAAAATGCATTTTGACAAGCTACAATGCTTCTAAGAGAATGCCCTTTGAGCAGGTGACAACTGGTTGACAAGTCATATCAGCTCTATGTTCACAGACAAAAAATAGAGCTTTCAAAGAAAAGGACGTTTTAAGACCTCTTTGCTACGTCTTGCACGGAGTGCCTTGAATTTGTGCAGGGCACAATGAAATCTCCAGACTATATAGGAATTTTGGAGTAAAATTTACTGCCAGTGCCAGATGCTGTCTGTTGTAGGTCTTGGGTCCTAACAGGATAATGACCCAAAACACAGTTGAAAGCACCCAAGAATGCATAAGAACAAAACATTGGACCATTATGAAGTGGCCTTCTATGAGCTGCTGTCTGATAGCCTTTTCTCAAGAGGAATGGCCCAAACTACATGTTGGTATGTGCATAAGTCTCATTGAGAGCTACAGAAATCACTTGTTTGCACAGATTGCCTCCAAAGGTTGTGCTACAGAATATTGGGTTAAGAGACCCATCATTTTTGTCCATGCCATTTTCATTTGTTTAATTTATAATATTCTGCTAGATCAAGAAAAAAAGCCTATCATTTTTTTAAATACAGCATTAACAATGATGGATGACAATTACTTATGTCTGTTTCAACTTATTTCAGATAAATTTGTGGCTGCTTTTTCCTTGGAAGGGTACCAACAGATTTGTCCACGTCTGTAAACCCTCACATTTGTAGGGTTTACATATACTTTAAAGTGGGGTTCCACCCAAAAAAAAAAAACTACATGAAAAATCCTAAAAAAAAATACAAAATAACATTTGGATAATTTTTTTTTTTACTTGCCTCTAAATGCCATTTGCTAGGGGGTCCCTCGTAGTCTGCCTCTTCCAGTGCCTGGGCTAATGACATCACTTCCCCCTCGGCACAGGAAGGGCTCAGCTCTGCTCCCTCCCTCCTGTCAATTATCTGGGACCCATTACAGGTCCCAGGTGACTGAGCGGCCAATGACGGCGCGCTCGCGCATGCGCAGTGGGTGCCAGGCTGTGAAGCCACAGCCCGGCGCCCACAGTTGCAATGCCGGCCGCTGAACGGAAGGGGAGACGAGCGGGGCTTCGATTCCCCGCATCGCTGGACCCTGGGACAGGTAAGTGTCCGGTTTAAAAGTCAGCAGCTGCAGTATTTGTAGCTGCTGACCTTTTTTTTAATTTTTTTTTTTTTTGACTGGACCTCCTCTTTACCAACTTCCATACCAGGACTATTCTGGCACTCCACTCCTACATGATAAATTATAATTTTTTTGCTAGAAAATCGTTTATTTTAACTTTTTTTTGTTTTATTTTTACACTTTCTCTTTACAGGTCCTCTTTATGGAGAGATGTGGGGTATATAAAACCCCACATCTCTCCTCCAAAGTGGAAAGATCGAGATCAAAAAAAGATGATGGTCATAGAGATGACTGGGGACAATCTGATCACCAGAAATCTCTATGATCAACTTCCGGCAGTGGCGGATTCCTTCACCGGCTCGCCGATCACGTTGGAGAGCCCGGAGAAGCACCGGAGGGAGGGGGATTTCCCCTCCCGCCGCCTTTAAGAGCGATCAAGCGGCTGAACTGTGCGGTGCACAGAATCGCCGGCCGAAAAAGATGATATATGAATGATGCCTGTAGCTGCAAGCATCATTCAGTTATCCCAACTCAAAGTCCAGGACGTCATATGATCAGCCAGTTATTTCTGGTGATACAGGGGTCCAAATGACACAGCACAAGCACTGTGCTGTATAACCTGCTTTAAGGGAGGCAGTGGGTAGGTTTATATCAGCATTAAATGGGGATGGTCCTAGCTAGTTTTTGCCAGCATCCAATCATGTGACAGCCTGCATAAAACCATGGTCTATGAATACAAACCTTGTGTCTTGTGCTGTACTCCAATATGAGGAAGTTATATTTTCGGCACATCAACGGGTATTTTTCTGTATTTGGAGCATGTTTAAATGGTAATACATGGGGGAAATGTGCATGTGTTGCAAACATGTATATATTTTTTTCTTTTTTCTTTCTTTACCTTGATATTTGATTTAATATTTGCAAGATTAAATACTTATGACACTTTTTTTTTTATTTTAGAATGACAACAGCGATGAAGACATGAAAGGAGGCAGCGGATCTGAGAATGAAGCAAATGATTCAGAAGATGATGAACCTAGGGAGCGAACCTCCAGCGATGTAGAGAATGGTAGCAATAATCCTAATGCTAGTGACTCTGAAAATGAAGATGCTCAAAATCATGTTGCCAGTGATTCGGATGATGAGCCAACCAGACAAAAAAACAGTGGTGATGATGATACTCCTGTAAAAGGAGGAGCCAGTGACTCAGAGGAAGAAGTAAGATCTAGACATTCTGGAAGTGATTCTGATGAGGACACACCCAGTAAAATGCGCATTAATGATTCTGATGATGAAGGGCAAGGTAAAACTGCAGCTAGTGATTCTGAAGGCGACTCTCAAGCCAAGCATGTGGATAGCGACTCGGAAGATGAGACTCCTGCCAAGCGAGCAGCTAGCGACTCGGAAGATGAGACTCCTGCCAAGCGAGCAGCTAGCGACTCGGAAGATGAGGCTCCTGCCAAGCGAGCAGCTAGCGACTCGGAAGATGAGGCTCCTGCCAAGCGCGCAGCTAGCGACTCGGAAGATGAGGCTCCTGCCAAGCGGGCAGCTAGCGACTCGGAAGATGAGGCTCCTGCCAAGCGGGCAGCTAGCGACTCGGAAGATGAGACTCCTGCCAAGCGGGCAGCTAGCGACTCGGAAGATGATGCTCCTGCCAAGCGGGCAGCTAGCGACTCGGAAGATGATGCTCCTGCCAAGCGGGCAGCTAGCGACTCGGAAGATGAGGCTCCTGCCAGGCGGGCAGCTAGCGACTCGGAAGATGAGGCTCCTGCCAGGCGGGCAGCTAGCGACTCGGAAGATGAGGCTCCTGCCATGAGGGCAGCTAGCGACTCGGAAGATGAGGCTCCTGCCAAGCGGGCTGCTAGCGACTCGGAAGATGAGGTTCCTGCCAAGCGGGGAGCTAGCGACTCGGAAGATGAGGCTCCTGCCAAGCGAGCAGCTAGCGATTCAGAAGATGAGGCTCCTGCCAAGAGGGCAGCTAGCGACTCGGAAGATGAGGCTACTGCCAAGCAAGCAACTAGTGATTTAGAAGATGGGGCTCCTTCAAAACAAACAGCTAGCGACACAGAAGATGAAGCTCCTGCAAAGCGAGTTATTAGTGACTCTGAAGACGAGGCTCCTGTTAAACGTGTAGCTAAACGTCGCAAGAAGCCAGCACGTGGCTCTAAGGGTAAAACTTCCAAAAAAGCAGGAAGTGGCTCAGAGGATGAGCCGCCATCTCAACGAGCAGCTGTTGACTCAGATGATGAAGCACCTGTGAAACGTGTAAATAGTGATTCTGAAGACGAACGCCGTTCCAAACCAGCACATAGTGACTCAGAAGATGATACACCTGCTAAGCAAGCTGACAATAATTCAGAAGATGAGTTTCCAAGGATGAAAAGAAAAATAGTTTCATCGGATGACAGTGATGAAGAAGAGGAAAGAAAACGAACAAAGAACAGAAAGAAAAGGTCACCACGCCGCAGTTCTGGAAGTGATGATAGCGAGAGTGAAAAAGCAAAGAAAAAGAAGATATCTGACAGTGAAGAAGAAAAGGTTTCAAAAAGAAAAAACATTATTTCTGACAGTGAAGATGATGAGACTGCAGATAAGCCAGGTATTATATAATATTTATATAGTGTGTGTAATATACACTATATTACCAAAATTATTGGTACGTCTGCCTTTACACGCACATGATCTTTAATGGCATCCTAGTCTTAGTCAATATTGAGTTGACCCATCCTTTACAGCTATAACAGCTTCAACTCTTTCCCGGGAAGGCTGTCCACAATGTTTAGGAGTGTGTCTGTGGGAATATTTGACCATTCTTCCAGAAGCACATTCATAAGTTCAGGCACTGATGCTGAACAAAAAGGCCTGGCTTGCAAAGGTGTTCTATCAGGTTGAGGTCAGGATTCTCTGCAGGGCAGTCAAATTCCTTTACCCCAAACTCTCTCATCCATGTCTTTATGGACCTAGCTTTGTGCACTGGTGCGCAGTCATATTGGAACAGGAAAGGGCCACCTCCAAACTGTTCCCACAAAGTTGGGAGCATGAAATTGTACAAAATGTCTTGGTATGCTCATGCCTTAAGAGTTCCCTTCACTGGAACTAAGGGGCCAAGCCCGATCCCTGAAAGACTACCCCACACCATAATCCCCACCCCCCCCATCCACCAAATGATGATAGGCCAGTGCAATAAAAAGGTCCTTAAAGACATGGATGAGCGAGTTTGGGGTGGAGGGGACTGGCCTGCACAGAGTCCTGACCACAACCAGATTGCAAATCTTTGGGATGAGTTAGACCAGAGACTGCGAGCATACCCATAGACATACTAATAAATCTTGTGGACAGCCTTCCTAGAAGAGTAGAAGCTGTTATAGCTGCAAAGGGTGGACCAACTCAATATTGAACCCTACGGATTAAGACTGGGATGCCATTAAAGTGTGTGTGTATGTATTTATGAAAATATAGACGTCCCAATACTTTTGGTAATGTAGTGTGTGTATACTCAGCGGCCACTTTATTCGGTACTCCTTGCCAACATCGGGTAGGACCCCTTTTGCCTTAATTCTTCATGGCATAGATTTAACACGGTGTTGGAAAACATTCCTCAGATTTTGGTTCATATTGCCCTGATCGCATCACGCAGTTGCTGCAGATTTGTCAGCTTCACATCCATGTTGCGAATCTCCCGGTGCTCTATTGGATTGAGATCTGGTGACTGTGAAGACCATTGGAGTACAGTGAACTCACTGTAATGTTCAAGAAACCAGTTTAAGATATGAGCTTTGTGACTTGGTGCATTATCCTGCTGGAAGCTGCCATGAGAAGATGGGTACACTATAGTCCTAAAGGGATTGATATGGTTAGCAACAGTACCTAGGTAGGGCGTAGCGTTTAAACGTTGCTCAATTGGTACTAAGGGGCCCAAAGTGTGCCAAGATGTCTGTTCGATGTGCTGTGCGTTCAGAGATGGTATTCTGCATACCTTGGTTGTAACAAATGGTTATTTTGAGGTATTGTTGCCTTTCTATCATCTCAAACCAGGCTGCCCATTCTCCTCTGACAGCAACAAGACATTTTTCATCTGCACAACTGCCGCTCGCTGGATTTTTTTCTCTTTTTCAGACCATTCCCTGTTATACCCTAGAGATGGTTGTACATGAAAATCCCAGTAGATCAGCAGTTTTTGAAATACTCAGACCAGCCCGTCCAGCACCAACAACCATGTCACGTTCAAAGTCACTTAAATCCCCTTTCCTTTCTTTCCCCATTCTGATGCTCAGTTTGAACCTCAGCAAGTCGTATTCACCATTTCTAAATGCATTGAGGTGCTGCCATGTGATTGGCTGATTAGCAATTTGTGTTACTAAGCGATTGAGCTGGTGTATCTAATAAAGTGGCTGGTGATGAGTGTGTGTATATACAGCGTGTGTAAAAAAAAAAAAAAAAAAAAAATATATAAATAAATATATATATATATATATATATATATATATATATATATATATATATATATATAATATATATATAATATATATATATATATATATACACATATATATATACATACATATACATCCTCAGGAATGGGCTCAAAACAAAGGAGTTGTAATTATCTTATGCCTGTAATTCCTTTATACTTGGCTATCCCTGTTCTGCTGAGATCTTCTCCAGTTGAGTACAAACTGTGTGGCAGCATTCACTTTTTATGACTACACAACATTTCTTTATCGTACATCATGGGACACAGAGCGTTAAGTAATTAATGTGTTATAGGCCACCTTCAGGTGTTGACACTGGTAAACCCAATCAAATTACATCCTATATAACCCCTCCTCCTTCCAGGAGCACATCTGTTTTTTCGCCAGTGTTTAAGGTGTCGGTCACGAGTGAAGAAGTGCTCTAAGGAGCTCCAGGGGGGATCCATGCTGCATTTAAATTCCTCCATAAAAAGAAGCCATAAAAAGAAGCCAGATCCGTCCAGGAGTGCCACTGAGGCCTAAAGTGGATGGTACCTGGGACCTCGTATCTGAAGCACAAGGTTTTGCCTGTAATGCCTCTTTGTAGGGCTGGACCCCAGGAACCCAGGGCTTAGGTCTTGTTACATTGCCTCAAGCTTCCTGATGGGGTGCTTTATACAAGCCCCAAGGCAGTTGGACCCTGTTCTTACGGACCGAGTCCTTGAAGGTTTGCTAAACGTAACCCGCCGTGATGGGTGAAAGTTGGATTTTCTGTTAATTCAGCAAAATGATGCGGGCGAGGACAAGGTAAGGGAAGAAAGCTTGGATATTAAAAACATCTATGCATTTTCTTTCATTATAAAGGAAAAGATGTTGTCATGCCTTAAAATCTCCACTAGATGGAGCCTATGCACATACCTTACTCTGTTGTCTTCACTGTTTGCTCAGTTTTGTGTCTGGCTGCTCAGCGTGTGGAAGAAGATTTTTTGCAAGGTAAAAAATGTACAAAAAGTCTTTTTTTTTTCTTCCCCCTGATGGAGCCAGAGGGTTAGGGGGACAGCAGCACTGCACTGTTTTTACCGCTGAAGTCTGTTACTGTGGCTGTATTTCACATGTCTGTGCCTCACTGCAGGAGGCTCTGCTGCCTCTCCCCCCATTGTGTTGGGTCTGGGACCCGAAAAATGCCACGCTCAGGCGGTGAAAACATTTTAAATAAAAAACTGTGGCTGTATTTCACATGTCTGTGCCTTACTGCAGGAGGCTCTGCTGCCCCTCCCCTCCATCGTTTTGGGTCTGGGACCCGAAAAATGCCACGCTCAGGCGCTGAAAAAATTTTTAAATAAAAAACTGTGGCTGTATTTCACATGTCTCTGCCTCACTGCAGGAGGCTCTGCTGCCCCTCCCCTCCATTGTTTTGGGTCTGGAACTTGAAAAATGCCGCGCTCAGGCGCTGGAAACATTTTAAATAAAAAAGGGGGCGGAATTTTTTCGGAGGGACGAGGCCTAACACAGGTGCCATGAAACATCCATAAGGACGCAATGCAGGCTAAATAGCAGATAAATACAGCTGTCAGTACCTCCTCTGCCGATGAGGAAACAAGCCGCCTGCACACAGGGACACACGAGCTGTGGGACACGTATGGGTTGCAAAACTAGCATTCTTGATTCAGGAAGGACACTTTCCAGCACTAGGCTGAACTTTTATAGCAGCTTTAAAAAAGTCATGACTATTTTCAGCGATTTGGTGCAATGTGTATAGCGCCACACCACAAAAACCAAAAGAGTAAAGGTTTCACCCCCAGGCATTGGGATTTCAAGCTGTATTGCCACGCTGTCATCCTCACCTGAATTACCAATTATGGCAAATCAGGGTGAGCCATTGGAGCAAATTGATGGTGCAGTTGCCTCTCACTCTCATCTCAGCACCTGTATACATGACTGAAGATGCCCTTTCCTCCTCCCTCCAGGGTCTGGAAGAAAGATTAGCAAACGATGAGGTTTTACCTTCATTCGATCAGGAAGAAAAACAAACCGATGATTCTTGAATAAACAACGGTAGATGAACCTTTTTCAGCTTCTCGATCTGAAAGATTGCTGATACAAACTCTTACAGAGATGGTTCGTTCCACTTTTATGCTGCCTCCAACAGAGTCCCCTGAAAACTTGGCCTCTTTCTTAGGTTCTTTAAAACCTTCCCATCCTTTGCATGCGTTTCCTGCACATGCATTACTTGAACAGCTTATCTTTTCAGAATGGGATAAATCAGATAAACATTTTCTCCCTCCTAAGAGGTTTTCAATTCTCTATCCTCTGGAGGAGAAATTCTCCAAAAAATGGAAAGTACCAGCAATTGACGCTGCGATTTCCAATGTGAACAATAACTTAACTTGTCCTGTAGACGATGCACAGATGCTTAAGGATCCAACAGATAAAAAGTTGGCATCCCTGCTAAAATTTTGCTTTTTCCATAGGTGCCGTCACTCAGCCCGCAGCCGTTGCGATAGGTGTCTGCCAATCCCTAAAGGGCCAATTTAAACAGGCCCTTAGAGAGCTTCCTACACAACAAGCTTGGGATTTGGCTTAACTACCTAAGGCATTATGTTTTGCCATAGATGCCATTAAAGACTCTATTCACCAGGCATCCCGCCTTACGCTTATACATATGCGCAGAATCCTGTGGTTGAAAAATTGGTCAGCTGAAACACCATGTAAAAACCTCCTAACTGGGTTCACCTTTCATGGGGAGTGACTATTTGGAGAAGACTTGGATAAATATATCAAGACAATTTCTGCTGGGAAAAGTACCTTTTTACCAGTCAAAAGAAAATATAAATGCCCTGCATTTAAACTCTTTCCCCTGTGCCAGGGGCTTCCGCCTCTAGGCAGTGGCAACGGCCTCTGCCGTCAGACTCTAGAGGAAAGACTCGGGGTCAGACCCAGGCTGAAAAGAAGCCCTGGGGTAGGAAATCTGCAAAACAGAATCCTAAAGTCTCATCATGAAGAGGCAACCCCTCTCACCAAGGTGGGGGGGGAGACTTCTGCAATTTTCAGAAGTCTGGAAAAAGAAAATTCAGGACAGATGGGTCATTTCCACGGTAACGCTGGGGTACAAGCTGGAATTTCGGGACTTTCCGTCTTGCTTCCTGAGGTCAAGCGTTCCCAAAGATCCAGAGAAAAAACTCTCTCAGTTTTAGGCACTAGACCAATTAGATTAATATCTCAAGGGGTGATTATACAGATACCCACAAAAGAGCAAGATCTGGGATTTTATTCAAAGCTTTTTATGGTACCAAAACCAAATGGAAACGTCAGTCCCATTCTAGATCTAAGAAAGCTAAATCAATTCCTGAAGATCTGCTCCTTTCGTATGGAGACAATCAGGTCGGTAGTTTCTATCCCTTTAGGAAGAGAACTTCTGGCGTCAATTGACATCAGGGATGCATATCTGCATGTCCCTATATTTCCTGCTCATCAAAAGTTTCTGCGATTTGAGTTAGAAAAGCAGCATTTTCAATTTGTAGCCTTGCCCTTCTGGCTAGCCACAGCACATTGGATGTTCACCAAAGTGCTGGCCCCACCTCTAGTCAGGTTAAAGCGGAGTTCCACACAAAAATGGAACTTCCGCTTTTCGGAACCCTCCCCCCCTCCGGTGTCACATTTGGCACCTTTCAGGGGGGAGAGGGGTGCAGATACCTGTCTAAGACAGGTATTTGCACCCACTTCCGGCATAGACTCCAATGGGAGTCTATGCCTCTTCCTGTCCCCACCGCGCTGTTTCCTGGGAACACACAGCTCCCAGGAGAGAGCGGGGACCACTCGGGATGCACAGCTTGACTCGCGCATGCGCAGTAGGGAACCGGGAAGTGAAGCCGCAACGCTTCACTTCCTGATTCCCTCACCTAGGATGGCGGCGGCAGCAGCTGCCGAGAACCGAGCGGGTTCTCGGTGTCCCCTGCCGACATCGCTGGACCCTGGGACAGGTAAGTGGCCATGTATTAAAAGTCAGCAGCTGCAGTATTTGTAGCTGCTGGCTTTTAATTTTTTTTTTTTTTTGGCGGTGTGGGTGAACCCCCGCTTTAAGGGCACAGGGCATAACAATCGTAGCGTACCTAGATGACCTATTACTTATAGATCCAACAGTGACTCGTTTGGAGCAAAGCGTACGCACTAAAGCCAACTATCTGAAAAGTTTGGGTTGGACTCTCAACCTAGAGAAATCTTCTTTAATACCGCTAAGAAGTCTGGAGTACTTGGGTCTGATCATAGATACAGCCCAGGAAAGGGTGTTCTTGCCTCAAGCAAAAATCAACTCCATAGGAGAGCTGGCAATCCCTCCATTCGCCTCTGCATGAGGTTGCTAGGAACCATGGTAGCTTCATTCGAAGCAGTTCCCTATGCCCAGTTCCATTCAAGACTGTTTCAAAACAGTATCCCGTCTGCTTGGAACAAAACAATTCAAGCTTTAGACTTGCCAATGCGGCTGTCCCCAAGAGTGGCCCAAAGCCTCACTTGGTGGTTGTTAACCCAGAATCTGCTGAAAGGAAAATCCTTCAGACCAGTCATCTGGAAAGTGGTAACGACGGATGCCAGCCTCTCAGGCTGGGGAGCAGTATTAGAAAAGACAACTGTTCAGGGACAGTGGTCAAGAACCGAAAGAATCTTGCCCATCAATATCCTAGAGATTCGGGTAGTACGCTTGGCTCTAAAGGCCTGGACTTTCAGGTTACGGGATTGTCCTGTCAGGATTCAATCCGACAATGCCACAGCTGTGACCTATATCAGTCACCAAGGGGGCACCAAAAGTCTCTCAGCGCAGAGAGAGGTGAATCATATTCTAACTTGGGCAGAAAGGAATATTCCATGCCTTTCTGCGATCTTCATTCCGGGAGTAGAGAATTGGCAGGCGGACTACTAAGTCGCCAGCAGTTATTCCCAGGGGAATGGTCTCTTCACCCCAACATATTTCGGGGTGTTTGTCAAAGATGGGGGACTCCGGACATGGATCTTCTAGCATCCAGGTTTAACACGAAGTTGGTCAGCTTTGTGGTCAGAACTAGGGATCCATTTGCATGCGGAACGGATGCGTTAGTGACCCCATGCGATCAGTTCTCACTGATCTATGCATTCCCCTCTATTCAGTTGCTGCCTCAACTTCTGTGCAGGATCAAGCTGGAAAGCCGATTTTAATTCTGGTGGCACCAGCATGGCCCAGAAGGTCATGGTACGCAGAAATCGTAAAGCTGGCAGTGGAGGGCCTATGGTCCCTCCCACTAGGGCCAGATCTGCTCTCTCAGGGACAGATATTCCATCCTTCCTTACGGTCTCTTAATTTAACCGCATGGCTATTGAAACCGACATTCTAAAGAAACGTGGGCTTTCCGGGTCAGTTATCTCTACCCCGATTAATGCTAGGAAGCCATCTTCCAGAACTATATATTTTAGAGTCTGGAAGGCTGGTTTCCTGGTGTGAATCCAAGTGTTGGCACCCTCGGAGATATATCATAGGCAGAATTCTTGCCTTGCTACAATTGGGGGTAGAAATGAAACTGGCCTTATATACTATTAAAGACTCATTCTCTAGTCCAGGGCTTTATACAAGGGGTGACGCGGCTTAATCTGCCCATCAAACCTGCCTTGAAGCCTTGGGACTTAAACTTAGTTTTGTCTGTGTTACAAAAACAGCCATTTGAACCAATACAACAGATTCCCCTAGTCCAGTGATGGTGAACCTTTGCACCCCAGATGTTTTGGAACTACATTTTCCATGATGCTCATGCACTCTTCAGTGTGGGTGAGCATCATGAGAAATGTACAGTGGGGCAAAAAGTATTTAGTCAGCCACCAATTGTGCAAGTTCTCCCACTTAAAAAGATGAGGCCTGTAATTGTCATCATAGGTATAGCTCAACTATGAGGGACAAAATGTGGAAACCCAGACAATCACATTGTCTGATTTTTGAAAGAATTTATCTGCAAATTATGGTGGAAAATAAGTATTTGGTCACCTACAAACAAGCAAGATTTCTGGCTCTCACAGACCTGTATCTTCTTCTTTAAGAGGCTCCTCTGTCCTCCACTCATTACCTATATTAATGGCACCTGTTTGAACTTATCAGTATAAAAGACACCTGTACACAACCTCAAACAGTCACACTCCAAACTCCACTATGGTGAAGACCAAAGAGCTGTCGAAGGACACCAGAAACAAAATTGTAGACCTGCACCAGGCTGGGAAGACTGAATCTGCAGTAGGCAAGCAGCTTGGTGTGAAGAAATCAACTGTGGGAGCAATAATTAGAAAATGGAAGACATACAAGACCACTGATAATCTCCCTCGATTTGGGACTCCATGCAAGATCTAACCCTGTGTTGTCAAAATAATCACAAGAACGGAGAGCAAAAATCCCAGAACCACACGGGGGGACCTAGTGAATGACCTGCAGAGAGCTGGGACCAACCTAACAAAGGCTACCATCAGTAACGCACTACGCCGCCAGGGACTCAGATCCTGCAGTGCCAGACGTGTCCCCCTGCTTAAGCCAGTACATGTCCGGGCCCCTCTGAGGTTTGCTAGAGAGCATTTGGATAATCCAGAAGAGGATTGGGAGAATGTCATATGGTCAGATGAAACCAAAGTAGAACAGTTTAGTAGAAATACAACTCGTCGTGTTTGGAGGAGAGAGAATGCTGAGTTGCAACCAAAGAACACCATACCTACTGTGAAGCATGGGGGTGGCAACATCATGCTTTGGGGCTGTTTCTCTGCACAGGGAACAGGACGACTGATCCGTGTACATGAAAGAATGAATGGGGCCATGTATCGTGAGATTTTGAGTGCAAACCTCCTCCCATCAGCAAGGGCATTGAAGATGAAACGTGGCTGGGTCTTTCAGCATGACAATGATCCCAAGTACACTGCCCGGGAAACGAAGGAGTGTCTTCGTAAGAAGCATTTCAAGGTCCAGGTCTCCAGATCTCAACCCCATAGAAAACCTTTGGAGGGAGTTGAAAGTCCGTGTTGCCCAGCGACAGCCCCAAAACATCACTGCTCTAGAGGAGATCTGCATGGAGGAATGGGCCAACATACCAGCAACAGTGTGTGACAACCTTGTGAAGACTTGCAGAAAACGTTTGACCTCTGTCATTGCTAACAAAGGATATATAACAAAGTATTGAGATGAACTTTTGATATTGACCAAATACTTATTTTTCACCATAATTTGCAAATACATTCTTTCAAAAATCAGACAATGTGATTTGTCTGGATTTGTTTCCACATTTTGACTCTCATAGTTAAGGTATACCTATGATGACAATTAGGGGTCTCTCATCTTTTTAAGTGGGAGAACTTGCACAATTGGTGGCTGACTAAATACTTTTTTGCCCCACTGTAGTTCCAAAAAATCTGGGGTGCCAAGGTTCGCCACCACTGCCCTAGTCCTTCTGACAGGGAAGTTGGTATTTTTGGTTGCTATATCCTCAGCAAGGAGGGTTTCAGAATTGGCTGATCTTTCTTGTAAAGAACCATATTTGATTTTTCATGAGGACAGAGTGGTGTTGCGCCCTCGTCCAGGCTTTTTGCCAAAAGTAATTTCAGGTTTTCACCTGGACCAAGATATTGTCCTGCCATTGTTTTTTCCAAAACCATGTTCCAGGGAAGAAAAGTCACTACATCGTCTTGATGTGGTGAGAGCAGTGAAAATCTATTTAAAGGAAACTGCTCAGATTCGTAAGACTGATGTCTTATTTATTCTGCCGGAGGGTCCTAAAAGGACAGGCAGCGTTGAAATCCACTGTCACTAAGTGATAATTCAAACTTATGATTTAAGGGGTAAGATTCCCCTGTTTCAAATTAAGGCACATTCCACCTGGTCGGTTAGTGCTTCTTAGGCAGTGCGTCATCAGGCCTCCATGGCTCAGATCTGTAAGGCCGCAACTTGGTCTTCAGTGAATACATTCACAAAATTTTATCAGGTGGATGTAAGGAGGTATGAGGATATCGCCTTCAGGCGCAGTGTGCTGCAAGCAACAGTATAAGATCCTCAAGTCTGGGTGTTTTCTCGCATCCCTCATGAAGCATTGCAATGGGACATCCCATTAAGTAATTACTTAAGGCTCTGTGTCCCACGATGTACGATAAAGAAAATAGGATTTTTATTACAGCTTACCTGTAAAATCCTTTTCTTGGAGTACATCATGGGACACGGAGGTCCCTCCCCTCTTTTTTGGGATACAAGTATATTGCTTTGCTACAAAAACTGATGTCCTCCTGGAAGGATGAGGGGTTATATAGGGAGTGAACTTCCTTTGATTGGGTTTACCAGTGTCAACACCTGAAGGTGGCCTATAACCCATTAAGTAATTACCTAAGGCTCTGTGTCCCATGATGTACTCCAAGAAAAGGATTTTACAGGTAAGTTGTAATAAAAATTCTATTTTTACACTATCTGCTAGTGTATGTAGTCAGCTCCAAACCACTTTACTATGACAGTAGATGGCAACAACAAAATGGTCATAGTAAGTATATGTTTTCAAAAGAACAAATTTGGTCCTAGTTGTGCATATGATTGTATGACTTTGTTAGACGTGTTATGTTTATTTTATATAGAATGTGTAGTAACTGAGCATTAACAGCCTGCACTCATTCTCATGTCTAATACAGCCAGTAAAAAGAGCCGTATTCTCTCCGATGGGGAAGATTCTGACAGCGAATCAGACTCCAAGAAAACTCCTCAGAAGAAGAAGGCAATGTCTTCTGACAGCGAGGATGAAGACCGGGATAAATCTAAGGAGGAGCCAAAGGGTGCAGACAAGAAACTGTTTGGCAGTGACAGTGAATCTGGGAATGAGAAGGAAGAGTAAGTACTACCTTTTTATAAAAGTGCTTTTTGGTTGTTTGTTTGTTTTGTTTTTTTTCTTAGACCCAGTCCAACATAGATCTGCATCATTTGTATGTGGTTCGAGGGCAATATTAGCATTATTATAATAGCGCATCATTTTTTTTTCTTTTAAATTGCTTGTTATCTGTTATATTTTAGATCTGCGATTTAATATTGCAAACATTGAAATTGGTGAAAACGGTGTCGTGTAAAGAATTATGTCAGGATTACTTTGTCACAACTCTTACATATAGTTACATAGTAGGTGAGGTTGAAAAAAGACACAAGTCCAACCTATGTATGTTATTATATCTCAGTATTACATTGTATATCCCTGTATGTTGTGGTCGTCCAGGTGCTTATCTAATAGTTTTTTGAAACTATCGATGCTCTCCGCTGAGACCACCGCCATGTGGAAGGGAATTCCACATCTTTACCGCTCTTACAGTAAAGAACCCTCTACATAGTTTAAGGTTATGTGGGATAAATGTGTAGCGCCAGTGGAGTGTATTAATCGCAGAAGCCTGACCAAAGTGTAAGTCTGGGGGCTATATGTTCTGCAAATACAGTAATATGTCGCTCAGAAGGAGTGCATATAGTAAAACAAAACTGGACAAGTGAATGTATAAATACAAATAAAAAAAACATAAGCGATCAATTAATCGCAAAATATTGCATTGACTTTGTGTATATGTGTATATATGGATAGATAGATATATCAAAGAAATGTGAAGTGAATAATCCAGTGCTATCAGGTAATCAGTGTACACACTGTATGCAGTTCTAGGGAAGAAAAAAAGAACAAACTTCTATGCTAAATATAGACCACATGAGTATAATCTAAAGTATAAAGTTCATATTACAAACATAATTAGTGCATATAATCAGGATTGTACCACTGAAGGTTGTTAATCAACAGTACCAGTACACCACACACAGGTAAAAGCAACTAATTGAGTCCATGATGTTAAAACGCCATAGCAGACATGCAAAATGATATAAGAAAGTGGTGTTTTCTATTCCGAACAAATGTCTGATGATCTCTACAATATTCACACACGATCAATGGTTGTAGTAACACCCGGGATAGTGCCTCCTTCTGGGGATAATGGGGGTGGTGTACTCTTACCCTAAATGGTGGACCCACGCGTCAGCGGCGGTGAATCAATCAGGCATAGACAGGAATAGAGTAAGTGTGGATAGGCTCCAAGGGCAAGGTGTTCAGTCTTCTCCTTTGTTGGCCAATGGGAAATCAAAGATACAACTCGCCACCGGGATGTAATGAGCATGAATCCGACTCCAAGGACGAAGTGCTCAGTCTTCTCCTTTGTTGACCGATGGGCAATTCAAGACACAGATCATCAGCCACGATCCTCCAGATAATGATGGTAGTTTAAGGTATAGAAAAGAGAAAAAACCCCCACATAGTGTAAATCCGAAATGGTGGAATTTATTGTAATAAAAGGTCCAACATCCAGACAGATTAGTACTATAAACAAATGGTTCAATTGAACAGATAAAAATGCGCAGTAAAAGGTGGCTTAGCAAGCGTAATAACCCCACGCATTACGTCTACAAAGACTTCAACTGGTAGTTTAAGGTTAAACCTCTTTTCTTCTAATTTTAATGAGTGGCCACATATCTTGTTAAACTCCCGCAAAAAAGGTCTATACCTATTGTGGGGTCACCAGTACGGTATTTATAAATTGAAATCATATCCTCTCTCAAGTGTCTCTTCTCCAGAAAGAATAAGTTCAGTGCTCGCAACCTTTCCTCATAACTAATATCCTCCAGACCCTTTATTAGCTTAGTTGCCCTTTTTTGCACTCGCTCCATTTCCAGTACATACTTACTGAGGACCGGTGCCCAGAACTGGACAGCATACCCTAGGTGCGGCCGGACCATCTCTGGAGTTGATCCCCTTTTTAATGCATGCCAATATTCTGTTTGCTTTGTTAGCAGCAGCTAGGCATTGCATGCCATTGCTGAGCCTATCATCTACTAGGACCCCCAAGTCCTTTTCCATCTTAGGTTCCCCCAGAGGTTCTCGCCCCCATGCCCCCCCTCCCCCCAGTGTATAGATTGCATTCATATTTTTGCCACCCAAATGCATTATTTTACATTTTTCTACATTAAACCTCATTTGCCATGTAATTGCCCACCCCATCACAGAGGATGGTTAGAACTGTACTAGGCTGTAATGTAAGTTTAACCACTTATGGACCGCCCGCCGTCATTATACCTTGCTACTTTGAAGAGGAATACCGTTGTAATGGCAGCAGCTAGCTGCCATAACCCCTGTATCTTCTTCAGCGGGTGGTCCGCTTTCAGATAAAAGTGGTCTCTGCGGCGGTAAAAGTGATCTTGCGGCGGGAGGGGGGCCCTCCTTCCACGCTCCAGTGCCCTCTTACTGGAGCCGTCGGTAGCGGTGGAGGTGATCGGATCCTTTAATGATATGGAGACGGCCCCCACCCGTCTCCATATCATTGCAGGGCAGAATCGACGTCAAAACGTCACTTCCGCCCATAGCTCTTAAAGGGACATTTTTATTAATTTTTTTTTTGCATTTTAGTGTAAATACAAGATCGGAGGTCCTGTCATGCTTTTTTTTCTATTACAAGGGATGTTTACATTCCTTGTAATAAGAATAAAAGTGACACTTTAAAAAAAAAAAAAAAAGTGTAAAAATCAAAACAAGGTAAAATAAATAAAAAAAAATACATTTTTAAACGCGCCCCGTCCCGCTAAGCTCCCGTGCAGAAGCGAACGCATACGTGAGTAGCGCCCACATATGAAAACGGTGTTCAAATCACATATGAGGTATCCCACGATTAGTAGAGTGAGAGCAATAATTCTGTAACTCAAAACATGCAACCTGTACAATTTTCTAAACGTCGGCTATTCAGATTTTTAAGGGCAAAAGTTTGTTGCCATTCCACGAGCGGGCGCAATTTTGAAGCGTGACATGTTGGGTATTTTTTTCCAAAAAAAGTGCGCTTGTAAAACCGCTGACTAACTTAGGTTAATATCTTATTCTGCAGGAACCTAATTGCAGATATTTTTGGAGAATCTGGAGATGAAGAGGAAGAAGAATTTACAGTAAGTCTCATTTATTTTATTGTAGAAATCAACAGGGTCTAGACTTAGCCATGTTGTCCAAGTGATTTGGATTTGATTTTGGGTCGTTTGTTTTTATTTATTTTTCTAACTGATATATGTATTACATCTTTGTCCGTCATGAAGGCCCAGCTTTAGCTTTTAATTTTCAGACTAGTATTGTCATCTGTTCTGTGATTTATCAGCTGGCAGGTCACACTGCAGGTGCAAGTTGCATTTTGCAGTGTAAAGACTTCTCAAACCGTGTATTACTTGCTGCATCATAAATTTTATTATAAAACCGTATGGCAAGAATTTTTAGGGCATTGCCTGCCATTATATAGTCCATTCTTGTACTATTTGGGGGAAAAAAGAAAAGGTGCAGCTCTCTGATAACAAAATGTTGACAAAAAATACCATCAATTGTAACATACAAAATATATACTAATTCTTATGCCTTAAAATAATGTGCAAGTTCTAATTAATAAAGTGCTTATAAATTGTCCAGAAAACATATACAGGTACCCCTCGCATAACGACCAGGTTCCATTCCAAAAAATTCTGTACTGCACAATACAATGATGTATAGCACTTTGTTCGGGTAGTGAGAGCTGGTCATAAGTCTGAGTGGTCATTAAACAGGTAAGTGATTAAATGAGGAGTATCTGTATAGGATTTAAACTAGAATCCATGTGAAAAAACATGTGTGCAACACAATCCAGTCCAGTGCCCAAAATCAATAATTCACCACTTGCAAAGATGTGCTGCTTTTTTTCTTTTTCAGTGTTGCTCCACGCTCCCCTGAAAAAGCCCTTTACCAGATCTAGCGACCCCTTAAATTTTGGTCTTAAAGGCTAAGTTCACCCTTTTTCACCCTTTTTCACCCTTTTTCACCCTTTTTCACCCTTTTTCACCCTTTTTCACCCTTTTTCACCCTTTTTCACCCTTTTTCACCCTTTTTCACCCTTTTTCACCCTTTTTCACCCTTTCTTTTTTTCCCCTAAATTCTAGCTTCCCTATGTACCAATATAGCATCAATGTGTCTGTGTCATGGCTTAAAGTCTGTCCAGGAGGTAAGGCAGAGTGAGGTAAGTGTGTGTAGAATAAATAGAAAGCTGTTTTATTTTTGCAAAAGTACATTAATGCTATATTGGGTACATAGGGAATCTGGAATTTAGAATAAAAAATGTGCACAAAGGTAACTTAGCCTTTAATGCACTTAAAATAAGGTCTTAATGCACTTTAGCTCCTCCTCCTCCTCTCCACCATCTCAGATTATCTCCTCCTCCCTCCTCCCTCCTCCTTCCTCCCGGTAACATTGGTACTCCACCACCTTAGGCCAAAATCCAAAGGGATCCAAAATATTGTAATACTGTACTGAAGCTAAGAAAGCAACAAAAAGTACATTGGGACCTTCCTCATAATTTTAAAGCATAGCTACACACTCCCTGATGCGCCATCTCCAAGCTCCCTGCCTGGCAGCTAACCTCTTCGGATGGCCGGCTTCGGGTCTCGTTCACCAGCCGGTATCATTGACAAGGATGACATTACTCCCGGGCATGTGCGGGAGTTCAGTCAGATTTAGCAAAGTCTAATTTGTATTGTGAGCTGCGAATGCACGGCTCACTATACAAGGGTGGACAAGCAGGTAAGTCGTTTTAATGCAGAAGAGACAAAGTATGTCTCTGTAGCATTCAAATTCTTGCCTGTTTGCCCATTTTACAGTTTTCACTAAATTGCACTTTAACCGCTTCACGACCACCCACTGCACATATGCTGTGGCAGGGCAGCCCTTTTGTGCCAGATCACGTGCCTAGTATATGATCTGACACTTCCAGGCCTGGGGTGCGCGGGCCGCCGGCAGCCCGCTCCCACTGTCATGACACTCTGTCCACTGGCACCCACCAATCGAGTACACAGGCAGAACAGCGATCTGCCTATGTAAACAAGGCAGATTGCTATTCTGTCAGTAAGGAAGACATTGATCCTGTGTTTCTGCTAAGCAGGGACACAGATCTATGCCTTCCCTTAGTGGAAGCACCTCCCACGCAGTACACAAGCACTGGCTAGGAACACCTTTAACACTTTGATCGCTCCTGCTGTTAACCCCTACGCTGCCCGTGTCATTAATACAGTGACCATGCATTTTTTTTTAGCACTGGTCTATTAGTGTCATTGGTCCCCAAAAAGTGTCAGCCTAAGTTTACACTGGCACCGTGGGAATGAAATTGTGTGAGTTCGGCTGAACTTGCACGATTTCATTCCCGCATGTCTGTCCTGACTTTGGGAGTGATTTCGGAGACATCTGTGCGGGTTTCTGCACAGATGTCTATTGAAGGCACACCCAAATTCGCCAAAAGTAGTACAGAAACTACTTTTTGTCAAATTGCATGCAAAATCACTGCAATGTGAACCAGAGCTTAGTGTCCTTTCTTTATCGTACATCATGGGACACAGAGCCTTAAGTAATTAATGGGTTATGGGTCACCTTCAGGTGTTGACACCGGTATACCCAATACAGAAAGTTGACTCCCCTATATAACCCCTCCTCCTTCCAGGAGTACCTTAGTTTTTTTTGCCAGTGACTAAGGTGTTGGTCACAAGTGATTATGTTCTCTGAGGAGCTCCAGGAGGGATCCATGCTTGGTTTAAAAAACCTCCACAGCCGGATCCATCCACGCCACAGGATGGTACCCGGGCCTCACATAGAAGAACGAGGTTTTGGCTGTAGTAGCGCTTCTCTTTGAGGGCTGGACCCTAGGAACCAGGACTCTTTTTTTGGTCTTGCTACATTACCTAAAGTCTTGAGGGGTGCTATACAGGTCCAAAGGAGTGGAACCCCTATTAAAAGGGACTCGGTCTTTAAAGGTTTAACTATGCTGCCCGCCGTCAACTTCCTGTATTGGGTATACCAGTGTCAACACCTGAAGGTGACCCATAACCCATTAAGTAATTTATTTAAGGCTCTGTGCACCATGATGTACTCCCAAGAAAAGGATTTTACAGGTAAGTTGTTATAAAAATCCTATTTGTCCGCTGCAATATCTCAGTCCTGCTAGAAGCCGCTGATCACCGCCATTGCTAGTAAATAAATAGAAAAACAAAAAAGATATCCCATAGTTTGTAGACGCTATAACTTTTGTGCAAACCAATCAATATGCGCTTATTGGTATTTTTTTTTTTTACAAAAAAATGTAGCAGAATACATATTGACCTAAATTGATGAAGAAATTCGATATTATTATTATTTATTTTTTTATTTCAATATTTTTTTTATTGGATGTGTTTTTATAGCCGAAAGTAAAGTTTGTTTTTTTTTTGTTTTTTGTTTTTTTCTGAAAATTGTCTCTTTTTTAGTTTTATAGTGCAAAAAAATAATGCAGAGGTGATCAAATACCACCAAAACAAATCTCTATTTTTGTGGGAAAAAAGGGACATAAATTTACAGCGTCGCACAATTGTTGGTTAAAGTAATGCAGTGCTATATCACAAAAAATGGCCTGGTCATGCGGGGAGTAAACTTCCCGGAGCTGAAGTAGTTAAAGGGTCCCGATGAATTATTTGTTTTGGGCACTAGATTGAATTGTTTTGCACAAATGTTTTTTTTCAACATGGATTCCTCTTTAACCACTTATAGCAGAATGACGGCGGTGCGGTGGTTCAGTTATCCTGACTGGGCGTCATGATGCCCTGCAGGATAACAGCCGCTGCACGCCCATGGGCTGCCTGTATGTAGCTTACGTCGACGTGTTTCGCAACATTTGAGTTACGTAGCTTTGAGTTGCATCCAGTTGAAGCTACGTAACTCAAATGTTGCGAAACGCGTCGACGTAAGCTACATGCAGGGACACCGTGGGAAAGTCAGAAACAAGGGACTGCTAATTCAGTGCCTTTACTATCACTGACTACTCGCATGCACGCAATTGTCTATAGTCATTGCTTGACCAACCTTATTCTAATCATGAACTGAATCTATAGAAATCCCTCGTACATCCATGTCCAGATTTCGCTAATATGAGCATGGGACAGTAAATTGGATACAAATATCTTGAGAGGACTTCCTAGCAATCTCAGAGGGACTCACATAGGTTCAGCTATCATAGCTTTTCGCTGCTTTATTAACTGCTTCATTAACCGCTCCCTGCTACATGGCTCTATGCAAGTTCTCATCCATCTAGCCACTTTAGGTCAATAGTACCCCCGGGGACCACCTCTGAATAACAACCCCATTACTTACTATGCAATTAGATTTTATACAACATAATAATATAGGCAATTAGCCATCGGGACTGTTATGCAAAAGTGGATCACATCAGGCGCCTGCATTGTATGTTATTTGTTGGTTTGGTTTAATGTATGTACTGTTAGTCTTAGTGTTTGTCATCTGTTACATTGATACATCATCTGTTATGATAAACATTTGAAGTATCATTTTATGATTTGTTGTCGGAGGATTTAAGGTTACTAACCTTGATGGAAAGCAACAAAATGTTTTTATATCAGTGAGTTTGGTGTTTAAATCACAAATAAAATTTGATACTTATTTTTTTTTACGATCTCTGATCTCTCCGACTGCCCTTTCTGACCATAAGTAGCTGTCTCTTTTATCCCAGGGATGCCCAATCTGTGGACCTCCCAGGGATAGCTCTCTATACATGTATATGCTACAGGCTACGGCCAGAACCTCCCAAAGTGGAGGAGTGGTAGTGAGTAAACTATGGTTTTATAATTATTAGAGTGTGCGTTAATTATATGGTCATTTTGCAGTTTTTGGTTAAGGTGCATAAGTGCCTGGTATTGAAGTGGCTGAAATATGTTTTCTCAACACTTTCTAAGCACTTTATTAACCACTTCCGGACGCCGATGTACGTCCAAACTTTGAAGGGAGATATCGTTGTTATGGCAGCAGCTAGCTGCCATAACCCCGGTATCCCCGTTTTTGTGCAGTGGTCCGCTTTCTGATAAAAGTGGTCCCTGCGGCGGATTCACTTTTATCGGTGGCGGGAGAGGGCCACCCCCCCCGCTGCGATCTGGCGCCCTCCACCGCTTACCGGAGCCGTCGGTAGCGGCGGAGGCGATCGCGTCCGTCTCCGTCCTGTGCCTGGAGACGAGTGAGGCTAAGATGGCGCCCACACGTCTCCATGACACTGCTGGGCGGAAGCGACGTCAAAACGTCACTTCCGCCCACGCCTCTTAAAGGCATATTTTTTTTCAATGTCATTTTTTTTAAATGCCTTTTTTTATTTTATTTTTTATTGCATTTTAGTGTAAATATGAGATCTGAGGTCTTTTTAACCCCAGATCTCATATTTAAGAGGTCCTGTCATGCTTTTTTTCTATTACAAGGGATGTGTTTTTTTTTTTTTTTTGTTTTTTTTTTTAGAACAGTGTAAAAATAATTAAAATGTAAAATAAATAAAAAAAGAAAATTTTTTTAAACACCCCACCCGCCCGTCCCGACGAGCTCACGCGCAGAAGCGAACGCATATGCGAGTAGCGGCCGCATGGGAAAACGGTGGTCAAACCACACATGTGAGGTATCGCAGCGACCGGTAGAGCAAGAGTAATAATTCTAGCTAGACCTCATTTGTAACGCGCAACATGCAACCTGTAGAATTTTTTTAAACGTCACCTATGGAGATTTTTGAGGGTAAAAGTTTGACGCCATTCCACGAGCGGGGGCAATTTTGAAGCGTAACATTATATTTCACAATATAAAAAAAATTGGGCTAACTTTACTGTTGTCTTATTTTTTTTATTCAAAAAAGTGAATTTTTTCCAAAAAAAAGTGCGCTTATAAGACCGCTGCGCAAATACGGTGCAAAAAAAAGTATTGCAACGACCGCCATTTTATTCTCTAGAGTGTTAGAAAAAAACCATATATAATGTTTGGGGGTTCTAAGTAATTTTCTAGCAAAAAAAACATGTTAGGCCCGGTTCACACTGTTGCGAGTTCATGACGAATGCGATGCGTCAAAAACACTTTAAATTTGCATGTCATCCCTAAAGTCATTGTTTTCAATGACGGTCGTTCACATACATGCGTTGCGATTCCTCTACGAATGTGATGCGATTAAAAAAAGGGTCTTGTGCGAGTTTATTGCGTTGCGAATTTAGTCTCCATAGACATCAATGTAAAACGTACTTGAATCGCATTGATGGTTCACATATGTGCGAATTCCACCACACTACTATCCACAAAAACCAGGAAGTACACAGGAAGTTAACACTTTTTTTTTTTTTTTTTTTTTTTACATTATGATTCCATTGGCTAGAGTATCAATCGCAGCTATGTCCAACTCCTGAAATTCGCGGTAAAATCACGCTAAATTCGCACCTCAAAAAAAGACAAAAAACTGAACAAAATCACAACGCATCAGTGTGAACGGGCCTAAAACATGTAAACACCTAAAATCCAAAACGAGGCTGGTCCTTAAGTGGTTAATTAGAACGGCATAAGAATTGGTATATATTACGTATGTTACACTTTATGGTATAATTTTTAGTCACTTTTATGTTACCAAAGCGCTGCACCTCTCATCTTTTTTTACTATTCTCTGTACGGATTATAGTTTGTTGTTCATCAGCCGATTTAAGCAATTGAGAAGGTTCCCCCCTCCTTTTTTTTTTTTTTTTTTTTTTTTCCTATAAGCACAGAGAGGAAAACTGTGATCATTTAGTTAGGAGTTTCTTGTACATTTTTATGCAGCACTCAGTGTTTTTTTTCAATAATTTCGTAGGGTTTTAACCTAGAGGATCTGGATGGGGAGAAGCCAGTGGCTCCAAAACAACAAGCAGAAGAAGATTCGGACTCTGATGTTGATATGAAATCTGGTAAAATGTAAGCAGTGAATATAGACCAATGCATCTCATGATGTATTTGATTAACAGATGTCTGTGGGGCAGGATATGTTAAGCAGGGCTGGATAAACCCCCTAAATGTTTGTGGGCTGTATATGGAGGCTTGTGGGAGCAGGGGAGAGGATAGCACTTTTATATAGGGTCACTGTAAAATGGAGGATGACAGGTGGTTTGTTATATGCTCTAAGGGCTTTTTCGCATCTGCTTTGCTCTCTGAAAAGTAATCCTTTAGACAGGTGGTAAAGATGCGGCGTATCACCTCTTCACACCTGCTTTAACTCTCTAAATACTGGATAACCGTGCACGTTGTGTGCTTTTGCAGCATGGCCCCATTCTCAGGGGTATATTTCTAGCCATGGCCGTGGCATGTGTACACCCCTGCCTCTGCAGCAAAAGGGGAGCAGTTGAGGGGTTTTATCATGGCCCCCCCCCCCCCCAAGTGTAAACAAAGCCCTAACTTCATATTGACATGTTAGTTTTAATGCAGACATCATGAGTGGCTTAGCCTTGTTTACTGAGACTTTCAGATGCTTTTCCTGGAAAAAGATTGAAAGGGGGAATACTTTGTACTTGTTAAGTGTTTTTTTTCTTTTTTTTTTTTTTTTTTTCTTATATAAGGTCGATAAATGCAGCCATCACTGATAATGTACCACGACTTTCTCCTTTATTGGAAGACTTAATAGATGCTTGAGATATATGCCACATCTAGAGAAAGCGGCAACCTACATTTCTCCAAGCGTCTTCCAGGACAGCCCAGGGGACCTAGGGCTCCTCCTACCAGGACAGGAAACACATTAACCCCCACCGGATAAAAGGGCGGAAGGGCGGTCCTCCAGGCCCCATGTCAGTATTGGTGTTTCCTCCGGACAGGGAGTTTTCGTGGAACCCAGGTTTCCCTAAGGTCTCATTAGCGTCGCTTCTGTGGCGATTGGGGTAGTATTCACACCTTCTCTTCTGACCCAGAGCGACACCTCCACCGGGGTGTAAGTCTGGTTGCTGCTGTTCCTGGTTCTCAGCGTTCTGCGGAAGGCCAGGACCGCGATGTACGTCTGAGCCCCTGCCCGCGAGTCGCAGGACGGCTTGTATCCACGCTGACAGCCTGGCTGCATGGTGGGGGAAAGAGAGAAGCTGCCGTGTGGTGGGGGGTCAGAGCTTCTGCGTTCCAAGCTGGTGCACAGGAAGTACCTGGCGGGGTCATTTCCGGGGCGCGTGACGTCCTCTGCGGGCGCTGGAGATGTTGGTTCTGGTCTCTGAATGGCGCAAGCTGGGAGGCTGGTGTTCAAAAGGGTGAAGACCCAGCAGAGGCTGCGGACCACCACAGGGGCGGGATGGACGACTCTGCGACACCTGCACAGGCAGCGGATGCAGGCCCCGGCACCTCACGGGTAAGCTTGAAGTGTTTGTACTTCCATGCACATCCTGTGAGTGTTTTCCCCCTTGTAACCAATAGGGACTGGGTGAAGGGGGCACATTTTCCTCCCTCCTGCACAAGATGTTATGGAGTGTGTGTGTGGCTTAAATTACACTGTGGGTATTTTTTTGTTACAAGCCAAAACGCAATTTCCTTGGCAACACAATGGCACAGGGAAAATGGTCCCCCAGGGAAGCAGGAGCTTCATCGAATCAGAGAGAGCTTCTAGCGGTTCAGAGAGCCTTGCAGGCATTTCAGACGTAAATCAGGGGTCACAATCTCCAGATTCTATCCGACAATATCGCTCTTTTCGCAAATCAGAGCAATTGCAAGACAGTGCAAGACGATTGATGTGCTAAAGAATCCGTGGCCTTTCAGCCTCTGTTACGCCTACCCGCCGATCAGGCTAATTCCAGAAGTCCTCCGGAAGTTTCTTGTAGAAGAGACAGAGCTCATCCTAATAGCCCCTTTTTGGCCCAAGAGGACATGGTTTTCCCTGTTGCAGACTGGATCTCAGAGCCTTCACTCAGCCTCTCGAAGAGACGAGACCTATTGTTTCAGGGTCCATTGTCGCACCTAGAGGTGGCTTCCTAAAAATTGATGGCTTGGTATCTTAAGAAAAGATACCCAGGGGTTTTCTGAAAAGGTAGTCAGGACCCTGGTAAATTGCAGAAAGCCAGTTGCTAGAGCTGTATATTGCAAAGTCTGGAAGAAATTTAACTCGTGGTTATCTCATGATGTTCCATCAATTTTGGAATTTTTTCAAGGGGTGTCGACAAAGGTGCTTATCTAATAGTTTTTTGAAACTATCGATGCTCCCCGCTGAAACTACCGCCTGTGGAAGGGGATTCCACATCCTTACCACTCTTACAGTAAAGAACCCTCTACGCAGTTTTTAAGGTTAAACCTCTTTTCTTCTCATTTTAATGAGTGGCAGCGTGTCTTATTAAACTCCCTTTCGTAGAAAAGTTTTATCCCTATTGTGGGGTCACCAGTGTGGTATTTGTAAATGGAATCTATATCCCCTCTCAAGCGTCTCTTCTCCAGAGAGAATAAGTTCAGTGCTCGTAGCTAAATTCTTTAAATCAATATCTAGGTCCAGGCTGGTAGTTTTTAGAAGCTGTCCAACCTGGGTCCTGTCCCTGGTCCTTCAGAGTCTGGTAGAATTTAATTTTGAGCACCTGAAAGATATTTCAGTTAAGTTACTTACCTTAAAGACAATTTTGCTTGTGGCAATTACCTCAGCTCATAGGGTAAGTGAGCTACAGGCCCTTTCAGTTAGGAAGCCTTTCCTCACAATCTTTGAGGTTTGGATTGTTTTGAAGACAGTTCCTGGATTTTTGCCTACAGTGGCCAGTACATTCCACAGATCTCAGGAAATTGTTCTGGCAACCTTTTGTAGTATGACAAAAGAAAAGAAATTTTAGTTTTTTAGACGTTAGAAGAACTCTTCTATCTAGAGGTCACTAAGACCTTTTAGGAAAAACCGATGCCTTGTTTGTTCTCAGGAGCACACAAGGGAAAGAGTGCATCTAAAGCCACCTTGGCTAGGTGGATAAAGCAAGTTAGGGAAGTTCCTCCTCCTTTTGTCACTGCGCACTCAACAAGAGCCTTGTCTGTGTCTTTGGCTGGAGCCTCACCGGAACAAATATGCAAGGCTGCCAGATGTTCCAGTTTTTCGACCTTCGTTAAACATTATCGCCTGGACCTATCGTCTCAGGAGCAGGTGTTTTTTGGTCGTAAGGTCCTTCATTTTGTTTGGACAATGTAGATCAATAGATGCATTGTAGAGGACACCTCAGCACACCACTACTGTTACATATGGGTTTGGTGAGTGCTGGACATTAGCTGCTCCTTGCCTTTTGTTGCCCTACAGTGCATCCAGAAAATATTCACAGCGCTTCACTTTTTCCACATTTTTGTTATGTTACAGCCTTATTCCAAAATGGAATAAATTAATTACTTTGGGGCTGTAATTGGTGCCAAAGGTGCTTCAAGTCTTTTTAAAGTATGATGTTACAAGCTTTGCACACCTATTTTTGGGCAGTTTCTCCCATTCTTTTTTGCAGGACCTCTCAAGCTCCATCAGGTTGGATGGGGTCCATCGGTGCGCAGCCATTTTCAAATCTCTCCAGAGATGTTCAATCAGGCTCAAGTCTGAGCTCTGGCTGGGCCACTCAAGGACATTCACAGAGTTGTCCCATAGCCACTCCTTTGTTATGTTGTCTATGTGCTTAGGGTCGTTGTCCTGTCCGAAGATGAACGTTCGCCCCAGTCAGAGGTCCAGAGCACTCTGGAGCAGGTTTTCATGAAGGATGTCTCTGTACATTGCTGCATTCATCCTTCCCTCGATCCTGACTAGTCTCCAAGTTCCTGCGGCTGAAAAACCTCCCCAGAGCATGATGCTGCCACCGCCATCCCTCACTGTAGGGATTCCTCCAGACATGGTGCTTGCCATTCAGGCTGAGTTCAATCTTTGTTTCATTAGACTAGAGAATTTTGTTTTTCATGGTTTTAAGAGTCCTTGAGGTGCCCTCTGGCCAACTCCAGGCAGGCTGTCATGTGCCTTTTACTGAGGAGTGGCATCCGTCTGGCCACCTCCTACCATACAGGCGTGATTTGTGTATGGCTGCAGAGATGGTTATTCTTCTGGAAGGTTCTTCTCTCTCCACAGAGAAATGCAGGAGCTCTGCCAGAGTGACCATCGGGTTCTTGGTCACCTCCCTGACTAAGGCCCTTCTCCCCCTGATCACTAAGTTTGGCCGGGCGGCCCGCTCTAGGAAGAGTCCTGGTGGTTCCAAACTTCTTTAATTTAAGGATAATGGAGGCCACTGTGCTCATTCGGACCTTCAATGCTGCAGAAATATTTCTGTACCCTTCCCCAAATCTGTGCCTCCATACAATCCTGTCTCGGAGGTCTACAGATAATTCCTTGGACTTCTTGGCCTGGTGTGGGCTCTGACCTGCACTGTTAACTCTGGGACCTGATATAGACAGTCATGTCCAATCAACTAAATTTACCACAGGTGGACTCCAAGTTGTAGAAACATCTCAAGGATGATCAGTGGAAACAGGATGCACCTGAGTTCAATTTTGAGTGTCATGGCAAAGGTTGTGAATACCTATGTACATGGGATGTTTTTAATAAATTTGCAAAGATTTCAAACAAACTTCTTTCACGTTGTCATTAAGGAGTATTGTTTGTAGAATTTTGAGGAAAATAATGAATTGAATCCATTTAGGAATAAAGCTGTAACATAACATAAAATGTAGAAAAAGTGAAGCGCTGTGAATACATTCTGGATGAACTTTATGCATTTGCTTTGGAATTCATCATACATCCTTTCCAGTGCTTGGTCAAGTAAATTACACTTTCTTTCCAGGTTTTGCATGATGTAGTATAATTCTTTTATTTTCAAAGTGGTTCTAAAGGCTTAAGGTATTTTTTTTCTTTTTTACCCACATGCATTCTATGTGTTTAAGGTAAAAAACCTCATCTGTGCCCCAGCCCCCACCCCTAATACTTAGCTGAGCCCCATCTCGATCCAGCAATGTGCACGAGAGCCTTGGCTCTCCTGGGACTCTCCCTCCTACTCATTGGCTGTGAGCAAATTAGAGGTGGGTGGGCCAAGCAGGGGCTCTGTGTGTGAATGGGGACACAGATCCGCAGCTCGGAAACAAGCCTGCTTAGGTGCCCCATTGCAAGCTGCTTGCTCTGGAGGCTCTTGGCAGGAGGGGGTGCTCTGTGCAAAACAATTACACAGTGCAGGTGAGTGTGACATGTTTGTTATTTTAAAAACAAAAAATGAAAGCCTTTAATATCCCTTTAACACTAACTCTGTTGTTTGAGGTCCTTTTGTTGAGTTTTACTTTTTAATAGCTGTGTTTTTAGAATAGTTTTTTCATTTCTTTCTGACTCTTCACTTGATTTCTTACCACATTCCCACAGAGAGGAACATAGGAGGACTATTTGTTGGGGAGGAATATGTTGCTGTCTAACCTCCATGTAGACAGAATATTGATGCCAAGTGTTTACTGTGTCCGCTGATAAAGGCAATACAAATAGGATTTTTACACTGTGCATTTGTGAATCTTGTTAATTATAGCCATGTCTTCTATTTTCCACAGAGGTGATTTTAAATCTGACTTTGAAATGATGTTAGAGAGGAAGAAGAGCATGAGTGGTAAGCGTCGGAGAAACCGTGATGGCGGCACTTTTATAAGCGATGCGGACGATGTAGTGAATGCTATGATTATGAAAATGAATGAGGCAGCAGAGGTGAGTTACCTTTTTAGAAACTAAACTCTCAAGGCATAGTAATACTACTACAGGGTATACTGCACATGTCCTATGTCCACAATTTCAGAGCGACTCAATTTTGTAACTTTCCCTCATTAAATAGTTAACACTATGCTCTCTCTCTCTGATTTTCATTGCTCACTTTACTTTTGTCTAGTAAATAAAACGTGCAGTAACATTACCTGTTGTAATTCCAGCATGAAGAGCCAACCCCCATGCATTTCTGATTGCAGAGCTGTACAGAGCTGATCTATTAGACCCTGATTCCTTAGTGGGCTGGAAGGTTTTACCCCCTTAATGACCAGGCCATTTACAGCACTGCGTTACTTTAACTGAAAATTGCACAGTTGTGGTATGCTGTATCCAAATAAAATCATTTTTTTTCTCCACACAAATAGGGTTTTTTGTTTTTTTTTTGTTTTGTTTTTTTTGTGGTATTTGATCACCTCTGCGTTTTTCATTTTTTTTCGCTATAAACAAAAAAGACTAACAATTTTTTTACTTTCTGGTATAAAACGCATCCAATGAAAAAAATCTAATTTCTTCATCAATTTAGACAAATATGTATTTTCCCACATATTTTTGGTAAAAAATCCCAATAAGCGTATATTGTTTTGCGCAAAAGTTATTGCGTCTACAAACCATGGGATATTTTTATTTCTTTCTTTTTTTTTTTTACTAGTAATGGCGGCAATCAGCGATTTTTAGTGGGATTGCGACATTGCATCAGACACCTGACATTTTTTACACTTTTTTTTGGGAACCAGTGACATTATTACAGTGATCAGTGCTAAAAATATGCACCGTTACTGTACTAATGACACTGGCAGGGAAGGGGTTAACATCAGGGGAGATTAAATGATTGAGTGTGTCCCTAGGGCATGCTTGCTAACTGTGTAGGGCAGGGATATGCAATTAACAGACCTCCAGCTGTTGCAGAACTACAACTCCCATGAGTCATAGCAAGACTCTGACAGCCACAAGCATCACACCCGGAGGCAGAGGCATGATGGGACTTGTAGTTTTACAGCAGCTGGAGGTCCACTAATTGCATATCCCTGGTGAAGGGGATAGTCTGACTGGATGAAAACAGAGATCGGTGTTCCTCCTGTCAGAACAGAGATCTGCCTTGTTTACATAAGCAGAACGGCGATTGCGGGTAACCGACAGACATCGGGTTCGCCAGACCCGCTGATTGGCTCCCCTTCTGTCCAATCGGCACGCGTGCCCCCAGTGTCTATTGCACGAAATGACGTACAGGTACGTCATTTCGCACATTATAGCCAACCTGCTGCAGTAGGTGGTCAGGAAGTGGTCAATAACTAATATTTCTGTTATTGGATGCTACACTATTATAGCTGCATTAGAGTATTGCACAGAAAACGGCAAGGAATATCCTGGTTTCTACAGTAGCTTTGGTGTGAAAATGATTTGAGAAATATAATGTGTGATTTGCTTTAATTATTGTGTTTTGCAGGAGGACAGAAACCTGAACACCAACAAGAAGCCAGCACTGAAGAAGCTAACCTTGCTTCCCACAGTAGTGATGCACCTTAAAAAGTAAGAATACCATTTTATATACCTGTTCTGCAAATGCTATAACTTTTTAATGTTTGTGTTCTTCCACATATATTGTTTATCTATTTCCCTTTAGACAAGACTTGAAAGAAACCTTTATTGACAGTGGTGTTATGTCTGCAATTAAAGAGTGGCTCACACCCCTTCCTGATCGAAGCTTGCCGGCTCTAAAGATCCGGGAGGAACTGCTGAAGATCTTGCAAGAGGTGAGGTTACTGTCTGTTTTTATGTTGTCACCTGCATTAATTTCACTCTTGTGGCTACAGCCAAGCTCTGATTTTGTTTTCCTTTTGATATCCCTCATCCTTCTCTTTTTTTTTTTTTTTTTCTCCCCAGCTCCCTAGTGTAAGCCAGGAAACTTTAAAACACAGTGGCATTGGAAGATCTGTTATGTATTTGTACAAGCATCCAAAAGAATCGAGACCGAACAAGGATATTGCTGGAAAGCTGATAAGTATGTAGGATAAATCTTTAACACGTGTATTGATTTAATTGGAGTATGCATTTCTCTTAGAATTAGAGAACCATGGGCTTGTTAGCTCATAGTTTATTTAAATATATTGTAATGTGCTGGAATAGTACATCAGCTATAGGATAATATGATTATTTGAAGTTTTATTATTCACAGTAAAGGAATATTGTGTGAAATGTAACAGGATTACAAATGCTTTAAAATATTAAAGCCTTTTATGTTTTTTATTTTTTATTTATTTTATTTTTTATTTTTTTTATTAAAATAAAGCAGTTACACTTGCCTGCTCTGTGCAGTGGTATTGAACAGAGCAGTCCCTTACCTCCTCTTCTGGAGTCCCCCGCCCACGTTGTCTGCCCTTCCTTTCTGTTTCCAGGCCAGACTGTGTGCATCCATGGCCACACCCCTGCTCCCTCCTCGCAGGATTTTACTGACCGCAGCAGGATCCTATGTCTTTTGCTGCTGCCTGTGTCTCCTGTGACACAGAGAAGTGAAGGGGGGAGGACTGCAGCTGTGACAGCACTAGATTGGTGAGAGGACAAGGGAGGGTAAAGGAACAGTTAGTGAGGAGTTTAAACCTTAATGCAGAGAATGCATTGAGGTAAAACAAAAAAGAAAACTTTAGAACCACTTTAAGAAAATGGCAGTTGCAAATTTAGATAGATGTAATGTAAAATGGATAGAATGTGCTTTTTTTTTTTTTTTTTTTTTACTTTTCTGTACAGCAGTACAGTGGTAGACATCTGGTTATTATGTCCAGTTAGAGCACTATCTGAAGATGTTTTTACAAACCTAATTGCTGGCTTTGAATGACCTGCTGCAAAAATGTGTGTTGCCAAGTTTTCCTGAAGGCACCATATGAGTATACCAGCAGTAACAGATCTGTGAAATATTTTAATATGAATAGCTGTTTTATATATTCCTGATATGTTCAGATGAATGGTCACGGCCTATCTTCGGGCTGAGTTCCAACTATAAAGGGATGACTAGAGAGGAGAGAGAGCAGAGAGACCTGGAGCAAATGCCACAGCGCAGAAGAATGAGTAGGTAAATTGCCTTTTTGACTGTGTATGTAAATATATATGTGTGTGTATACTCTTCTAACTACAGATCTTGTTGGGTAACATATTGGCAGTGTTTGAATCAATGTTCTTTTTTTTTTTTCTCTGCAGTTCAGGTGGGCAGACACCTCGGAGAGACCTGGAAAAGGTGTTAACAGGAGAAGAGAAGTCAGTGTTTGTTTTTTACCTAATTCTTTGTTCTTTCAACTCTCTAAATGTGTATTCTGTGTAACATGTGATGTTGGCAATTTAGATGTAAAGTTCTTGATTAAAACATATAAAAATGTTATGTGATAATTTTACTGTGGAGTAATTCAATTTTGCTGCTTGGCAATGGAAGTTGTAGTCAGCCTCTTCAAAGCACAATGGTCTAATAAAAGCAGAATATGTGTGACTAGCTAATAGAAGAAATCTTTGTGCCTTCTAATATGTCTGTGGCTTCTTAGTTTTTTTTTTTTTTCCTGCTTTTATTGGCCTGATCAAGCCAAGTATGCAGATTTCATCTTGAGCTTCATTCTAGAGCTTTAAGCCTACACGTACACACGCTTAGATTTTCGGATGACCGAACGTCTGTTTTTTGTGGCATGCTAGTCTCATGTCGAAAGTGAAGAGGTTACCCACAATACGAAAATTTTCGTACGACAGTGTACAACGTCAGAAGTGATGTAATGTGTTGAATAGTTTTGTATGTATTCTTTCGTTTTTGAGCATGCGTAGTCTTGCTCTTACGATTTTTGTTTTCGTACTAATGAAGCGAAAATCGGATGTTGAGTTCACACCCGACAAAAATGTTATAGTCTGCGCACCCAGCTTTTGTCTGACGAAAAAGCAAAATCGGCTGTCGAAAGCACCATACTAACGATCCGAAAATCGTCAGACAGCTCGTCGTACTCATTTTTCCATCCGACTTTTCTATCGTGTGTGTACGGGCCTTTAGCTTACCACTCTAGCCTATGTTGGTTGACCACTTTATAGGAGCTGAGTTTTTATTTCCCTAGTTTAAATCTCTGGAAGGTTGCTGGACAGGTCCAGCCCTTTGGGCATTCCCAATGTGATGCGTGAAAAATGGGCTTTGGAAAAGCCAGCCTAGATTGATGAGTTCCTCTATGTGGGGTAGGCAACTTCTTGTGTGGCAGTGCCCCTTTTGGCTGTGTTTAACCACTTCAGCCCGGAAGATTTGGCTGCTCAATGACCAGGCCATACTGCGTCGCTTTAACTGACAATTGCGCGGTTGTGCGACGCTGTACACAAACTAAATTGACGTCTTTTTTTCCCACAACCAGAGCTTTCTTTTGGTGGCATTTGATCATCTCTGTGGTTTTTATTTTTTGCGCTATAAACAAAAAGAGTGACACAAAAACACAATATTTTGTACTTTTACTATATACTATACTATAATATCCCCAAATTTTTTATTTTTTTTTAAAAAGCAAATTTTTTCCTCAGTTTAGGCGCTTATGTATTCTTCTACATATTTTTGATAATAAAAATCACAATAAGCGTATATTGATTGATTTGCCCAAAAGTTATAGCGTCTACAAAATAGGGGATAGATTTATGGCGTTTTTATTTATTTTTTTTACTAGTAATGGCGGCGATCTCCAATTTTTATCGAGACTGCGACATTATGGTGAACACATCGGAGACTTTTGACACATTTTTGAAATCATTAACAATTATACAGCGATCAGTGCCAAAAAAATGCACTGATTACTGTGTAAATGTCACTGGCAGGGAAGGGGTTAACACTAGGGGGTGATCAAGGGGTTAACTGTGTTCCCTGACTGTGTGTTCTAACTGTGCCCACGATCGCACGTGGCCGGCTGTCATTGCGACCACTGGCCATGAGCATCAGCACCCCCGCAATGCAGCGGACGCACGCGCCTGATATCCCGCTTAAAAGGAACCAACGTACAGCTACGGTGGTTTGCAGGATCGTGCCAACCTGCCGCAGTATAATGATAGCAGCTGGTAAAAAAAAATCTCAATAAGTGTATATTGGTTTGTGCAAAAGTTATAGCGTCTACAAAATAGAGGATAGCTCTATGGCATTTTTATCATTATTTATTTTATTTTTTTTAACTAGTAATAGTGGCGCTCTGCGTTTTTTTGTTTGTTTGTTTTTTTTGTTTGTTTGTTTGTGACTGCGACATTATGGCGGACACATCGAACACTTTTGACACTATTTTGGGACCATTGTCATTTATACAGCGATCAGAGCAACAAATAGCCACTGATTACTGTATAAATGACACTGACAGGGAAGGGGTTAAATGCTAGGGGGCGATCAAGGGGTTAAGTGTGTCGTAGGGAGGTGTTCTAATTGTAGGGGAGATGGGCTCACTACAACATGACAGAGATCTCTGCTCCTGATGATGGGGAGCAGTGGATCTCTGTCATGTTGCTAGGCAGAACAGGGAAATGCCTTGTTTACATAGGCATCTCCCCGTTCTGTCTCTTCTCAGCGCAATCGCGGGCCACCAGCGAAAATCGTCTCAAATCGACAACAAATTCAACAAACGAGTACGCCCATTTGCCTGCCTGTGCCATTCTGCAGATGTACATTTGTGTGCGGCATTCGGCAAGTGGTTAAAAAATAAAAATAAAAATTGTCAGCAGCTACAAAAACAGCTGCTTACTTTTAAAAAAACAGACCCTCACCAGCCCAGTAGTCCAGCTCTGTCTTCACCCAGGTTAGTTCTTCACCAGTCTTTTGGATCCCCGACGCTGCCATTTTGGCTGTGAGATCTGGCTGTGGCTTACTGCTGTTTCACAGCCGGCTCCCCCCTGCCCATGCACAAGATCAAACTGCACTGTCAGATTGGTAATGTGGCCTCCTGAGACAAGTGGGGGGGGGGGGGGGGGGGGGCAAACTATAATTTTTTTGTCTAAGCTATGGTTATGCCAATTTGAAGGGACAGAAAGTGATAAGAAATCCCTTCACAAAGGAAAAGTTGGCCTTTCCCCACTCAATCCAAGAGAAACAATGGTTGGAGATGGGCTTTAGAAGGAATCTGCAGAGTTCAAACACGAAGGCTTCCATTGCTTACTTGATGTTGAGAGTAAAAGGGCTATATTTCTTTTCACTGCATTTTGATGACTCACTGTGGCATGCAGCACACTGGTGCATATCCGGTGTGGAGACGAACAAGCGCATTCTTGCTCCAGCCTGGTCACTGGTCATCAATTAGAAATGAGAAGTAAAAGGATGGTGTCCGCAAAGGCAGTTCCCATAGTCTTATTTGGGATCCTTCACTTTCTCAGGATCTCGACGGATGAAAGGTTAATTTCATTTAATTCTACATTTCTTCTTCCCTTTTTTTTTTTTTTTTTTTTTTTTTACATGGCGGGAGGGGTCTGAAGTATAAGTGACCTTGCCAATAAGGAAAAACCTAATGGGGACACATTCCCATGGAAACTGCCTAAGAGAGGATTTCCTTCACATTGGAAAGGTCTTTTTAACATGTTGAGTCAACAGAATAGGGAGTAACGGAAAATCTTCCTAATGAGACAGAGATGGCAAAGAAAAAACCCACTACTCTATCCAAAATAGGAACAATAGTATATAGTGATTTTTATTTTATTTTTTTTTTTACTATGGTTTGTTAGTGTCAATTTCAAGGTGTAATATAAAGCAGTTTAACTACAGAAATAAATTGTATTTTATAGGGGGTTTGTATCACAGGGAGAGCTTGTCTGTCTAACATTGGCCTTTCAATTTTGTTCAGAGCGTTACGACCCGGTGACCCAGGTTTCTGTGCTCGTGCCCGTGTTCCAATGCCTTCCAACAAGGATTATGTAGTCCGACCAAAGTGGAATGTGGAAATGGAAGGTTCTCGGGTAAGTTAGTAGCCCATGTTTAACGACCATAAAATTGAAAAAAGAACTTGAACCACTTTTCTCTTTACTGTTCTTACTTTGAGTGGCCTTTTAATAGAGCTTCTCTCTAAGGAAGTGTCTTACTACTGAACTTTTTTCGCTACTCCCCTGTGCCCTTCCTTTTCCTCCTTTTCCTCCTTTTCTTTGTTCTTTCATTTATGATGGAATCCTGAGTCAGTTTGGAGGGGCTCGGAAAGGTATTAGTCGTCTGGAGAAGCACAAAAGGCGTTTTGCTGAACAGAAAAGGCTCACTAAAACCACTCGTGCCATCAAATTCAGCATAGAGGGGAACAGGATGCCCCTGTGATACTGGGCCAAGAACCTCACTGAGACTCCATTAGAGGTAGCATCACTTACCACCTCCTCCGGTGTAAGAAGATAAGGGTGTGCTGTGCATGCACCTTTTAAACTGCTGCTGAGACATTCCCACTAACATCACTTGGCTGATTTGTGAAAACTAAAGCAATCAAAAACTAGGGTTCTTGCCCATAGCAACTATTGAGCTTTCATTTTATGTTTAGAGAAAAAAAATGATTTCTGGAATCTGGTAACTGTGGTAACTTTTCTTTTCTGTGTGCTCCACTTTTCTTTGCTCTAGTTAATATGAATGTGCCCCACTAAGTCAGATTATCAGCATTGCTTAATAGGCATGGGTTCCCTTTTTAGGAGAAAAATATTGCGGTAATTTAGTTTGTCTTGACGTATATGTGTGTCATCAGTTTGGCCATATCTCGATTTACTAGTTGTTCTAAACAATCTTTGAACTTTCTACATTACAGCAGATTACTCGTCAGTTAACCTTTTAGCCTGTATAGATACCTAGCATTTTATAGCGCTTTCCTTTTTTTATTTTTATATTTTAGCAGTTTGTTTTATATTATCAAGTGTTCAGATAGTTGTGCACAGCGCCAAGACCATAACACCATTATAACGAAGACAATTTAGACGTATAATAGCAGAAAGCACCAAAGCATTAGTGTATCCATAAACATTTGAGGTCATTTGCAAGAAAACAAATAATTTGGAACTGAAAAATTCTTATAATGAACGTTTATGTGCACTAATGTGTTAAATATTGAGCTGTACAGGATTGAGATGTTTCTTAGAATCTTGAAACTGGTTTTAAAATGTGTGCAACTTGCCTGATATTTCAGTATAAGGCTTTTAATAAAACATTTAATATTACATTTAATAACACAATGATCACTGCCCAACACCATTAAATTAACACAACTTCAGGATAGATGATAAAATGGGAATGTCTTGATTTTATTTTGAATTTTTTTAAACTAAAATTCCTTGATAGTCATATATACTTGCGTGTATCATTTGCTTTCATGCAACATGCATGCACTGCAGGCTGTTGTGATAAGGCGGTTACTTGCATGTGTGTGCTCATACTAAGAAATGGTATATGCCATAGGCATCAGTGTTGGAAATAACTCCTAAACCACTTCAGCCCCAGAAGATTTGGCTGCTCGATGACCATGCCGTTTTTTTTTTGCGATGCGGCACTGAGTCGCTTTAACTGTCATGCGACGTTGTACCCAAACAAATTTGGCATCCTTTTTTTCCCACAAATAGGGCTTTCTTTTGGGGGGTATTTGATCATCTCTGCGTTTTTATTTTTTGCGCTAAAAACACAAAAGAGTGACAATTTTGAAAAAAAAGCACTACTTTTTGCTATAATAAAAATCCCCAATTTCCTCAGTTTAGGCCAATATGTATTCTTCTACATATTTTTGGGAGTAAAAATCGCAATAAGTGTATATTGATTGGTTTGCGCAAAAGTTATAGCGTCTACTAAATAGAGGATAGATTTATGGCATTTTTATTATGTGTTTTTTTTTTTTTTTTTTTTTTTTTTACTAGTAATGGCAGTGATCTACGATTTTTATCGGGACTGTGATATTGCGGCGGACAAATTGGACTCTTCTAACACATTTTTGGGACCATTGACAATTATACAGCGATCAGTGCTATAAAAATGGACTGATTACTGTATAAATGTTACTGGCAATGAAGGGGTTAACTGTGTTCCCTAGGTGTGTTCTAACTGTAGGGAGGTGGGACTGTCTAGGAGGAGAGAGAGATCGGTGTTCATACTTAGTATGAACACATGATCTTTCTACTCCCCTGAAAGAACCGGGATTTGTGTGTTTACACACATAGATCCCAGTTCTCGCTCTGTCACGAGCGATCGTGCTCACCGGGCACTCGCATCAGCTGCGGGCGCATTCGCCTCTAGTGGCCAAAAGGCGAAGCAACGTAAGGTAACGCCGTTTCGCCCAGCCTTGCCATTCTGCCGCACTAAAACGGCGGCGGTTGGTCGGCAAGCAGTTCAAGTAAACTTTTCCATGTAAAAATGTAAACCTGCATCGTCCATGAAGGCCGATGCCATCTAGTGCCTATACAGACCTTTTTTTTTAATGTCTTCTCAAATTCCCTGGTACCCTTTAAAAACTGTAATTTTGATATGCAAAGACATGATTTGGGAACTAAAACTTTTACTTTTAAGCCTGGTACACACTTTTAGTTTTTTTTCCGTTCAACTCAGCGAGTTGGACGAAAAAAGACTGCCCGGTTGGAGCAGCTGTACTAAGGAACGTTGGTACAGTTATCTCCCCCGCTGAGCTGTTGTGATCTGACAGGGAGATGCAATCCCCCCCCCAGAACACTCTGATCAGGACTCTCAGCCATTGGTCTGAGCTGGTCGGCTGCTTGTTTTACAGCATGCTCGTCCAACAGAAGCCGGCCGAACGGCCATCTTCTTTCGGACCGGCTGCCATACACACGGCCGACTTTATTGAACAGGCCGATATTACCTGGCATTAGGCCCATGTGTACGGGACTTTACTGTCAATTTTTAAAAGAGGATTAGACTTAATAGCCAGTAAGCTGGTAGGGGAGGAGTAGATCACACCTCAAGGTTGTTTCTCAAAGATGCCTATCCAAATGCCTTGGGGTTTCAGATCCTGGGGTTTTTTTTATTAGATATTGTAAGGCATATGAAGGCAGCAGTGAATGCCTGCTTTTCAGTCATGTTGCAGGCCTACATTGCTTTAGGGGAAGGTTTAAATTTTACACCCTTTGTTTTATGAATCTGATATGTGTACAAAAAATATTTTCTTTTTTATCAGGGAGGTCAAAAGAAAGGAGTGAGTCGATTGGACAAACAGATGAGGAAGTTCACAGACATCCGTAAGAAGAGCCAATCTGCCCATGCTGTGAAGATCAGTGTAGAGGGGAACAAGATGCCATTGTGACACCTGCTGCTCTCTTGTGTGTCAAGGATAGTGATGGGCCTCTTTATGAACTCATTGTTGGTCCCATTATACTATCGCTAAACTGGACTCTGTGGAGCCTTTTGCAATATTTTTAATGCATTTTCCCTCCTCCATGTAAATGTGTTCTATGCCTTTCAGGAGACCTGGCTTCTTCTGTGCTTTCCCAGTCATGGAGAGAACTAGGCCCCTGTTTTTGGGCCATATTTAATGCTGTTTGTACAGATTAATTTCTCTTCGTACCTCAGTGTCTGGATTTCGGACAATAAAATTCTATCTTGTTTTTCTAACGCTTGCTTGTTCTTTCTAAAACAATCGTAAGACTAAGTTCTAGAGAATGTGTGGTTCTAGTGCAAGTAGAAAATTATTTCTTCATAGGTTTTTTTGGGGGGGTTCTTTTTTACATGTAAGATTAAAACCTTTTTGAATGAGGGGACATTTTTTAAATTAAGATTTTGGGTCTGTATATTCCCAGTTCACTTAGATGGATAGAAATTAACATGGCAGAAACATTCTGTATAAAATAATGTACATGCTTTTATTGCAGAGAATGAGAGATGTTGGTACTAAAATATTGGTAAGTATTGGTAAATATTTTGTTTTATCTTTTTATGTGATAACACTGAAGAAATGACACTTTGCTACAATTTAAAGTAGTGAGTGTACAGCTTTTATTACAGTGTAAATTTGCTGTCCCCTCAAAATAACTCAACACAGCCATTAATGTCTAAACCGCTGGCAACAAAAGTGAGTACACCCCTAAGTGAAAAGTTTAACAGGACAGGTTCCACTCAGAACAGGCCTCGCCATGTTCGACTAAAAAAGTTGAGTGCATGTGCTCAGTATCATATCCAGAGGTTGTCTTTGGGAAATAGATGTATGAGTGCTGCCAGTATTGCTGCAGAGGTTGAAGGGGTTGGGGGTCAGCCTGTCAGTGCTCAGACCATACGCCGCACACTGCATCAAATTGGTCTGCATGGCTGTCATTCCAGAAGGAAGCCTCTTCTAAAGATGATGCACAAGAAAGCCCGCAAACAGTTTGCTGAAGACAAGCAAAGGACATGATTTACTGGAACCTGTGGTCTGATGAGACCAAGATAAACGAATTTGGTTCAGTTGGTGTCAAGCATGTGTGGCGGCAAACCAGGTGAGGAGAAAACACATAGCCAAGTATTATTCTACACAATTTTTTTATTGTGCATTAAAAAAAGAAAACAAAATTAGACATGCTATCTGCCAATAGAATTTAACCAAAAAGTGCATTCTATGCTTCCAAAAATATATCAAATTATTATTCAACCAAAAAAATGTCAAAGCAATAACTCCAAGGACAATAATAAATAACACGTTATCTCCTCCGATTCTGCAACATGTCTGGTTGACGACCAGCCGTTCAGAAACTGAAAAGCGCTAAAAGAAAACCGCGAATCAACACTCACCAAACTTCTACTAATATGAAATTAGCAGGAGGAGCCCAAAGGGTGGCGCTAAAGACCTGAAAAATCACATAGTACGTCACTACGTTTGTAATTGTTGGCCAACATTTGTGTGACCGTGTGTATGCAAGACAAGTTTGAGCCAACACCCTTCGGACAAAATTCCACGGTTTTGTTGGCGGAAAGTCCGATTGTGTGTACGAGGCAAGAGTTCAGGGTTCAGTATTTAGTAATGCAAAGAGTTCAGGGGTCAGTAGTGAGTAAGGAAGAGTGTTCAGGGGTCAGAATTGGGTAACAGAGATTTCAAGGGTCACAAGTCCTCACAATGGAGAGTGTCCCGGGTAAAGGGAACAAATTGCATCCTTAAGTTAGATCTTTCTGGATGCAGGTTAGAAAATGGTAGTTAAATTGTTCTCTTTAATGCAGATAGTTCAGCTGTCAGGAATAGGTAACCCACGGAGTTCAGGGATCAGGTCGGCAGCAAGTTATTCACAGATTTCAATAATTCCCAGGGTCTAGCATTGTTACTGGGAGCCGGGTAGTGTAAACTTTGAATGCACAGGCTCTAATTCATCACACTGTGCAAGCATCAATCTAAAACGGCACAATTGGAGCAGTCAGCAAGTATGCAGCAGCTTGAATCTCCATAAATGCACAGAGTTTTCTAGCCATGCAATCTTTGAATTGACACTTTCACTGTGTAACGAGTTAGAGCCTATGCACCTAAAATCTTACAATACCCAGCTCCCAGGGATGCCTGTTTCCTGGCGATAGACATCTCACAATAGAGATTGTCCCCGGAAAATGGGGAAGAATATCAACCTTAACCACATGCCGACCGCCCGCTGTCGTTTGACAGCGGCAGAATGGCTCCCCTGAGCGTGAATTGGTGTAGCTGTACGGGGGCTGCTTTAAGGGGTATAAGGGGTGCGCCCACCCCATCACTGAAGAGCCAATGCACGTGCCCAGCAGCCATGATGTCCACTGGGCACCCGCGATCGCTCGTGACAGAGCAGGAACGTGGACCTGTGTGTGTAAACCCAAATCCACGTCCTGTCAGGAGAGGAGACAGATTGTGTGTTCTAGTATATAGGAACAACGATTTGTCTCCTCCCCCAGTCAGTCCCATCCCCACACAGTTAGAACACACAATGAGGGAACACATTTAACCCCTTGATCTCCCCCTAGTGTTAACCCCTCCTCTGCCAGGGACATTTATACAGTAATCAGTGGCTATTTATAGCAGTGATCGCTGTATAAATGTCAATGGTTTCCAAAAAGTGTCCGATCTGTCCGCTGCAATGTTGCAGTCCCAATAAAGATCGCCGCCATTACTAGTAAAAAATAAAAATTTCATAAATCAACCTATTTTGTAGGCGCTATAACTTCGCGCAAACCAATCGATATATGCTTATTGCGATTTTTTGTTTTATTACCAAAAATATGTAGAAGATTACATATCTGCCTAAACTGAAGAAAAAAAAATGTAACATTTTTATTATAGCAAAAAGTTAAAAAAAATAAAAACCGCAGAGGTGATCAGATACCACCAAAAAGTTCTACTTGTGGGAAAAAAAAGGACCATAAATTTTGTTTGAGGACAACGTCGCACGACCGCGCAATTGTCAGTTAACCACTTCAGCCCCGGAAGGATTTACCCCCTTCCTGACCAGAGCACTTTTTACAATTTGGCACTGTGTCGCTTTAACTGCTAATTGCGCGGTCATGCAATGCTGTACCCAAACGAAATTTGCGTCCTTTTCTTCCCACAAATAGAGCTTTCTTTTGATGGTATTTGATCACCTCTCCCGTTTATTTTTTGCGCTATACACGGAAAAAGACCGAAAATTTTGAAAAAAAATATTTTCTACTTTATGTTCTAAAAAAAATCCAATAAACTCAATTTTAGTCATACATTTAGGCCAAATTGTATTCGGCCACATGTCTTTGGTAAAAAAAATGTCAATAAGTATATATTTATTGGTTTGCGCAAAAGTTATAGCGCCTACAAACTAGGGTACATTTTCTGGAATTTACACAGCCTTTAATTTATGACAGCCTATGTCATTTCTTGAGGTGCTAAAATGGCAGGGCAATACAAACCCCCCCCCCAAATGACCCCATTTTGGAAAGTAGACACCCCAAGGAAATTGCTGAGAGGCATGTTGAGCCCACTGAATATTCATTTTTTTTTGTCCCAAGTGATTGAATAATGACAAAAAAAAAAACAAATTACAAAAAGTTGTCACTAAATGTTATATTGCTCACACAGGCCATGGGCATATGTGGAATTGCACCCCAAAATACATTTAGCTACTTCTCCTGACTATGGGGATACCACATGTGTGGGACTTTTTGGGAGCTTAACCGCGTACGGGGCCCCGAAAACCAATCACTGCCTTCAGGATTTCTAAGGGTGTAAATTTTTGATTTTACTTCTCACTACCTATCACAGTTTTGAAGGCCATAAAATGCCCAGATGGCATAAACCCCCCCCCCCCAAATGACCCCATATTGGAAAGTAGACACCCCAAGCTATTTGCTGAGAGGCATGTTGAGTCCATGGAATATTTTATATTTTGACAAGTTGCAGGAAAGTGACAATTTTTTTTTTTTTTTTTTTTTTGCACAAAGTTGTCACTAAATGATATATTGCTCACACAGTCCATGGGCATATGTGGAATTGCACCCCAAAATACATTTAGCTGCTTCTCCTGAGTATGGGGATACCACATGTGTGGGACTTTTTAGGAGCCTAGCCGCATACAGGGCCCCGAAAACCAATCACCGCCTTCAGGATTTCTAAGGGTGTAAATTTTTGATTTCACTCTTCACTGCCTATCACAGTTTCGGAGGCCATGGAATGCCCCGGGTGGCACAAAATCCCCCCCAAATGGAAAGTAGACACCCCAAGCTATTTGCTGATAGGCATGGTGAGTATTTTGCAGCTCTCATTTGTTTTTGAAAATGAAGAAAGACAAGAAAAAACATTTTTTTTTTAATTTTCAAAACTTTGTGACAAAAAGTGAGGTCTGCAAAATACTCACTATACCTCTCAGCAAATAGCTTGGGGTGTCTACTTTCCAAAATTGGGTCATTTGGGGGGGGTTTGTGCCACCTGGGCATTCCATGGTCTCCGAAACTGTGATAGGCAGTGAAGAGTGAAATCAAAAATTCACGCCCTTAGAAAGCCTGAAGGCGGTGCTTGGTTTTCGGGGTCCCGTGCGCGGCTAGGCTCCCAAAAAGTCCCACACATGTGGTATCCCCATACTCAGGAGAAGCAACAGAATTTATTTTGGGGTGTAATTTCACATATTCCCATGGCATGTTTGAGCAATATATCATTTAGTGACAACTTTGTGCAAAAAAAAAAAAAAAATTTGTCTTTTTCCCGCAACTTGTGTCACAATATAAAATATTCCATGGACTCGACATGCTTCTCAGCAAATAGCTTGGGGTGTCTACTTTCCAAAATGGGGTCATTTGGGGGGGTTTTGAACTGTCCTGGCATTTTATGCACAACATTTAGAAGCTTATGTCACACATCACCCACTCTTCTAACCACTTGAAGACAAAGCCCTTTCTGACACTTTTTGATTACATGAAAATTTTTTTTTTTTTTTGCAAGAAAATTACTTTGAACCCCCAAACATTATATATTTTTTTTAAAGCAAATGCCCTACAGATTAAAATGGTGGGTGTTTCATTTTTTTTTTTTTCACACAGTATTTGCGCAGCGATTTTTCAAACGCATCTTTTGGGGAAAAAACACACTTTTTTTAAATTTTAATGCACTAAAACACACTATATTGCCCAAATGTTTGATGAAATAAAAAAGATGATCTTAGGCAGAGTACATGGATACCAAACATGACATGCTTTAAAATTGCACACAAATGTGCAGTGGCAACAAAATAAATACATTTTTAAAAGCCTTTACAGGTTACCACTTTAGATTTAGAGAGGAGGTCTACTGCTAAACTTACTGCCCTCGATCTGACCTTCGCGGCGATGCCTCACATGCATGGTGCAATTGCTGTTTACATTTGACGCCAGACCGACGCTTGCGTTCACCTTAGCGCGAGAGCAGGGGGGGCAGGGGTGCTTTTTTTTTTTTTTTTTTTATTATTTTTTTTGCTTTTTTATCTTATTTTTAAACTGTTCCTTTCATATTTTTTTAAAAATCATTTTTATTATCTCAGGGAATGTAAATATCCCCTATGATAGCAATAGGTAGTGACAGGTACTCTTTTTTGAAAAAATTGGGGTCTATTAGACCCTAGATTTCTCCTCTGCCCTCAAAGCATCTGACCACACCAAGATCGGTGTGATAAAATGCTTCCCCAATTTCCCAATGGCGCTATTTACATCTGGCGAAATCGAAGTCATAAAATGCTCGTAGCTTCCGGTTTCTTAGGCCATAGAGATGTTTGGAGCCACTCCGATCAGCTCTATGGTCAGCTGGCTGAATCACCGGCTGCATTCTCAGGTTTCCTGTTGAGACAGGAGAGCCAGAGAAAAACACGGAAGACGGGGGGGGGGGGGCTTCCCTCCCACTGCTTGTAAAAGCAGTCTAGAGGCTAATTAGCCGCTAGGATTGCTTTTACATGAAAGCCGACCGCTGGCTGAAAAGAATGATACCAAGATGATACCTAAACCTGCAGGCATCATTCTGGTATAACCAAAGTCGTGAATGGCGTACCTGAAGACAAAAAAATGGTTAACAATAAAACACAGTAAACGGTAAAGTATAAAAAATTGCATACCTGAAAAGCAAACATGATAAAACATAATAACAATAAAACATTGCAGAATAGAATACAATAAAAAAGCAGGAGAATAGAGAGAGAGAGAGAGAGAACAATAAAACGACAACTATTTTTTTTTATTTTATATTTTTGTTTGTGTTTTTTTTTTTTTTTTACACTTTTTTTTGTAACTGTAACTTTTATAACTGTAACCGGTTCCAGGTTCGGGTCTCTCAAAATGCGATGGCATCTTGGGAGACCCTGTGAAAGTGTGCCTAGTCTGTGCAATGCTGTACCCTACGCTAATACTCAACTAGTGAATGGTAGCGTTCAAAACATTCACCAATGCAAAGACCAGGATTGTCAGGACAGGAGGGACAATAATAGCGAGTGTCACGCCTATATCTGCGCTTGCTGCAGACACAACATCTTTTTTGGGGGGTTCTTTGGGTAGGGGTACTCGGGAGGACATAAAGAAAATGCCTCTCATGCAGCCGACTGCATTTGATTGGGGATATGAATGGGGGAAGTACGGGCTCTGCAGAAGCGGTGGGTTCCCAATTAGGATTGGTGAATGCAGCAGGAAGGGCATTATGGGCACGACGGCCTGTGTTTGTCGTCTTCTTGGTGGCAGCGGGACACTACTTGTGCTTGCCACCTCACCAGCTTGAACTGCACTTATGGGACTCGCCACGTCACCAAGTGTTACTGCAGTGCGGGTTTGACTACGACCGGGGTGTACTAGGCCACTGGTGCTTGCCAGTTCAATAAAAAGCTACCAAAAAAACTGTTAGCGATCGCAGGGATCAGGCCTGACTCTGCGAACACTGCAGTTATGTGTTTAGTGTTTTGTAAGTGACAGTGATCGATCGATACTGCACTTGGGTGGGCTGGGCTGGGCCGGGCGGAGGGGCAAAACGCAGGTGCTAGCAGGTATCTGGCCTGATCCTGCTAACACTGCGTTTTTGGGAACCCTAAACTGCTCGGGACGCTAGTATAGATCTGATCGGCTCAGATATTGATCCGTTCAGATACTACACCACTAAGGGAGGTGTACGGTGGGTGTTAGCGGTACTGGCGCTAACTGACGCTGCTTGGGGCTGGTGCTTGCCAGTTCACCAAAACGCTACCAAAAACACTGTTAGCGATCGCAGGGATCAGGCCTGACTCTGCGAACGCTGCAGTTATGCGTTTAGTGTTTTGTAAGTGACAGTGATCGATCAATACTGCACTTGGGTGGGCTGGGCTGGGCCGGGCGGAGGGGCAAAATGCAGGTGCTAGCAGGTATCTGGGCTGATCCCGCTAACACTGCGTTTTTGGGAACCCTAAACTGCTAGGGACGCTAGTATAGATCTGTTTGGATCAGATATTGATCCGATCAGATACTATACCACTAAGGGAGGTGTACGGTGCGTGCGTGGGTGTTAGCGGTACTGGCGCTAACCTGACGCTGCTTGGGGCTGGTGCTTGCCAGTTCACCAAAACGCTACCTAAAAAACTGTTAGCGATCGCAGGGATCAGGCCTGACTCTGTGAACGCTGCAGTTATGCGTTTAGCGTTTTGTAAGTGACAGTGATCGATCGATACTGCACTTGGGTGGGCTGGGCCGGGCGAAGGGGCAAAACGCAGGTGCTAGCAGGTATCTGGGTGGCATCAGTGGTGAAAGGGTTAACTAGGGGGCAATCAAGGGGTTAAAACATTTATTAGGTAGTATATGGGGGTCCCTGTCGCTATAAAACGCTGACGGCGAACCTAAATATTTACGTCCCTAACTAGCGTCACCAGCGACACTAATACAGCGATCAGAAAAATGATTGCTTAGCGACACTGGCGACGGGGTGATCAAGGGGTTAAAACTTTATTAGGGGGGGTACCCTAGACCTAAAGGGGGCTAACAGTAACTGTCCTACCACAGTAAGAAACTGACACCATGCAGTAATCAGAAAAAAAAAAAACCTGCTTGGCGTCAGGGAGGGGGGAGGGGTTATCGGGGGTAATCGGGGGGGGGGGGGGAATTGGGGGTGTAATGTGTGCCTGGCATGTTCTACTGTGTGTGTGTGTGTGGTGCAACTCACATTACAGTCTTCTCTCCTCGGCGCCGGAACGGAAAATACCGAGCCGAGGAGAGATGACATCGTTTCCTCTGCCTCTGTGTACAATACAGAGGCAGGGAAATGATTTGATTGGCCAGGAGCGATCGCGAGGGGGGGGCCACGAATGGATGGCCTCCCCCTCACCACCGATCGCCGGGGAGGATTTGCCGACCGCCGCAGGCACCGGGGGGGGGTCCGATTGGACCCCCCGCCCGCGGGCAGGCAAGGACGTACCTGTAAGTCCTTTTGCCTGCCCGTGCCGCTCTGCCGACGTACATCGTCGTGCGGCGGTCGGCAACTGGTTAAAGCGACGCAGTGCCTTATTGCAAAAAATGGCCCTTTCAGGAAGGGGGTAAATTTCCAGGGCTGAAGTGGTTAAAGTGGTATTAAGCCCAAAAACATTTATTTTATTGCTGCTCACCAATTCTTGGATGTGAAGACTTCATTAGTTTTCTTTTTTAGGCTTTTTTTTTGCACCTGGTGTTCTGGACAATAAGTCAAAAGAACAGGTTCTCCTGCAGATGTAACAGTTACAGGGATTAGACAAACCGTTCAACACTGACAGTGGTGCCTACAATGATCAGCTTTTGTTTAATAATGTAAAACTTTTATCCCACAAGGAAAAAAAACTGCTGTTACTGCTTATAAACTGTTAGCTGAAGTTCAGCTTCAGTTTGTTAGTGTATCCAAATTTGTTAGCACATATAACACTACCCTCCCTGAAACTGACAATACTGCTGGCCAAATGTATACCCTGTGCTACTTCATCCAGGGGGGGCACTCAAGTACAGGAGGCATGTTACTGGCCAGATCACCAGGTGAAAACAGGTAAAAAAAAACAAACAAAAAAAAAAAACTAAAAAAAAAAAACAAATGCAGCCACCACATCTAATGATTGGTAAGCTGCAATATATTAAAATTTTTTGTTTTGGGTTTAATACTGCTTTAAGCTAGATCTTTTTCTGGATGTAGGCTGGAAGATGGGAGTGAAATTGTTCTCATAGTGGTGTGTGCTTGTGTTGCATAATTTGCAGTGCCTTGATAGTGTTCATACCCCTCAAAACTTTCCACATTTTGTCATGTTACAACCAAAAACATAAATGTATTTTATTGGGATTTTATGTGATAGACCAACACAAAGTGACATATACAATATATTACCAAAAGTATTGGGACGTCTGCCTTTACATGAGCTTTAATGGCTTTCCAGTCTTGTCCATAGGGTACAATATTGAGTTGGCCCATTCTTTGCAGCTATAACAGCTTAAAATCTTCTGGGAAGGCTGTCCACAAGGTTTAGGAGTCTATGGGAATGTTTGACCATTCTTTCAGAAGTGCATTTGTGTGGTCAGGCACTGATGTGGACAAGAAGGCCGGGCTCGCAGTAGCTGCTCTAATTCATCCCAAAGGCGTTCTATTGGGTTGAGGTCAGGACTCGAGTTGCTCCACCCCAAATTCACTCATCCATGTCTTTATGGGCCTTGCTTTGTGCACGGGTCCAAATCATTTGGTGGAGGGGAGATTATGGTTTAGGGTTGTTTTTCAGGGGTTTGGGCTTGGCACCTTAGTTCCTGTGTTGGGAACTCTCTTAAGGCTTCAGCATACCAAGACGTTTTGGACAATTTCATGCTCTCAACTTTGTGGGAACAGTTTGGGATGGCCCTTTCCTGTTCCAACATGACTGTGCACCAGTCTACAAAGCAAGGTCCATAAAGACATGGATGAGTGAGTTTGGAGTGGAGGAACTCGACTGGTCTACACAGAATCCTGGCACATAATTGTAAAGTGGAAGGAAAATGATAAATGGTTTTCATTTTTTTTTCCAAATATCTGAAAAGTGAGGTGTGCATTTGTATTCAGTCCCCTTAAGACTGGATTCATACCTATGCATTTTTAGTGCTTTTTGCAGATTTGCACTACAGAACGTGTTCTATAGGAAACCATGTTAAATGGACTGTGCAAATCTGCAAAATGTAAAAAGCAACAAAACTGCATAGGTGTGAATCCAACCTTACTCTGATGCCCCTAACTAAAATCTAGTGGAACCAATTGCCTTCAGAAGTCACCTAATTAGTAAATAGAGTCCACCTGTGTGTAACTTAATCTCAGTATAAATACAGCTGTTCTGTGAAGCCTGCATTGGTTTGTTAGAGAACTTAAGTGAACAAACAGCATCATGAAGGCCAAGGAACACACCAGACATGTCAGGGATAAAGTTGTGGAGAAGTTTAACCACTTACAGACTGCCCACTATGGATACATGTTGCTATTTCGAGGTTAAATATGGGCTATAATGGCATAAAACAAGTAAAAATTCATGCTGAACTGAAAAAAGCAAGCGGCCAGCAAAGTTCGTAGATAACAAACAAAAAGTCACATGCATAAAAATTATTGCGGCGCTCAAAAGTTCAAAAATGAAATTGAAGAGTGGGAGGAATCCAATCACCAAATATATTGTGCAGATGTAGAAAGAGTCACTCGTCACCACGTGGTAATGTAGTCTGCTTACCAGAAGGTGTTAAGGATTAGGCATAGATGATAAATTCTCAATAGCATCCAGCAAATCCAGCCCACTGGAACCCCTCTTCAGACCACAACATCCGTGGGATTTCCTTCACATATAAACATCTCCCAATGGTCACTTCAGAATTAGGCATTCAGGCATGTAGTCATCATATATCTGAGAAATTCTGAGAAAAGAAAATGAAGGACCCATAGTGAAGCCCGTAATGATAGATAAAAAAACTTTTATTGTAGTAACTTACAGTTGAAGCTTAAAACAGCATGCATCAATGATAGGAACAAACGGCTGCAGCAATCAGCATACGGATGTCAGCCTGCCTGACATGTTTCATCATAACAGATGTCTTCAGAGGCATGGCTACAGCTACAACCGCACGCTATATATATATGGTATGGTTAGTGGGTGGATCAGAGGGGATATAATCAAACTCATCACTAACAGCTGGGTAGGATGTGTTTCTTGTGCAGAGCGCCCTGGTGCTAACAGGATAAACCTGGTTAGCAACTGATGACGCGACAGCGCGCGGCCAATCAGAAAAAAGAGGATAGGAACAAAAAGAGGATGGCAACAGATGACTCAGTGCCACCTCATTGGTTAACTTATCTCTCAGTGAACAGAAAAATTGAAAAATGCCAGATAAGCATGAACAGGCGACGAGGAAGAGCGCCGGCTGTGCGGTCCAGCTCAGGGACATGAAAAAGGCTAAAAATGTATTTTTGATTGATCAGACAGAAAACCTGATATCATATAACTCAATATACACAATAAAAAAATATGGAAAAGAATTAACACCCGCACAGATAAGCTATGAGATTAACGCCTGTCATGCAGTATAGATCAAAGGCATAGAATAAAACGCTAGACTTTGTATAACAAATCAGTGCCTGCATGGGAAAAAAAACACTAACCTATGTATAACAAACCAGCGACTCACATGCAACTAAGCAATAGACATTGTGAATGCGATTAATCGCACACATTTCAATAAAAATACATGCATGCAATATACAAAAATACATGTGTTAAAATCAATACAGATGATTGTAAACATCATTAAAAAATATTGTTTTAAAAAAACTGACCTAGACCCAAGATTTGCAAATAAATAAAGGAGAAAAAACAAAATAAATAAATAAAACGAATAAAGGAGTGTATTGATGCTAACTGTTATTAATGAAGCTATTAACATCCCACTCTACGTTTAACCCATATGGCGTATAGCATTTGAGGGTGTGTATCCATCGCGTTTCCAACCTCGAGATTTCTCTCTTGGTGTAACTACCTCTCCAATGGGGTGTGAAACGATCAATGGCGGTAATCAGAGGTGGTGAGGTGAGGTGGCACTGAGTCATCTGTTGCCATCCTCTTTTTGTTCCTATCCTCTCTTTTTTCTGATTGGCCGTGCACTGTCGCGTCATCAGTTGCTAACCAGGTTTATCCTGTTAGCACCAGGGCGCTCTGCACAAGACACACATCCTACCCAGCTGTTAGTGATGAGTTTGATTATATCCCCTCTGATCCACCCACTAACCATACCATATATATAGCGTGCGGTTGTAGCTGTAGCCATGCCTCTGAAGACATCTGTTACGATGAAACATGTCAGGCAGGCTGACATCCGTACGCTGATTGCTGCAGGCGTTTGTTCCTATCATTGATGCATGCTGTTTTAAGCTTCAACTGTAAGTTACTACAATAAAAGTTTTTTTATCTATCATTACGGGCTTCACTATGGGTTCTTCATTTTCTTTTCTCGGATATATGATGACTACATGCCTGAATGCCTAATTCTGAAGTGACCATTGGGAGATGTTTATATGTGAAGGAAATCCCACGGATGTTGCGGTCTGAAGAGGGGTTCCAGTGGGCTGGATTTGCTGGATGCTATTGAGAATTTATCATCTATGCCTAATCCTTAACACCTTCTGGTAAGCAGACTACATTACCACGTGGTGATGAGTGACTCTTTCTACATCTGCACAATATATTTGGTGATTGGATTCCTCCCACTCTTCAATTTCATTTTTGAACTTTTCAGCGCCGCAATAATTTTTATGCATGTAAATATGGGCTATACCCTTGGAGACTTTGCATCTTATAGGAGTATTCTGCTCCTATGCACACACACAAGACCCTTTTGATAGTCCTCATTTCCGCTCATCACTTCTGATAAACCGTGGGGATTGGCAATCTGTGTTCTGGGGACACTACACATGCGCCTTGTTGGTTTGGGTCTCTAGACTACCTAATCTCCTGGGACAGACGACCTCTCTGGCCCTGGCCCCACAAATACTACATACCATTGTACTCCATTTTTTATATCCTTGAGCATCTGCCCCTGAGGAAGTGTTTTCACACGAAACACATCAGACATTTAGGTTGTAGCTATAAGCATTCAATGGGATACAATTCAGATTTACTATCTCCAATCAATTATGTTTATAATTTTATACAATATTGCGATGTTCTGTCAAGATGACATGGGTGTGTGTGTGTATGTGTATATATATATATATATATATATATATATATATATATATATATATATATTCAAACTTTGGGTGGGTTACTGCCTTTTCTTTATCCTGGTTGTTAAGCTGGAACAGTGTCAAGGTGGACTCCCTATCCTCCACCAATATCCATCAAGGGACACGTTCTCCAATGCAAATATCCTTTACTGAATCTTCAGGTCATCAGAATCGTCAGATCATATACATCAATAGCAGCTACTGTATACAGTTGTGAGCATCCCTGCTCTTCCTCAGGCTGTATGGCTTTGTGTGAACATTCTACAAACACTTCCCTCTTTTATTCAAGATCTCAACACAGGTGGATGTTACCCCACAGGTGTATCCCGTGCTTCCAAAATGGAAAGCACATGGAGAAAATTAACCCCATATCATTCACACTTGTTTCCTAGCTATTACCACAAAAGTGGTTCTGACACAAAAAAAATCAAAGTAATCATTGTTAAACTGCAACATTGTGTCAAGAAAATATATATAGGCAATAAATGCCTACACAAGCCAAATGGATGAGAAAGAGATAAGTACAATATTTTAACTCATAATCATGATGAATAATATATACAATTAATTTTCATTAGTCACCCAGATAAACGTATCTTGTGCATAAAGATGCAATCAACATATAGTCCACAAATTCTAATTGTGACTCCATGACATTTTTATCCTCCTTTTGATGATCAAATCCCACATTTCCCATGTGTCAAGATGCGACTCTATCTGAAAATAGAAAATGCAATAAAATCGCAAACCAAATCATCATAAAAATAGGTACAAATCATAGTCCCTATTAATTCCATCTGGATACAGGGATCGTAACCTATTGACATCACCAAACCTCTCGCTGTTTAAGTCTCGGTATTCTATCACCCCCTCTTTTATCTCGGGGAACCTCCTCAAGCACCATAAATCTTAGGTCTGAGTCCTGGTGTCCTTTCTCTAAAAAATGTCTTGATGCTGGCAAACCTGGTTGTTTCAATCTTATGGTGCTGCGATGCTGTGCGATTCGATCTTTTACCTTTTTAGTGGCTTCACCGACATACAGCAATTTACACGGGTAGGTCAGAATATAGATCACGTAGGAGGATTGGCATGTAAGAAATCCCTTAATCGCAACCTTATCCCCATTTTCAGGATGGACATAATGGTCACCTTTTAGTATGAGTTTACACTGAATGCAATTCAAGCAGGGAAAGCACCCTTTCCTTTTCTTACCAAAAAATGTAATTTTAGATATATGTTCCCTTGTCTATATTCTGATCTCATCAGTGCGTCTCGCAGCGTTTTATTCCTTCTAAAGGCTTTAAATGGTGTTTGTTGGAAGACCTCAATCTGTGGATAAGAATGTTTTAAAAGGGGCCAATGCTTCTTGATGACTCTAAAAACCTGCTCGCTGTAACTATGAAATTGCATCAGAAAGGGTAATCGTCTCGTCTGTGGTCTATGTCCCACTGGAGCTATACCCATCTTCTCCCGTTCTATCTTCTTTATTTCTTGTGAGATAATATAGCTGGGATATCCTCGTTCCTGAAACTTAAAACACATTTCCTTCATTCTTTTATTCCTCACTATTTCATTCTCCTGACCCGTAACAGTTGACTTCTTATAATAGAGCTAAAGACATGAGGGGGATGAAAACTATCATACATTAGTGGAGCAATAATTCTAGAACTAGACCTCTTCTAACTCAAAACTGGTAACCTGTAGACATTTTTAAACATCGATTATGGAGATTTTTAAGTGCCAAAGTTTGTCACCATTTCACGAGCAGGCGCAATTTTGAAGCATGACATGTTGGGTATCAATTTACTCGGCGTAAAGTTATCTTTCACAATGTAGAAAAAAAATGGGCTAACTTTACTGTTTTCTTATTTTTTTAATTCAAAAAAGCATATTTTTTCCCAAAAAATTTAGTGTGAAGACCATTGCGCAAATACGGTATGACATAAAGTATTTCAAGGGCAGCCAATTTATTCTCTAGGGTGTCTGAAAAAATGTATATAATGTTTGGGGGTTCTAAGTAATTTTCTAGAAAAGAAAAAGATTTTAACTTGTAAACATCAAGTGTGAAAAATAGGCTTGGTCCTAAAGCAGGGTTAGGTTATAAAAAAAAGTATCCCAAGCTTTGAACATCTCAAGGAGCACAGTTCAATCCATCATCAAAAAATGGAAATAGTATCGCACAACTGCAAACCTAACAAGACATGGCCGTCCACCTAAACTGACAGGCCGGGCAAGAAGAGCATTAATCAGAGAAGCAGCCAAGAGGCCCATGGTAACTGGAGGAGCTGCAGAGATCCACAGCTCAGGTGGGAGAATGTCCTCAGGACAACTATTAGTCATGTACCCCACAAATCCGGCTTTTATGGAAGAGTGGCAAGAAGAAAGCCATAAGAAGTTCCATTTGCAGTTTGTAAGAAGCCATGTGGAGGACACAGCAAACATTTGGAAGAAGGTGTTCTGGTCAGATGAGACGAAAATTGAACCTTTTGGTCCAAAAGCAAAACGCTATGTGTGGTGGAAAACTAACACTGCACATCACCCTGAATACACCATCCCCACTGTGAACATGGTGGCAGCATCATGTTGTGGGGATGCTTTTCTTTAGCAGGGACTGGGAAGCTGGTCAGAGTTGATGGGAGGATGGATGGAGCCAAATACAGGGCAATCTTAGAAGAAAACCTGCTAGTCTGCAAATGACTTGAGACTGGTGGCTCACCTTTCAGCAGGACAACAACCCTAAACATACAACCAGAGCTCCAATGGAATGGTTTAAATTAAAGCATATTCATATCATAGGCACGGCCAAAGTTCTGACCCAAATCCAATTGAGAATCTGTGGCAAGATATGAAAATTGCTGTTCACAGACGCTCTCCATCCAATCTGACAGAGCTTGAGCTATTTTGCAAAGAATGGGCAAAAATGTTACCCTCTAGTTGTGCAAAGCTGGTAGAGACCTACATACCCAAAAAGACTTGTGGCTGTAATTGCAGCGAAAGGTGATTCTACAAAGTGTAAACTCAGGGAGGCTGAATACACATGCCACACTTTCCACATATCTAATTTGAAAAATTTTGAAAACCATTTATAATTATAAGGGCAGCAAGTGTGGCATTTCTCTGAGTCACGCATGTTGCACCTTTCTCCTGGGAGAAGGAGCTGTGCCTGCTATAATAGATGGGAGTAAGAGGAGGAGGAGCTGTACCTGCTACAAAAGGAGGAGGGAGGAAGAGGAGAAAGAGCTATGCCTGCTACAAGGGCAGAAGGGTAGAGTAGCTGTGCCCAGGGCCGGCCCTACTATGGGACCCGGTAGGACCATGGGTCCCGGGCGGCACATACAGGCGGGCGGCAAACTCCCGCCTGCTAGCCAGCCCATTTAGTCGGCACCGCTGCTTATTTCACGGGGACCGATCGGGCTTGTGTACTCCCACCTCCTGGTGACTGGAACGCACGATAGGGCAGACGTGATGTCGGAAATGATGGCCGCGTTGCCTCCTATGTCTTGCATCATTTCTGGCTGATGACATCCACCGCTATCAGGAAGTAGGAGCACACAAGCCCGATCAGTCCCCTTGAAATAAGCAGTGGAGTAGGCACAGTGTATCTCTCTCTCTCCTCCCCTGTCCACAGAGTCCCTTCTTGGTCCAGACATGACAGCCACTACAGTGGGCATCAGGGCCGCTGTTAGAAATCATGGGGCCCCGTACATCCTACCTGATGGGGCCGGCAGGCGACATGGGAAGTGACAAGCTGCATCTGCTGACAAGTGACAAAGCAAGTGACACCCTGCATCTGATGACAAGTGAAGTGGCAAGTGACAAGCTGCATCCGCTGACAAGTGACGTGGCAAGTGACACACTGCACCTGCTGGCAAATGACAAGCTGTATCTGCTGACAAGTGACATGGCAAGTGACAAGCTGCATCTGCTGACAAGTGACGTGGCAAGTGACACACTGCATCTGCTGACAAGTGATGTGGCAAGTGACACACTGCACCTGATGACAAGTGACATGGCAATTGACAAGCTGCATTCGCTGACAAGTGACATGGCAAGTGAGACACTGCACATGCTGGCAAGTGACAAGCTGCATCTGCTGACAAGTGACGTGGCAAGTGACAAGCTGCATCTGCTGACAAGTGACATGGCAAGTGACAAGCTGCATCTACTGACAAGTGACGTGGCAAGTGGCACACTGCATCTGCTGACAAGTGACGTGGCAAGTGCCACACTGCACCTGCTGACAAATGACAAGCTGCATTTGCTGACAAGTGACATGGCAAGTGACAAGATGCATCTGCTGACAAGTGACGTAGCAAGTGAAACACTGCATCTGCTGGCAAGTGACAAGCTGCATTCGCTGACAAGTGATGTGGCAAGTGGCACACTGCATCTGCTGACAAGTGACGTGGCAAGTGACAAGCTGCATTCGCTGACAAGTGATGTGGCAAGTGACACACTGCACCTGCTGACAAGTGACAAGGCAAGTGACAAGTTCCATCTGCTGACAAGTGACGTGGCAAGTGACACACTGCATCTGCTGACAAGTGACGTAGCAAGTGACAAACTGAATCCGCTGACAAGTGACATGGCAAGTGACAAGCTGCATCTGCTGACAAGAGACGTGGCAAGTGACACACTGCATCTGCTGACAAGTGACGTGGCAAGTGACACACTGCATCTGCTGACAAGTAACATGGCAAGTGACAAGCTGCATCTGCTGACAAGTGACGTGGCAAGTGACACCCTGCATCTACTCACAAGTGACATGGCAAGTGACACACTGCACCTGATGACAAGTGACAAGTTGCATCTGCTGAGAAGTGATGTCGCAAGTGACACACTGCATCTGCTGACAAGTGACAAGGCAAGCAACAAGCCCGCATCTTCTGACAAGTGACATGGCAAGTGACACACTGCATCTGCTGACAAGTGACGTGGCAAGTGACACACTGCACCTGCTGACAAGGGACGTGGCAAGTGACAAGCTGCATCTGCTGACAAGTGATGTGGCAAGTGACGCACTGCATCTGCTGACAAGTGACGTGGCAAGTGACACAGTGCACCTGCTGACATGTGACAAGCTGCATCTGCTGACAAGTGACGTGGCAAGTGACAAGCTGCATCTGCTGACAAGTGACATGGCAAGTGACAAGCTGCATCTGCTGACAAGTGACAAAGCAAGTGACACCCTGCATCTGATGACAAGTGAAGTGGCAAGTGACAAGCTGCATCTGCTGACAAGTGACGTGGCAAGTGACAAGCTGCATCTGCTGACAAGTGACATGGCAAGTGACAAGCTGCATCTGCTGACAAGTGACAAAGCAAGTGACACCCTGCATCTGATGACAAGTGAAGTGGCAAGTGACAAGCTGCATCCGCTGACAAGTGACGTGGCAAGTGACACACTGCACCTGCTGGCAAGTGACAAGCTGTATCTGCTGACAAGTGACGTGGTAAGTGACACCCTGCATCTGCTGACAAATGACAAGGCAAGTGACAAGCTGCATCTGCTGAAAAGTGACATGGCAATTGACACACTGCATCTGCTGACAAGTGACATGGCAAGTGACAAGCTGCATCTGCTGACAAGTGACGTGGCAAGTGACAAGCTGCATCTGCTGACAAGCGACGTGGCAAGTGACAAGCTGCATCTGCTGACAAGTGACGTGGCAAGTGACACACTGTACTTGAAGACAAGTGACAAGGCAAGTGACAAGCTGCATCTGCTGACAAGTGACGTGGCAAGTGACACACTACATCTGCTGACAAGTGATGTGGCAAGTGACACACTGCACCTGATGACAAGTGACATGGCAAGTGACAAGCTGCATCCGCTGACAAATGACATGGCAAGTGAGACACTGCACATGCTGGCAAGTGACAAGCTGCATCTGCTGACAAGTGACGTGGCAAGTGACAAGCTGCATCTGCTGACAAGTGACATGGCAAGTGACAAGCTGCATCTACTGACAAGTGACGTGGCAAGTGGCACACTGCATCTGCTGACAAGTGAGGTGGCAAGTGACACCCTGCATCTGCTGACAAGTGACGTGGCAAGTGACACACTGCACCTGCTGGCAAGTGACAAGCTGTATCTGCTGACAAGTGACGTGGTAAGTGACACCCTGCATCTGCTGACAAATGACAAGGCAAGTGACAAGCTGCATCTGCTGAAAAGTGACGTGGCAATTGACACACTGCATCTGCTGACAAGTGACATGGCAAGTGACAAGCTGCATCTGCTGACAAGTGACGTGGCAAGTGACACACTGCACCTGATGACAAGTGACAAGGCAAGTGACAAGCTGCATCTGCTGACAAGTGATGTGGCAAGTGACAAACTGCATCTGCTGACAGGTGACATGGCAAGTGACAAGCTGCATCTGCTGACAAGTGACGTGGCAAGTGACAAGCTGCATCTGCTGACAAGTGACGTGGTAAGTGAAAAGCTGCATCTGCTGACAAGTGACGTGGCAAGTGACACACTGCACCTGATGACAAGTGACATGGCAAGTGACAAGCTGCATCTGCTGACAAGTGACGTGGCAAGTGACAAGCTGCATCTGCTGACAAGTGACGTGGTAAGTGAAAAGCTGCATCTGCTGACAAGTGACGTGGCAAGTGACACACTGCACCTGATGACATGTGACATGGCAAGTTTACAAGCTGCATCCGCTGACAAGTGACATGGCAAGTGAGACACTGCACATGCTGGCAAGTGACAAGCTGCATCTGCTGACAAGTGACGTGGCAAGTGACAAGCTGCATCTACTGACAAGTGACGTGGCACACTGCATCTGCTGACAAGTGAGGTGGCAAGTGACACCCTGCATCTGCTGACAAGTGACGTGGCAAGTGTCACACTGCACCTGCTGACAAATGACAAGCTGCATTTGCTGACAAGTGACATGGCAAGTGACAAGCTGCATCTGCTGACAAGTGACGTGGCAAGTGAAACACTGCATCTGCTGGCAAGTGACAAGCTGCATTCGCTGACAAGTGATGTGGCAAGTGACACACTGCACCTGCTGACAAGTGACAAGGCAAGTGACAAGCTGCATCTGCTGACAAGTGACGTGGCAAGTGAGACACTGCACATGCTGGCAAGTGACAAGCTGCATCTGCTGACAAGTGACGTGGCAAGTGACAAGCTGCATCTGCTGACAAGTGACATGGCAAGTGACAAGCTGCATCTACTGACAAGTGACGTGGCAAGTGGCACACTGCAACTGCTGACAAGTGAGGTGGCAAGTGACACCCTGCATCTGCTGACAAGTGACGTGGCAAGTGTCACACTGCACCTGCTGACAAATGACAAGCTGCATTTGCTGACAAGTGACATGGCAAGTGACAAGCTGCATCTGCTGACAAGTGACGTGGCAAGTGAAACACTGCATCTGCTGGCAAGTGACAAGCTGCATTCGCTGACAAGTGATGTGGCAAGTGGCACACTGCATCTGCTGACAAGTGACGTGGCAAGTGACAAGCTGCATTCGCTGACAAGTGATGTGGCAAGTGGCACACTGCATCTGCTGACAAGTGACGTGGCAAGTGACAAGCTGCATTCGCTGACAAGTGATGTGGCAAGTGACACACTGCACTTGCTGACAAGTGACAAGGCAAGTGACAAGCTGCATCTGCTGACAAGTGATGTGGCAAGTGACACACTGCATCTGCTGACAAGTGACGTAGCAAGTGACAAACTGAATCCGCTGACAAGTGACATGGCAAGTGACAAGCTGCATCTGCTGACAAGTGACGTGGCAAGTGACACCCTGCATCTACTCACAAGTGACGTGGCAAGTGTCACACTGCACCTGCTGACAAATGACAAGCTGCATTTGCTGACAAGTGACATGGAAAGTGACAAGCTGCATCTGCTGACAAGTGACTTGGCAAGTGAAACATTGCATCTGCTGGCAAGTGACAAGCTGCATTCGCTGACAAGTGATGTGGCAAGTGGCACACTGCATCTGCTGACAAGTGACGTGGCAAGTGACAAGCTGCATTCGCTGACAAGTGATGTGGCAAGTGGCACACTGCATCTGCTGACAAGTGACGTGGCAAGTGACAAGCTGCATTCGCTGACAAGTGATGTGGCAAGTGACACACTGCACTTGCTGACAAGTGACAAGGCAAGTGACAAGCTGCATCTGCTGACAAGTGATGTGGCAAGTGACACACTGCATCTGCTGACAAGTGACGTAGCAAGTGACAAACTGAATCCGCTGACAAGTGACATGGCAAGTGACAAGCTGCATCTGCTGACAAGTGACGTGGCAAGTGACACCCTGCATCTACTCACAAGTGACGTGGCAAGTGTCACACTGCACCTGCTGACAAATGACAAGCTGCATTTGCTGACAAGTGACATGGAAAGTGACAAGCTGCATCTGCTGACAAGTGACTTGGCAAGTGAAACATTGCATCTGCTGGCAAGTGACAAGCTGCATTCGCTGACAAGTGATGTGGCAAGTGGCACACTGCATCTGCTGACAAGTGAAGTGGCAAGTGACAAGCTGCATTCGCTGACAAGTGATGTGGCAAGTGGCACACTGCATCTGCTGACAAGTGACGTGGCAAGTGACAAGCTGCATTCACTGACAAGTGATGTGGCAAGTGACACACTGCACCTGCTGACAAGTGACAAGGCAAGTGACAAGCTGCATCTGCTGACAAGTGACGTGGCAAGTGACAAGCTGCATTCGCTGACAAGTGATGTGGCAAGTGGCACACTGCATCTGCTGACAAGTGACGTGGCAAGTGACAAGCTGCATTCGCTGACAAGTGATGTGGCAAGTGACACACTGCACTTGCTGACAAGTGACAAGGCAAGTGACAAGCTGCATCTGCTGACAAGTGATGTGGCAAGTGACACACTGCATCTGCTGACAAGTGACGTAGCAAGTGACAAACTGAATCCGCTGACAAGTGACATGGCAAGTGACAAGCTGCATCTGCTGACAAGTGACGTGGCAAGTGACACCCTGCATCTACTCACAAGTGACGTGGCAAGTGTCACACTGCACCTGCTGACAAATAACAAGCTGCATTTGCTGACAAGTGACATGGCAAGTGACAAGCTGCATCTGCTGACAAGTGACTTGGCAAGTGAAACATTGCATCTGCTGGCAAGTGACAAGCTGCATTCGCTGACAAGTGATGTGGCAAGTGGCACACTGCATCTGCTGACAAGTGAAGTGGCAAGTGACAAGCTGCATTCGCTGACAAGTGATGTGGCAAGTGGCACACTGCATCTGCTGACAAGTGACGTGGCAAGTGACAAGCTGCATTCACTGACAAGTGATGTGGCAAGTGACACACTGCACCTGCTGACAAGTGACAAGGCAAGTGACAAGCTGCATCTGCTGACAAGTGACGTGGCAAGTGACACACTGCATCTGCTGACAAGTGACGTAGCAAGTGACAAACTGAATCCGCTGACAAGTAACGTGGCAAGTGACAAGCTGCATCTGCTGACAAGTGACGTGGCAAGTGACACCCTGCATCTACTCACAAGTGACATGGCAAGTGACACACTGCACCTGATGACAAGTGACAAGTTGCATCTGCTGAGAAGTGATGTGGCAAGTGACACACTGCATCTGCTGACAAGTGACGTGGCAAGTGACAAGCTGCATCCACTGACAAGTGACGTGGCAAGTGACACACTGCACCTGCTGACAAGTGACAAGACAAGCAACAAGCCCGCATCTGCTGACAAGTGACATGGCAAGTGACACACTGCATCTACTGACAAGTGACGTGGCAAGTGACACACTGCACCTGCTGACAAGTGACGTGGCAAGTGACAAGCTGCATCTGCTGACAAGTGATGTGGCAAGTGACGCACTGCATCTGCTGACAAGTGACGTGGCAAGTGACACAGTGCACCTGCTGACATGTGACAAGCTGCATCTGCTGACAAGTGACGTGGCAAGTGACAAGCTGCATCTGCTGAAAGTGACATGGCAAGTGACCAGCTGCAACTGCTGACAAGTGACGTGGCAAGTGACAAGCTGCATCTGCTGACAAGTGACATGGCAAGTGACAAGCTGCATCTACTGACAAGTGACGTGGCAAGTGGCACACTGCATCTGCTGACAAGTGAGGTGGCAAGTGACACCCTGCATCTGCTGACAAGTGACGTGGCAAGTGACACACTGCACCTGCTGGCAAGTGACAAGCTGTATCTGCGGACAAGTGACGTGGTAAGTGACACCCTGCATCTGCTGACAAATGACAAGGCAAGTGACAAGCTGCATCTGCTGAAAAGTGACGTGGCAATTGACACACTGCATCTGCTGACAAGTGACATGGCAAGTGACAAGCTGCATCTGCTGACAAGTGACGTGGCAGGTGACAAGCTGCATCTGCTGACAAGTGACGTGGTAAGTGAAAAGCTGCATCTGCTGACAAGTGACGTGGCAAGTGACACACTGCACCTGATGACAAGTGACAAGGCAAGTGACAAGCTGCATCTGCTGACAAGTGACGTGGCAAGTGACAAACTGCATCTGCTGACAGGTGACATGGCAAGTGACAAGCTGCATCTGCTGACAAGTGACGTGGCAAGTGACAAGCTGCATCTGCTGACAAGTGACGTGGTAAGTGAAAAGCTGCATCTGCTGACAAGTGACGTGGCAAGTGACACACTGCACCTGATGACAAGTGACATGGCAAGTGACAAGCTGCATCTGCTGACAAGTGACGTGGCAAGTGACAAGCTGCATCTGCTGACAAGTGACGTGGTAAGTGAAAAGCTGCATCTGCTGACAAGTGACGTGGCAAGTGACACACTGCACCTGATGACATGTGACATGGCAAGTTTACAAGCTGCATCCGCTGACAAGTGACATGGCAAGTGAGACACTGCACATGCTGGCAAGTGACAAGCTGCATCTGCTGACAAGTGACGTGGCAAGTGACAAGCTGCATCTACTGACAAGTGACGTGGCACACTGCATCTGCTGACAAGTGAGGTGGCAAGTGACACCCTGCATCTGCTGACAAGTGACGTGGCAAGTGTCACACTGCACATGCTGGCAAGTGACAAGCTGCATCTGCTGACAAGTGACGTGGCAAGTGACAAGCTGCATCTGCTGACAAGTGACATGGCAAGTGACAAGCTGCATCTACTGACAAGTGACGTGGCAAGTGGCACACTGCAACTGCTGACAAGTGAGGTGGCAAGTGACACCCTGCATCTGCTGACAAGTGACGTGGCAAGTGTCACACTGCACCTGCTGACAAATGACAAGCTGCATTTGCTGACAAGTGACATGGCAAGTGACAAGCTGCATCTGCTGACAAGTGACGTGGCAAGTGAAACACTGCATCTGCTGGCAAGTGACAAGCTGCATTCGCTGACAAGTGATGTAGCAAGTGGCACACTGCATCTGCTGACAAGTGACGTGGCAAGTGACAAGCTGCATTCGCTGACAAGTGATGTGGCAAGTGGCACACTGCATCTGCTGACAAGTGACGTGGCAAGTGACAAGCTGCATTCGCTGACAAGTGATGTGGCAAGTGACACACTGCACTTGCTGACAAGTGACAAGGCAAGTGACAAGCTGCATCTGCTGACAAGTGATGTGGCAAGTGACACACTGCATCTGCTGACAAGTGACGTAGCAAGTGACAAACTGAATCCGCTGACAAGTGACATGGCAAGTGACAAGCTGCATCTGCTGACAAGTGACGTGGCAAGTGACACCCTGCATCTACTCACAAGTGACGTGGCAAGTGTCACACTGCACCTGCTGACAAATGACAAGCTGCATTTGCTGACAAGTGACATGGCAAGTGACAAGCTGCATCTGCTGACAAGTGACGTGGCAAGTGAAACATTGCATCTGCTGGCAAGTGACAAGCTGCATTCGCTGACAAGTGATGTGGCAAGTGGCACACTGCATCTGCTGACAAGTGAAGTGGCAAGTGACAAGCTGCATTCGCTGACAAGTGATGTGGCAAGTGGCACACTGCATCTGCTGACAAGTGACGTGGCAAGTGACAAGCTGCATTCACTGACAAGTGATGTGGCAAGTGACACACTGCACCTGCTGACAAGTGACAAGGCAAGTGACAAGCTGCATCTGCTGACAAGTGACGTAGCAAGTGACAAACTGAATCCGCTGACAAGTAACGTGGCAAGTGACAAGCTGCATCTGCTGACAAGTGACGTGGCAAGTGACACCCTGCATCTACTCACAAGTGACATGGCAAGTGACACACTGCACCTGATGACAAGTGACAAGTTGCATCTGCTGAGAAGTGATGTGGCAAGTGACACACTGCATCTGCTGACAAGTGACGTGGCAAGTGACAAGCTGCATCCACTGACAAGTGACGTGGCAAGTGACACACTGCACCTGCTGACAAGTGACAAGACAAGCAACAAGCCCGCATCTGCTGACAAGTGACATGGCAAGTGACACACTGCATCTACTGACAAGTGACGTGGCAAGTGACACACTGCACCTGCTGACAAGTGACGTGGCAAGTGACAAGCTGCATCTGCTGACAAGTGATGTGGCAAGTGACGCACTGCATCTGCTGACAAGTGACGTGGCAAGTGACACAGTGCACCTGCTGACATGTGACAAGCTGCATCTGCTGACAAGTGACGTGGCAAGTGACAAGCTGCATCTGCTGAAAGTGACATGGCAAGTGACCAGCTGCATCTGCTGACAAGTGACGTGGCAAGTGACAAGCTGCATCTGCTGAAAGTGACGTGGCAAGTGACAAGCTGCATCTGCTGACAAGTGACGTGGCAAGTGACACGCTGCAGCTGCTGACAAGTGACGTGGCAAGTGACACCCTGCATATGCTGAAAAGTGACATGGCAAGTGACAAGCTGCATCCGCTGACAAGTGATGTGGCAAGTGACATGGCAAGTGACAAGCTGCATCTGCTGACAAGTGAAGTGGCAAATGACACGCAGCTGCTGACAAGTGACATGACAAGTAACAAGCTGCATCTGGTGGTAGAAGACGGTGGCAAGTGACACGCTAAGGGCTGCCACTGATTCTGCATTATGGTGAGTTGAACAATTAAATTTTATATTACAATGTAATAATAGAAATAATGCGCTTCAATCATCCTGACACCATAACAACTATGGTGCCGGGATGATTGTAGCGCCAACACCAGGTGTTTGGAATAAAGTGGGCCGGTCTAGATGAAGTCCAGAGCCACATTTTTGTCCCAGTCCAGCCCTGGGCAGAGCACTCGCTACCAAACCCACACAGTGGACTGCCCGCCTATCCTCTCCGCAGCTCCCCCTCCCCCATTGCTGCAGACAAATTCCATGTATGGACAAGAGGCAGAAACTGCAGGAGAAAGTCAACTGTCGGGCTGACAGCCAACAGCGTGAAGGGGAGGAGCTTTCTGCTGTGAGCAGAGGCCCCATGTTGAAAAAGGCATAGCTGGAGGCACGACCGACACTGTAAGCAAGTAAGTGCCAGCACCCATTGATCCCATTCCCACCACCACATCTGCCTCTGTCTATCTGAACCCCCCACCACCACCACCACATCTGCCTCTGACTGACCCCCCCCATCACAACCACTGCCTCTGAAACTGAACCCCCCCACCACCACCATCACTGCTGCCTCTGTCTGAACCCCCCCTTACCACCACAGCTGCATTGGACAGAACCCCCCCCCCCCACCACCACCACCAGCACTGTTGCATGTAAATCTGACTTCCTGATACATTTAATCATAGCTTTAATTGTCATGATATAAAATAATAAATATGGGGGCCTTTTGGTGGGCGTGCTTATTATTTTTTTTTTTGGGGGGGCAGCATTTCATTCTTGGTCCCAGGCAGCACAATGTCTTGTCTACAAGAGGAGAAGCCAGTGAGAGGAGGAGGAGCTGTGCCTGCTACAAAAGGAGAAGGGAGTGAGAGAAGGAGGAGCTGTGTCTGTTACAAGAGAGGAAGGGAGTGAGATGAGGAGGAGCTGTGCCTACTACAAAAGGAGGAGGGAGGAAGAGGAGAAAGAGCTATGCCTGCTACAAGGGCAGGGTTGGTGTCACTCGGTGCGTTAAAACATGGTGTCACCCCCCTCCCCACACCAACTATAGTCGCCCATCAGTACAGACCCCCCTCGCTCAGTACAGACCGCCCCACTAAGTATAGACCCCTCTCCATCAGTGAAGACCCTCCACCAGTGAAGACCCTCCACTAAGTATAAACCCCCCACGAAAAATCACCCCCCTCCTCCAATAGTACAGACCCTCTCAGAACAAACCACCCACCTAGAACAAAGCACCCCCCTCCATTAGTACAGACCCCCCCAGCACAACCACCCCCCCCTCCATTAGTACAGACTCCCCTCAGGACAAACTACCTTCTACATATAATATGGCTGTGTCCAGCAGCAAAAACCAACCTCATCAGCAAGCCCCCCCCCCTCCTCATCTCCCCTCGGGTGACAGAGGACATCCCCGGCCCAATTGCAAGCCGTCACCCCCCCTGCACCCGTCAATGCAGCAGCTCGGGTGGCTCAGGTACACAGAACACACGGGGCGGCAGCTGGAGAGGAGAGGACAGTGTGCATCCGTGCCACCCAGGTGGAGAGCAGATAGTGACAGGCTTGGGCAGCAGCGCAGGAGTGAGACAGAGAGGAGGAGGAGAACACATGGCAAACACAGCCCCAGGGCTGGAGGTGGGTTTCCGGCTGAAGAAAAAAAACTGCCAAAGGTAGTTTCCTCACCCTTGGGATGTTGTCACCACTGAGGAGGAGGAGCTGTGCCTGCTACAAGAGAAGAGAGTGTGAGGAGGAGCTTTGCCTGCTACAAAAGGAGAAGGGAGTGAGAGAAGGAGGAGCTGTGTCTGTTACAAGAGAGGAAGGGAGTGAGATGAGGAGGAGCTGTGCCTACTACAAAAGGAGGAGGGAGGAAGAGGAGAAAGAGCTATGCCTGCTACAAGGGCAGGGTTGGTGTCACTCGGTGCGTTAAAACATGGTGTCACCCCCCTCCCCACACCAACTATAGTCGCCCATCAGTACAGACCCCCCTCGCTCAGTACAGACCGCCCCACTAAGTATAGACCCCTCTCCATCAGTGAAGACCCTCCACCAGTGAAGACCCTCCACTAAGTATAAACCCCCCACGAAAAATCACCCCCCTCCTCCAATAGTACAGACCCTCTCAGAACAAACCACCCACCTAGAACAAAGCACCCCCCTCCATTAGTACAGACCCCCCCAGCACAACCACCCCCCCCTCCATTAGTACAGACTCCCCTCAGGACAAACTACCTTCTACATATAATATGGCTGTGTCCAGCAGCAAAAACCAACCTCATCAGCAAGCCCCCCCCCCCCTCCTCATCTCCCCTCGGGTGACAGAGGACATCCCCGGCCCAATTGCAAGCCGTCACCCCCCCTGCACCCGTCAATGCAGCAGCTCGGGTGGCTCAGGTACACAGAACACACGGGGCGGCAGCTGGAGAGGAGAGGACAGTGTGCATCCGTGCCACCCAGGTGGAGAGCAGATAGTGACAGGCTTGGGCAGCAGCGCAGGAGTGAGACAGAGAGGAGGAGGAGAACACATGGCAAACACAGCCCCAGGGCTGGAGGTGGGTTTCCGGCTGAAGAAAAAAAACTGCCAAAGGTAGTTTCCTCACCCTTGGGATGTTGTCACCACTGAGGAGGAGGAGCTGTGCCTGCTACAAGAGAAGAGAGTGTGAGGAGGAGCTTTGCCTGCTACAAAAGGAGAAGGGAGTGAGAGGAGGAGTAGCTGTGCCTGCTATCAGAAAAGAAGGGAGTGAGAGGAGGAGGAGCTGTGCCTGCTACAAGAGAAGAAGGGAGTGAGAGGAGGAGGAGCTGTGTCTGCTACAAGAGAAGAAGAGGTGAGAGGAGAAGACCAGACAGAGGAACAGAAGAACAATATCTTGGCTATAGTGAAAAGCAGAAACTACCATAAGCAAGAGGGATGTCCTGAACCTCAACACCACCTTGTCCCTATGCAAAACCAGAAAGAACTCTTGCAGGATATGGGAGAAGGGAGTAAGAGGAGGAGGAACTGTGCCTTTTGCAAGAGAAGAAGGGAGTGAGAGGAGGAGGAGCTGTGCCTGGTACAAGAGAAGAAGGGAGTGAGAGGAGGAGGAGCTGTGCCTGGTACAAGAGGAGAAGTGAGTGAGAGGAGGAGTAGCTATGCCTGTTACAAGAGAAGAAGGGAGTGAGAGGAGGAGGAGGAGCTGTGCCTGCTACAAGTGAAGAAGGGAGTCAGAGGAAAAGTAGCTGTGCCGGTTACAAGAGGAGAAGGGAGTGAGAGAAGGAGGGGCTATGCCTGCTATAAGGAGAAGGGAGTGAGAGAAGGAGGAGCTTTGCCTGCTACAAAAGGAGGAGGGAGGAAGATGAAAAAGAGCTATACCTGCTACAAGGGCAGAAGGGAGTGAGAGAAGGAGGAGCTGTGCCTGCTACAAGAGAAGAAGAGAGTGAGAGGAGGAGCTGTGCCTGCTACTAAAGGGAGAAGGGAGTGAGAGGAGGAGGAGCTGTGCCTGCTACAAGAGGAGAAGGGAGTGAGAGGAGGAGGAGCTGTGGCTGCTACAAGAGGAGAAGAAGCTGTGCCTGCTATAAGGAGAAGGGAGTGAGAGGAGGAGGAACTTTGCCTGCTACAAAAGGAGGAAGGATCAAGAGGAGAAACAGCTATGCCTGCTACAAGGGCAGAAGGGAGTGAGAGGAGGAGAAGCTGTGCCTGCTACAAGAGGAGAAGGAAGTGAGAGGTGGAGAAGCTGTGCCTGCTACAAATGGAGAAGGGAGTGAGAGGAGGAGGAGCTGTGCCTGCTACAAGAGAAGAAGAGGTGAGAGGAGGAGCTGTGCCTACTACAAGACAAGTAGGGAGCAAGAGAAGGAGGTGCTGTGCCTGTTACAAGAGGAAAAGGGAGTAAGAAGAGGAGGAACTGTGCCTGTTGCAAGAGAAGAAGGGAGTGAGAGGAGGAGGAGCTGTGCCTGGTACAAGAGGAGAAATGAGTGAGAGGAGGAGTAGCTGTGCCTGTTACAAGAGAAAAAGGGAGTGAGAGGAGGAGGAGGAGCTGTGCCTGCTACAAGTGAAGAAGGGAGTCAGAGGAAAAGTAGCTGTGCCGGTTACAAGAGGAGAAGGGAGTGAGAGAAGGAGGGGCTATGCCTGCTATAAGGAGAAGGAAGTGAGAGAAGGAGGAACTTTGCCTGCTACAAAAGGAGGAGGGAGGAAGAGGAAAAAGAGCTATACCTGCTACAAGGGCAGAAGGGAGTGAGAGAAGGAGGAGCTGTGTCTGCTACAAGAGAAGAAGAGAGTGAGAGGAGGAGCTGTGCCTGCTACTAAAGGGAGAAGGGAGTGAGAGGAGGAGGAGCTGTGCCTGCTACAAGAGAAGGGAGTGAGAGGAGGAGGAGCTGTGGCTGCTACAAGAGGAGAAGAAGCTGTGCCTGCTATAAGGAGAAGGAAGTGAGAGGAGGAGGATCTTTGCCTGCTACAAAAGGAGGAGGGAGGAAGAGGAAAAACAGCTATGCCTACTACAAGGGCAGAAGGGAGTGAGAGGAGGAGAAGCTGTGACTGCTACAAGAGGAGAAGGAAGTGAGAGGGGGAGAAGCTGTGCCTGCTACAAATGGAGAAGGGAGTGAGAGGAGGAGGAGCTGTGCCTGCTACAAGAGAAGAAGAGGTGAGAGGAGGAGCTGTGCCTACTACAAGAGAAGTAGGGAGCAAGAGAAGGAGGTGCTGTGCCTGTTACAAGAGGAGAAGGGAGTAAGAGGAGGAGGAGCTGTGCCTGCTACAAGAGGAGAAGGGAGTGAGAGGAGGAGGAGCTGTGCCTGCTACAAGAGAAGAAGAGGTGAGAGGAGGAGCTGTGCCTACTACAAGAGGAGAAGGGAGCAAGAGAAGGAGGTGCTGTGCCTGCTACAAGAGGAGAAGGAAGTGATAGGAGGAGGAGCTGTGCCTGCTACAAGAGGAGAAGGGAGCAAGAGAAGAAGGTGCTGTGCCTGCTACAAGAGAAGAAGGAGCTGTGCCTGCTATAATGAGAAGGGAGTGAAAGAAGGAGGAGCTTTCCCTGCCACAAGAGAAGAAGAGAGTGAAAGGAGGGGGAGCTGTGCCTGTTATAAGAGATGAAGGGAATGAGAGGAGGAGGAGATGTGTCGGCTATAAGGAGAAGGGAGTGAGAGAAGGAGGAGCTTTGCCTGCTGCAAAAGGAGGAGAGAGAAAAAGGAGAAAAAGCTATGCCTGCTACAAGGGCAGAAGGGAGTGAGAGGAGGAGCTGTGCCTGCTACAAGAGAAGAAGAGAGTGAGAGGAGGAATCGTGCCTGCTGCAAGAGAAGAAGAGAGTGAGAGGAGGAGCTGTGCCTGCTACAAGAGAAGAAGAGAGTGAGAGGAGGATCTGTGCCTGCTGCAAGAGAAGAAGAGAGTGAGAGGAGGATCTGTGCCTGCTGCAAGAGAAGAAGAGAGTGAGAGGAGGAGCTCTGCCTGCTGCAAAAGAAGAAGAGAGTGGGAGGAGGAGCTGTGCCTGCTGCAAGAGAAGAAGGGAGTGAGAGGAGGATCTGTGCCTGCTGCAAGAGAAGAAGAGAGTGAGAGGAGGAGCTCTATCTGCTGCAAGAGAAGAAGAGAGTGGGAGGAGGAGCTGTGCCTGCTACAAGAGAAAAAGAGAGTGAGAGGAGGAGTTGTGCCTGCTGCAAGAGAAGAAGAGAGTCAGAGGAGGAGCTGTGCCTGCCGCAAGAGAAGAAGGGAGTGAGAGGAGGAGTTGTGCCTGCTGCAAGAGAAGAAGAGAGTCAGAGGAGGAGCTGTGCCTGCTGCAAGAGAAGAAGAGAGTGAGAGGAGGATCTGTGCCTGCTGCAAGAGAAGAAGAGAGTGAGAGGAGGAGCTCTATCTGCTGCAAGAGAAGAAGAGAGTGGGAGGAGGAGCTGTGCCTGCTACAAGAGAAAAAGAGAGTGAGAGGAGGAGTTGTGCCTGCTGCAAGAGAAGAAGAGAGTCAGAGGAGGAGCTGTGCCTGCCGCAAGAGAAGAAGGGAGTGAGAGGAGGAGTTGTGCCTGCTGCAAGAGAAGAAGAGAGTCAGAGGAGGAGCTGTGCCTGCTGCAAGAGAAGAAGAGAGTGAGAGGAGGAGCTGTGCCTGGTACAAGAGAAGAAGAGAGCGAGAGGAGGAGCTGTGCCTGCTACAAGAGAAGAAGAGAGTGAGAGGAGGAGCTGTGCCTGCTACAAGAGAAGAAGAGAGTGAGAGGAGGAGTAGCTGTGCCTGCTGCAAGAGAAAAAGAGAGTGAGAGGAGGAGCTGTGCCTGCTACAAGAGGAGAATGGAGTGAGAGGAGGAGTAGCTGTGCCTGCTGCAAGAGGACAAGGGAGTGAGAGGAGGAGGAACTGTGCCTGTTACAAGAGAAGAAATAAGTGAGTGGAGGAGGAGCTGTGCCTGCTACAAGAAGAGGAGTGAGAGGACGAGGAGCTGTGCCTGTTACAAGAGAAGAAGGGAGTGGGAGGAGGAGGAGCTGTATCTGCTAAAAGAGGAGAAGGGAGTAATAGAAGGTGGAGCTGTGCTTGCTACAAGAGGAAAAAGGAGTGAGAGGAGGAGGAGCTGTGCCTGCTACAAGATGAAAAGGGAGTCAGAGGAGGAGGAGCTGCGCCTGCTACAAGGGGAGAAAGGATGGAAAGGAGGAGGAGCTGTGCCTACTACAAGAGAATAAAGGAGTGAGAGGAGGAGGAGGAGCTGTGCCTGCTACAAGAAGAGAAGGGAGTGAGAGGAGGAGTAGCTGTGCCTGCTACAAGAGGAGAAGGGAGTGAGAGGGGGAGGAGCTGTGCCTGCTACAAGAGGAGAAGGGAGTGAGAGGGGGAGGAGCTGTGCCTGCTACAAGAGGAGAAGGGAGTGAGAGGTGGAGGAGCTGTGCCTGCTACAAGAGGAGAAGTGAGTGAGAGGAGGAGGAGCTGTGCCTGCTACAAGAGGAGAAGTGAGTGAGAGGAGGAGGAGCTGTGCCTGCTACAAGAGGATAAGGGAGTGAGAGGTGGAGGAGTTGTGCCTGTTACAATGGAAGGGAGTGAGAGGAAGAGGAGCTGTGCCTGCTACAAGAGGAAAAGGGAGTGAGAGGAGGAGGAGCTGTGCCTGCTACAAGGGGAGAAAGGAGTGAGAGGAGGAGGAGCCGTGCCTGCTACAAGAGGAAAAGAGAGTGAGAGGAGGAGGAGAGGTGCCTGCTACAAGCAGAGGTGGGAGGAAGATGAGGAGGAGCCATGCCTGCTACAACGGGAGAAAGGAGTGAGAGGTGGAGGAGCTGTGCCTGCTACAAGAGGAAAAAGGGATGAGAGGAGGGGGCCAGACAGAAGAACAATATCTTGGCTAGAGTGAAAAGCAGAAACTACCATAAGCAAGAGGGATGTCCTGAACCTTAACACCACCTTGTCCCTATGCAAAACCAGAAAGGACTCTTACAGGATATGGAAACCAGTTCAGACACCCTCCTTGCAGAGGTGATGGCTATAAGAACACCACCCTTTGATAAGGGTGTAGAGAGAAGAAAGTCTCTAATGGGTTCATGCAGCAGTTCCTGACCTGCAGAGAGATTCAGATACAGATACCAGAGTTATAGGGAATATATGGGGAAGTTTCATGTTCAAAGGTCACAGTCAATCTCTAAAACAACATAGACTAGACAGAAACCTGGCTTTTGTTGAGGGTCAGTTAGAGAGGATTCGTCCTATAGAGTATCTTCAAGGGAAACTTCTAGGGCGGAGCCCTACTAGCTGTTAGAATCATAGGAAATACAAATTCAGATATGTCTCTGTCTCTCAGAACCTGGGCTTTTAACAGCAATGGCATTAAAGTCAGCAACCATGAAGAAGGGTTGCAAAATGGTCCTTGGAACAGAAGATCCTGACAATTTGACAGTGCCCATGGGGTCTTCCTAAAATCTTACCAGGGAGATGTGCCGCATACACTTGGGCTAATCTGCAGCAATGAGAATCACTTCAATCCCCTGTCATCTTCCTGTGAAGCGGAGGAGAAGATGTTTTAGGGGAAGAAAAATATAGATCAGGGTGTACTGATCCCAGAAAGTTACTAGAGCATCTGTTGTTTTTGCTATAGGATCCCTGTACCTAGAAACAACCTGTCCAGTTTTTTGTTCAACCTGGAGGCCATATAGTCCACAGTTGGCATTCCTCACCTGCAATACAGGTCCTGGAACACCTCTGGGTGTAGAGACCACTTCCCCGGTTCCAGGAAATAGCAGTTGATAAAGTCCACCTGCTCATTGCCTAAGCAAAAAAAAAATTGAGAATGTAAAGTTCTGCCCAGGCCAGGATTATTATTATACAGTATTTATACAGCGCCGACAGTTTACGCAGCGCTTTACAACATAAGGGCAGGCAGTACAATTACAATACAATTTAATGCAGTAGGAATCAGAGAGCCCTGCTCGTTAGAGCTTACAATCTAAGAGGGAGGGTAAAGAGATACAAAAAGGTAATAACTGTGGGGGATGGGCTGATGGAGAAAATAAATGTACAGTTGTTAGGTGGGGACCGGATAGGCTTCTCTGAAGAGATGAGTTTTCAGGGATTGTCAAAAAGTGGACAGAGTAGGGGATAGCTGGACTGATTGGGGTACAGAGTTCCAGAGGATGGGAGAGGCTCTGGAGAAGTTGAACATGGGATGAGGTGACAAGGGAGCTAGAGAGCAGGAGGCCTTGAGAGGAACAAAGAGAATTATTTGGTTGGTATTTTGAGACAAGGCTAGTGATGTAGCTGGGGACAGAGTTGATGGTTTTGTAAGTTATTGTATTTATATTGAATATTGAATTTAATTTGTTGGGTGAGCTGAAGTCAGTGGAGGGATTGGCACAGAGGGATAGCAGAGACTGAGCAGTTTGTAAGGTGGATGAGCCTGGAAGCAGCATTCATGATAGACTGAAGGGGGGATGACCTATGTGAGGGTAAGTCAATGAGGAGGGATTTGCAGTAGTTGAGGTGAGAGATCACCAGGGGGTGAATTAGAAGCTTTGTGGTGTCATTGGTTAGGAAGGAGCATATCTTGGAGATGTCACAGAGGTTGAGGTGACAAGCTTTGGACGGTGATTTGATGTGGGGCTGAAAGGATAGTTAAGAGTCCAGGATTACACCTAGGACCTTGGCATGGATGGACAGGTTGATAATAGAGCCGTTAATTTTGACAGAGAAATCAGGGGAAGAGGCATATGGGGGAGGAAATATTAAAAGCTCATCTTTGGATAGATTGAGTTTGAGGAAGTGGTGTGACATCCAGGCTGATATATCTGTTAGTAAATTGGTGATGCCGGAGGAAACTGATGGAGTGAACTAAGGGGATGTTATCGGTGTAGAAATGGTATTGAAAGCCATAGCAGGCAATCAACTGACCCAGGGAGGAAGTGTAGATTGGGAATCGGAGAGGTCTGAGAACAGAACCTTGGGAGACCCCAACAGAGAAAGGAAGAGGAGGGGAGGAAGTAGAATTGTAAGTGACACTGAGCCTGGGTTCACACCTCCGAAAGATGCGGCTTGCAGCAGGAGGTCCAGTGAGTCCCTGATCTCCATTTCAGGGACAAATCACGGCCAAAATTTTGCCTGAATTCAGCCCTGAAATGGAGCCAAAGACGCACAGCACTCCTGTGCAAGCCGCTCTGGAGCCGCAGCAGAGATATGTGAACCGGCTCCATAGAGATCCGGTCACAATCTCCTATCATGCGAATTGGATGCGGAGAAACCCACATCCAATTCACATAGGTGTGAACCCAGCCTGAAGGTGCGGTGGGATAGGTAGGATGAGAGCCAGCGAAGAGTACAGTCATGGAGACCAAAGGAGTGGCATTTTTTGAGAAGGAAGGGGTGGTCCACTGTGTGAAAGGCAGCAGAGAGGACCAGGAGGAGTAGTACAGAATAGTGTCCATTGGTTTTAGCTGTTAGTAGGTCCTTTTTGAGTTTAAGGAGAGCAGTTTCCGTGGAGTGTTGAGTGCGAAATCTGGACTGAAGGGGATCAAGAAGTTTGTTCTCAGTTAGATGGACTCTCAGTCGGTTGTACAGTAGACCAGACGTTCAAGGAGTTTGGAGGAAAAGGGGAGTAAGCAGATGGAGTGTAGGTTTTTGGGGTCCAATGAGGGGTTTTTAAGGATGGGGGTGACTAATGCATGTTTTTAGAGAGTTGGGGAAGATGCCAGAAGAGAGGGAGAGATTGAAGATGTGAGGTAAAGAATGTACAATAGAGCCAGATTGTGATTGTCTTGCAGAGGCGAGACTATTGATTTCTCTCTGAAGATTGATGCCACCTCTTTGGTGTTGTCCAAATTATTCTAGATAGGCTGGCTTTCCACCAGAATGGTCTAGCAATGCAGAAACAGCCAAATCACTCACAGTTTGAGTATATTGATCAGGAGATGAGATTCCTTTGACAACCAGGTGCCCTACATTGACAAAGTGCTCAAGACTCCTCCCCAGCCCAACACGCTGGCATCCATCATGAGGATCTTCCAGAATATAGGAAGGAAAGAGTACACCAATTTTAGAGCTAATGTAAATTGTTCATTTCCGTGCTGTGGTTAAAAAGCAGGTGTGGCTGTTGTCTACCCCCAAAGACTCCACTAGGTGGAGTTAGTGAAATAAATATATATATAGGAAGGCAGGTAAATTGGCGCTGCCAGACTCTAGTAAGTGATCGTGTTAACAAAATGTGTGTTGTCTCTTTAAATAACAAACCACATAAACATTAATAGTGTAGGACCAGATGGCTTGCATCCGAGGGTACTTAGGGAACTCAGTCAGGTGATTGCCAGACCGTTGTTCCTAATTTTTACAGACAGTCTATTGACTGGAATGGTACCAGCTGATTGGAGAAAAGCCAATGTAGCACCAATATTTAAAAAGGGCCCAAAAAACATCCCTGGGAATTACAGACCAGTTAGCCTAACATCAATAGTATGTAAACTCTTGGAGGGGATGATAAGGGACTATATACAAGATTTTAGTAATAAGAATGATATCATTAGCAGTAATCAGCATGGATTCATGAAGAATCGTTCTTGCCAAACCAATCTATTAACCTTCTATGAGGAGGTGAGTTGCCATCTAGATAAAGGAAGGCCCGTAGACGTGGTGTATCTGGATTTTGCAAAAGCATTTGACACAGTTCCCCATAAACGTTTACTGTACAAAATAAGGTGCGTTGGCATGGACCATAGGGTGAGTACATGGATTGAAAACTGGCTACAAGGGCGTGTTCAGAGGGTGGTGATAAATGGGGAGTACTCAGAATGGTCAGGGGTGGGTAGTGGGGTCCCCCAGGGTTCTGTGCTGGGACCAATCCTATTTAATTTGTTCATAAACGACCTGGAGGATGGGATAAACAGTTCCATCTCTGTATTTGCAGACGATACTGAGCTAAGCAGGGCAATAACTTCTCCGCAGGATGTGGAAATCTTGCAAAAAGACCTGAACAAATTAATGGGGTGGGCGACTACATGGCAAATGAGGTTCAATGTAGAAAAATGTAAAATAATGCATTTGGGTGTCAAAAATATGAATGCAATCTATACACTGGGGGGAGAACCTCTGGGGGAATCTAGGATGGAAAAGGACTTGGGGGTCCTAGTGGATGATAGGCTCAGCAATGGCATGCAATGCCAAGCTGCTGCTAATAAAGCAAACAGAATATTGGCATGCATTAAAAGGGGGATCAACTGCAGAGATAAAACGATAATTCTCCCGCTCTACAAGACTCTGGTCCGCTCGCACCTGGAGTATGCTGTCCAGTTCTGGGCACCAGTCCTCAGGAAGGATGTACTGGAAATGGAGCGAGTACAAAGAAGGGCAACAAAGCTAATAAAGGGTCTGGAGGATCTTAGTTATGAGGAAAGGTTGCGAGCACTGAACTTATTCTCTCTGGAGAAGAGACGCTTGAGAGGGGATATGATTTCAATTTACAAATACTGTACTGGTGACCCCACAATAGGGATAAAACTTTTTCGCAGAAGAGAGTTTAATAAGACTCGTGGCCACTCATTACAATTAGAAGAAAGGAGGTTTAACCTTAAACTACGTAGAGGGTTCTTTACTGTAAGAGCGGCAAGGATGTGGAATTCCCTTCCACAGGCGGTGGTCTCAGCGGGGAGCATTGATAGCTTCAAGAAACTATTAGATAATCACCTGAATGACCGCAATATACAGGGATATGTAATGTAATACTGACACATAATCACACACATAGGTTGGACTTGATGGACTTGTGTCTTTTTTCAACCTCACCTACTATGTAACTATGTAACTATGTAACTATGTGTTAAATCCTATACATGTTCAATATAAATGATCCTCCATATAAACTCCTTAAATATAGATTCCAAAAACCAAAATATACACCGATAATATGTAACCTTATTTAGATAAGTGCAATGTCCTTATTGTACAAAAAATTTCCATATAGATGTTTCAGTCCGACCACAGTATACTCCGTATAAAAGATATATGCATATATGTACAAAACAATATAAACTCTGGTGTAAACAAAAATCACAGTTCAAAACAGTTTGTTTCTTTATATAGTGACTTCCAAAGTGACTTGTGCCTGGATCAATAAAAACTTATGGTGAAAGTTGAGTGAATTCCACATGTGCTCCCTTCTTGGTTCCACACTCACCGGAAAGATGTACCCCTACAGGGGTAAAGTGTATTCAGAGTTGTCTCTGGTCTTTTGCCGATAAAGCCTCCTCCTCCCCGGTGGGTTTGATCGTTGGGTACACTCACATATGGGTGGATGGAAAAAATTGTTTCTCATAGCGTAAGTCAATTAAAAATAATATTACGTGTATTCAATTCAAAAGATGTTTTTAAAAAACGCACTTTCAATAGTGCTGTGGGGTCAAAGTAAAAGATACAGCTGTAGATCTGGGACGCCTTGCGTTCCACAGACCGAGTACTCAAAACCAACAAGCTCCGCCTAGGCAGAAAAAATAAATCAAACATTCACAAGAAATGGATGTTGCACTCCTTCTATAAAGTGCATAAAACCTATACCCAGCTTTACTAACTAGATTTATTTTCAAATTTATAGCATTTATAGCCAACAGAAAGAAACTACCCCTAAGTCTATTTGTCCTCACCTTAATGTTCCTACTCTAAGGAATTAATTTAAAAGATAACCAGGAGAGAAGAATCATTCACAATTCTCTCTGCTCTATAGAGACAGTAGGACTGAAAACATCAGCCAAGGAGGGACGTTGACAGCCTATATTTTACTGTGCAGTATAAATAACTTTCGGAAGGGTAATCTTATCAGTCATTGAGCAACTGAAGTTCCACATCAAAATACAGTACAGCACTACACTCTAAATAGATGAGCGGCAAAAGTTCACCAATAGTTTATTTTCTAAACCACTTTTCCTGAGTAATATCAGAAAATATAGTTGTGAAATTTAAAGGCTTCCATCTTCACCCGGTATTCCTTCTGGGTTCGAGTGCCCCAGCCTTCTGATTGCGATCCGCAATGACGTCACTCCCGTGCATGCGTGCAAGAGTCGCGGCCACGGCACACTCTGAAGGGACGGCACGGGTATGCTTTCCTATAAGAGTGCATGCACCGATGAAATCACCAGCTAAAAGCGGAGTGATTATCTCCTAAACCGTGCAGGTTGAGGAGATATTCACTGTACATACAGGTAGGCCTTATTATAGGCTCACCTGTAGGTAGAAGGTTTTTCTGTGCATTCTATTCATGATGGTTACATAGTTACATAGTAGGTAAGGTTTAATAAAGACAATAGTCCATCCAGTTCAACCGGTGTAGATGTACGTGTGTCAGTGTCGATAATTATTTCCCATATCCCTGTATGTTTTGTTCTTTAAGATGCACGTCCTGGAGTCTTTTAAAAATAACAATACTCCCTGCTGACACCACCAATTGTGGAAGAGAGACCTTATCGCCCTGACAGTGAAAAAACCCCTGCGCAGCCTAAGGTCAAACCACTTCTCCTCCAATCCCATTGTGTGGCCCCGTGTCCTCTTACACTGCCTGAGACTGAATTGTCGCCCTGTGAAGGATCTTTCTCTCATTCAATGCCTATTTGACCCCTATAACAAGGGTCCAAAGCGGAGGGTAAGAGGCAGTGTGTCTGGGTGCCAGTGGTGGTTAATTCCTTCTTCACACTTATCTACTATATCCTACGGCTTGTGTGACCACACTCTTTTACTATATCCTATGGATTATTTGATCATTATCCACACCTGATGAACAGAGGGTGTATGGATTGTTTTTCTAGCGCTGCACCTATTTTATATACCCCCCCTAATACTTACCTGAGCTCCAGCTCGATCCAGCGATGCTCATAAGAGCCTTTGCTCTTCAGGGAATCTAACTCCTCATTGGCTGAGGCAACCAGTGACCCAAAGAAGAGAGAGAGGGTGCAGGGCCTAGCCATGTGTGAATAGACACGCAGAGCAGAGGCTTGGGAGCGAGCCTGATGGGTGCCCCCACAGCAAGCTGCTTGCTGTGGGGGGGGCACTCCGCAGGAGGGAGGGGCCTGGAGTGTTGGCGGGGGACCCGAGAAGAGCTGGTGAGTATGAAATGTTTGTTATTTAAAACAGCAAAAACAAAAAAGAAGCCTTTAATACCACTTTAATGGAGGGGGGTCCTATCTTCTGTCTTCTCTCTCTCTCAGTTTCCAATACCTCCACCTGAGTATAAGGCTTCATGCACACTGGAATTTTTGGCAGCTGCTTCTAGTGGTGTCAGGTGTTTTTTTTTGTCCAGCTTATAAACTCCCCTGCATGTTAGCCTATGTGTCTGTACACACATAAACTTATAGCAGCGTTTAGTGGCAGGGGCTTTTAGAAGCACAAACAAAATCACTACCAGTGCATCTGGGAGCAGCAGAGTTTTGGCAGAAAAAACGCTTGACGCGTGTAAACGCGTGTAAACGCATCTAAACGCGTGTGATAAGGTTAGGCGCATTTAGCACTTGAGCATTTATTCGTTTCAATGGCCACAATAAATTATTATTCTGACCAATGAAATGAAATAACACCTAAGGCTTGACGCCAGTAAATGCACCTAAATGCTTGTAAAACCATTGGACACTTTGACAAGTGTTGGGCGTTTTTTCTGCCAAAACGTTGCTGCTAGGAGGAAAGGCTTCTAGGAGAATTTGCAGAACATCCTGTGTGCATGAGGCCTTACAAATGGTGGTGCCCCAATTTGTCAGGCTATATCTGATGGAACATTAAATCTCCTTAAACATTCACTTGTAACAAGTGTATCATGCTATATTCTGATATTCAATATCCCCTTGCCACTTTACAATGATTTTGCTTCACATAACTCGAGTTTTCCCCCAAAATTTTTTCCAGCAATATTACATAGCACAAAGGATGGATTATAGAGCACTAGCACACTGTATTCTTCCTAGCAGTAATTGTTAAGACTCACTTCAATATAAATTTGAAGAAGCATACAACCCTTCAACAGTAGGAGTAAATAACAGCCTGGACAGTATTACTGGTTCCAAATAAAAGTACTATGCTTCATCAGCACGTGGCCATAAGCTAAAGTTATTGATAGCTGCTCAGCTTACAGTATTTGCAGGGCTCCCAGTGAAGTATCGGCTCCTGGCCCTTGGCTGTGCACATGAGCAAACTTACTATAGTCTGCAGATTGAGCAGCTAACAATACTTTGATCCTTCTATGTCCAACTTATGTCATACACCTTTATACTGCTCAGTTTCTGCAGCTCACCCTCCACTCCCTCAGAAACAGAACAAGGGATCCAAGGGCTTTCCCTGTGGTCACACTTTTATCCAGTTTGGTCTGATAATAGGATTTTTTCTACAGCTTACCTGTAAAATCCTTTTCTTGGAGTACATCACGGGGCACAGAGCAGCTATAGTAATTACTATTTGGGTTATATAGGTGAATGGACACTGGCACACCAAAAAGACAGGAAGTCCCCCTCTATATAACCCCTCCCATACAGGAAGTACCTCAGTTTTGTAGCAAGCAATTCCCAAAAAGAGGAGAGGGACCTCTGTGTCCCATAATGTACTCCAAGAAAAGGATTTTACAGGTAAGCTGCAGGAAAAAATCATATTTTCTTTATCGTACATCACGGGACACAGAGCAGCTATAGTAATTACTATCTGGGATGTCCCAAAGCAATGAACCTGAGGGGAGAGAGACACCATCATAAAAACTGCCACCAAAGAAGGACCTACTCTGCTATTTGTAATAGGCTGAGGCCAAAGGCAGTATCTTCTACGTGATTGACATTGACCTGGTAAAAGTCCTGTAGATGTATAAACAAAAGACCAAATAGTGGTCTTGTACACCTGGGCCACTGACACCCGATCATGAATGGCCCAAGATACTTCCACACCTGGTAGAGAATCTCTCCCTAGAAAAAAATGAGTTTTTGCCATTTAAACCATAGGCATTGATAAACTGGCAAATCCACTGCTAAATATTCAACCTGGATGCCGCCTGCCCTTCCTGGGATCTTCTGGCAGCACAAACCAGGATTCCTGACTTGTGCTGACAACTCAAGTAGACCCTGAGCGTCTAAACTACATTTAGAGTAGGTAGCGATCTTTCTCCTGCCGACCAAGACCGGCTCCTTGCATGAAAGAGCTACCAACTCTGACACTCCACTTTGTAAAGTGATAGCAACCAAAGAAGCCACCTTCTGAGATAATAGGACCAACAGAATCCGCTGATTGGTTCACAAAGTGGCCTCTGCAAGGACAGTCAAGATCAATTCGAGTCCCAAGGACACAAGAATGGCTTGACAGGTGGGACTGTCCAAGTTACATGCTGTATAAGGTATGAAAACAAGGAGTGAGAAACAACAGCCCCTGGAAAAAACTGAATAGGGACGAACTCTGACCCTTAATGGTACTTAAGGTCAAACTCCTTTCCTCTACTGATTGGAGAAAGAAAAAGAAAATCTCCCACTCACATATTTCTGCTGTTGCCACTTCCTGTCTTCACCCTAGGTCCTGTAATTCAAGTTCCCCGAAGCTGGCTTCCAGGGGCTCAACAGTGCTGAGATACAGGACTCAAGACCATCGGTCCCACTGAACTGGGAGTGTCCAAGGAGCAATCCCCCGCAAGACTCGCTATGTCAGTGTACCAAACCCCCTGGGCTAATTCGGCTAACACTAATATCAGTGTTACCACCTCACGGATTCTTCGCAAAAGATATGGCAGAATCTGAAACAGGGAAAAAAAACATCAAATAAGGGAGAACCAGACCTTAAGGTGTTACCACTACATGTACCCCTATTGGCAGTGGGGCTCTTGTTCCGGACACACCTGTCCCAAACTGTTGTAGAACTTGGAATCTAGTAGATTCCTCTGCAGAGTTCCCCTTGCCACTATGCTATACCTGGAATATGTATTGGGGATAGAGGCAGCACTTGTACTGTCCCAGACAGAATGTGGTACACCTCCCTATGTCGCATGACCACTGGTGCCGCCCTGGTGGTTGATATATATATATGCCTGCAGAGGCATTTCCAGATTGAACCTACAACAATTTTGTTCTATAATCCAGAGCAAAGCATACTGGCCAAAAATTCCAAGCTATTGGACAGTATTATCTCCTGTGGAGACCAAGCTCACTGAACTGTAGCCAGCCTCAAGTCAGCTTAGAGAAACTGGCATTAGTGGTTATTTTCCAAATTCCTAAAAAGGAAGAATATCAAGCACCAATTTTTTTGCTCTGCAACACTCCGGAAACAGAGCCTTCTGGCAATCCAATGCCTGGATCTTCAAGTTCCACAGAGAGAGAATGAACCTCTACCAAGACCTGGAGTAGGGCTGTATGTAGGGAACGTGCTTTGACCTAAACACAGCTTCCTCCTGTAGAAATATATCGAAGGAACCCCTGGAATGGACTGCTTCCTGAGCAAAGATTAATAAGCAAGAGGTAATAAGTATTGAGGTGTCTTTAGCAAGCCCAGCACTGGGGCTAGATGCTTTGTGAACCCTCCGTAGCTATGGCCAACCCAAAGTGAAGATTCACAAATAAAACGGCATTCCACTGCAGTTACAGAAATCTTTGATGAGCCTGGAAACAAAACTGCCACATGAAGATGTGCATTTACAGATGATTATGGCCCCCGAAATCTACCTCTTGCAGAGAGGTCATCACTGAACAGTCTAGCCTATCTGAAACTGGAGGATGTTCAGCGGCTTGAGATCTTAAGATCAACCTCATGTCCCTATTTGGTTTTGGAACTGCTACCATTTAATTGTCTCACAATAATGAGCCCATAACTTCTGCTCCAAGAGCAAATGCAAGGCAAAAGACTGATGACTCTGTGACAGACCCAGACAGTCCCAAGAGGTGCACTTAAACTACCAGGTTTCTGCCGGCTAAAGATGGAACAAACCACTTCAGAGACTGTCCTAAGATTTTCTGGCCTGAGATACTCTCAAAACACAGCAGCCTCAGATGCCTTCCTCACCCAGGTGGGGAAAGCTTACAGCATCTGGTATTCCTGGGCAGTATCCTATGTATATACTAATCAGGCTTGATCCTGCTTAGGCTTCAATCAACGGAGATCAGGTATGATCAAGGTGATGCGGCCGCAGTCTGACGAAAAATGAGTGCGACGGGAAACACTGCAATGCCAAACACCACAGTGGCTCAGATGCACCTGACACCACTGTCCAGATGGACACCGTAGATGTGGACACCGCCAGATCCCTGAACATGAGAGCGGTACCCCTGCCGCCCCCAGCTGCCTCTCTTTTCTGGAACCATTTAACTGGTATAACAGGTAGATAACACAGCAACTATATTAGCCAACCTAATATACAGTCCTCCAAGGTGCAGGCCTAAAACAATGTTGGTTTACCTCTATGCAACCCCTTAGGTATGTAAGTACCTAGGTATGCAAACATGCAGGTATACAAGTATTCTTGCCATTCATGCATTTATGTATGCAGTACAAGGCCGATAAGCACACACCAATGTACCCCCAGGCAAACAAGCACATACAGTAGCTCCTCCTGTACATAAGCCTTTTGTATAATGAGACCTGAACCTAGTGTTGTCAGCACTCCAACATTCTCCCTTTGAACCTGCGAGTAGCATATTTCTTTCTCTGATCTTACCAGAAGAGTGGTCTTTTTGATGAGTAGAGTATCAAAATCGGCATCCTTGTCCTGTAAAGTGCTTTTCTTGATTCTACACAAAGTTTGTCCTAGATGTAGCACCCTCTACAATAAATTGCTAAGTTGGTTAGGTAATTTTAGTCATTTAACTCCTCTGTAATCAGTAGAGGAGTGTGTGATTGCTTTGGACTGATCAGGGTCTCAGAGACTGCAGGCTTGATAGCTTCTGCCTGCCTTCTGGGAAGCTCCAGAAGATAGGAGTGGAGCAGGTCAATGAGTAGCCTGAATATTTATGGAGTTTCAGCCAATCCCTGGGGAGGTGTGCCTAGTAGGTGGCTGCAGAGCACATCAATAGTTCGGGGCAACAGCAGTCAGTGTTCTTGTCCAGGAGGAGAAGTTCCCAGCCTGGAGGGCTGCTGCCAAGAGCTAATCGAGGTCCAAGCTAAGCTAGAGCTAGGGGACTTATCTTCTGAAAATCTCTGAAGCTAAAAGAAGGGGATTTCACTTAGGAACTGGTCTGAGGATTCCACTATGAACATGTCTCCCTGACACAGGAAGGAGGCATCCAATTACACAGGGACTTGTGATTACAGACCTCAGTGCAGGTTCTGGGTGACAGTTGCTGCTGTTAACCCCCTGGTGCACTATACTAAGGCTTGCCTGGCCTGGAGCATTGCTTTTAATGTTCCAGTGATTTTCATGTCCTGAGCTATTATTGAGGGGACTGTTCTAAGAAGTAGCTGCAGATAGAAGAGTGTCCTATTATTACTGTTCAGCAGTCTGGAGAATCCCACAGCTTCCTGTGTTCTATCCAAGTTACTCAGCAATGAATTCTGAAAAAGGCAACACCTTGAGCCCGGGTTCACAGCTATGCGAATTAGATGCGGCTTACACCGCATCTAATTCGCAGGACATTTTAAAATACATTCATTTGAATGCATCTGGTTCACATATGTGCGTTGCATTTGCACTGCGCATCGCACAAAAAACGTGTGCGTTTTCTGGGCATTGCGGTGTGAATTACGAGCCCCTTATCTTCTATGGGAACGCATCTGATTCGCAGATGCATTGCGTTCTGAACATGGATTTTCTACTTCTCTTCACTACACCTCCCCCTCCCCCCCTCTACCTCCCCCTCTCTGATCCTGAGCTAAAACGCAGTGATTCCTTTGAACAGGAGATTTTTATCTCCCCAGTGAAATCTGAGCTTCAATTCGCACCGCACATGTGTGAAACCGGGCTGACTGTGTATTGAGCCAGAGCTGTGACCCTTGCTGTGTGTCTGGCTGCCATTGCACTGGGACAAATCTAGTGGCCTAGAGAAGACCCTGGGACAAATCTAGTGGCCCTTGCGGGGGTCAGCGCTATATAAGGTCTAGTTAGGATTTTTGCCTAAGGATCTTTGGTCATATACATTAATCAAGACATTGGTCTACCTTATTTTTGTCCTGACCCTAAATAGCCAAAGAAGTGGCTTTACATTGTTTAGACAGAGCTCATGCTAGAGGGCAAAATTTGTGCTCAGTGCCAAAAATCAATTTTCGTGCTCAGGTGTCCGCCACTGGACACCTGAGGACGAAAATTGATTTATGGCACTATAGTTGGACTTTACTCACAGGAAGAACTCACTGAATTTTATAGAAACTGCTGTGTCGATAGACATTTCTTCTCAAATGTATAACTTTTAGTGTCAATTTAAGATTTGCACTTTTGCACTTATTTATTTGCATAGTCTAGGGTAATTGCACAACTATATAGTTTTGTAAATGAGACATTGACACTTTGTTGAATTTTTTAATATATATTTTTTTTCATATTAGTGTTGCACTTTAACACATTTTTTTTTCGCAGATTGATGAATTGGTATACATTAGATGTATTGTTTCACTTTGCACTTTTGGAGCGCTGATATTATTAATTAACCTTTATTCAGGTTATAACCTCCAAGGGGAAGTTCCTCTTTTTCCAATAAAAGTGCATCTTATTAAGGGGCATACGTGCTTTTGGGCATTTCAACATTAGGCCTCAGCTTCTCAGGTCTGTAATGCAGCTACCTGGTCGTTGGTACCTTTACAAAATTCTATAAAGTTAATTTTCAAGTAATGACTGATGCAAATTTTGAACAGAAGGTCCTTCAGGCAGCCCTGTAGAGCCTGTTCCCAACCCTCATAATATTGCTTGGGATGTCCCAACGGTAGTAAGCATAAAGCACTGTATCCTGGGATGTACAATGAAGAAAACAGGATTTTTTTTACTTACCTGTAAAATCCTTTTCTTGGCCCTACCTCACGTCAGCACACAATGGGTTAGTGCCTCACCTGGCACCCACAGGACCACTAAGGTGTTCTTTTTTTTTTTGTTCTTGCTCCAGGCCACCTGTTGGGACATTTTACCGTGGCCATTCCAGTGCTGCCTTGGGCCAGGTGGCACATGGGGGCTTTTCAATTTACCTTGCCTGGCCTGGAGCATTGCTTTTAATGTTCCAGTGATTTTCATGTCCTGAGCTATTATTGAGGGGACTGTTCTAAGAAGTAGCTGCAGATAGAAGAGTGTCCTATTATTACTGTTCAGCAGTCTGGAGAATCCCACAGCTTCCTGTGTTCTATCCAAGTTACTCAGCAATGAATTCTGAAAAAGGCAACACCTTGAGCCCGGGTTCACAGCTATGCGAATTAGATGCGGCTTACACCGCATCTAATTCGCAGGACATTTTAAAATACATTCATTTGAATGCATCTGGTTCACATATGTGCGTTGCATTTGCACTGCGCATCGCACAAAAAACGTGTGCGTTTTCTGGGCATTGCGGTGTGAATTACGAGCCCCTTATCTTCTATGGGAACGCATCTGATTCGCAGATGCATTGCGTTCTGAACATGGATTTTCTATTTCTCTTCACTACACCTCCCCCTCCCCCCCCTCTACCTCCCCCTCTCTGATCCTGAGCTAAAACGCAGTGATTCCTTTGAACAGGAGATTTTTATCTCCCCAGTGAAATCTGAGCTTCAATTCGCACCGCACATGTGTGAAACCGGGCTGACTGTGTATTGAGCCAGAGCTGTGACCCTTGCTGTGTGTCTGGCTGCCATTGCACTGGGACAAATCTAGTGGCCTAGAGAAGACCCTGGGACAAATCTAGTGGCCCTTGCGGGGGTCAGCGCTATATAAGGTCTAGTTAGGATTTTTGCCTAAGGATCTTTGGTCATATACATTAATCAAGACATTGGTCTACCTTATTTTTGTCCTGACCCTAAATAGCCAAAGAAGTGGCTTTACATTGTTTAGACAGAGCTCATGCTAGAGGGCAAAATTTGTGCTCAGTGCCAAAAATCAATTTTCGTGCTCAGGTGTCCGCCACTGGACACCTGAGGACGAAAATTGATTTATGGCACTATAGTTGGACTTTACTCACAGGAAGAACTCACTGAATTTTATAGAAACTGCTGTGTCGATGGACATTTCTTCTCAAATGTATAACTTTTAGTGTCAATTTAAGATTTGCACTTTTGCACTTATTTATTTGCATAGTCTAGGGTAATTGCACAACTATATAGTTTTGTAAATGAGACATTGACACTTTGTTGAATTTTTTAATATATATTTTTTTTCATATTAGTGTTGCACTTTAACACATTTTTTTTTCGCAGATTGATGAATTGGTATACATTAGATGTATTGTTTCACTTTGCACTTTTGGAGCGCTGATATTATTAATTAACCTTTATTCAGGTTATAACCTCCAAGGGGAAGTTCCTCTTTTTCCAATAAAAGTGCATCTTATTAAGGGGCATACGTGCTTTTGGGCATTTCAACATTAGGCCTCAGCTTCTCAGGTCTGTAATGCAGCTACCTGGTCGTTGGTACCTTTACAAAATTCTATAAAGTTAATTTTCAAGTAATGACTGATGCAAATTTTGAACAGAAGGTCCTTCAGGCAGCCCTGTAGAGCCTGTTCCCAACCCTCATAATATTGCTTGGGATGTCCCAACGGTAGTAAGCATAAAGCACTGTATCCTGGGATGTACAATGAAGAAAACAGGATTTTTTTTACTTACCTGTAAAATCCTTTTCTTGGCCCTACCTCACGTCAGCACACAATGGGTTAGTGCCTCACCTGGCACCCACAGGACCACTAAGGTGTTCTTTTTTTTTTTTGTTCTTGCTCCAGGCCACCTGTTGGGACATTTTACCGTGGCCATTCCAGTGCTGCCTTGGGCCAGGTGGCACATGGGGGCTTTTCAATTTACCTTCCTCAGTCAATGAGATGGGCTGCCTATGGCTCAGAAAGTCTTTGTGTCTACACAAATTAGCAAGAACTGGAGTTTTGGACACTAGCGTGCCTCTTTTGTGACATGCTTCTCAGCCCAGGAGATGAAATAATTCTGACGTCGGATGCCTGTCTGCCTCCAGTTTCAAGAGACAAGTGCAAGGCAATTGGAGCCTAGTGGAATGCAGATTCTCTGACTGGCTTAAATGTAGGGCAGTTTTTCTCTAGCATTGCAAGCTTTTCAGAATCTTTCTCCAAGGGGCCCGTGTGAAGTTAATGATTGACAACAAGACAGCAGCAGTTTACATTGCCCACCAAGGGGCACCAAGTGTCTGTCTTTTTCTTGTAACTTTTCGTAACATAAATTTTTCACTGGGCGGAGAGCCACTTACAGACAGTTAACAGCAGTCTACTTACTTGGAAAGCAGGATCCAATAACGGATTAGTTAGGCAAATTATTTTCTAACAAGAAGTTCCTCAACTAGTACTGGCTCTAGGTTACATTCCAGCGGTAGTTCTCATAGAGTCCAATGAACACACAGCTTCTGGTATTTGAAGGGTATATGAAAGATGGATAGCCCTTCATTCAACTTTACAAGCTAGGCATGCAGCTGGCAAGTTCTGCAAAGTTTTGGACAAGACATATAAATAATTTTTTCTTTGGCAGCTTTTCTTTGATTGTCAATGTTTCTTTTCATGTGTTCTCTCCCGCCCATTTATTCAGCTAGTTAAATCCCATTGTGTGTTGACGTGAAGTATGGCGACGAATACGAAAAATTGTTATCAAATACTTACCCTAATTTTCCTTTCCTGGCTTGTCCTTATGTCAGGACAGGACTCCCTCCCTAGTGGCCTGTCGCAGGCTAGTTTATCGAACACCTTAGTGTGGGAGGGACTGTCTTTTATTTAGCTACTAAGAGGTGGTCCTGTGGGCACCAGATGAGGCGTTAACACATTGTGTGCTGACGTGAGGACAGGCCAGGAAAGGAAAATTACGGTAAGTATTTGATAACAATTTTCTGTATTATTGAAGTAAAATATCCTTTTTTTTTAACATTTGACCTATATCAACCAGATATAATATGAAGAGGTATAGTAGGTATGGCTGAATTACAGATATAATAATTATCAGCTGATCTACAAAAAGCGGATCTGCCTTAAATAAGTATTCATACCCCTTGACCTTTTCCAAATTTTGTCATGTGACAACCAAAAACGTAAATGTATTTTATTGGGATTTTTTGTGATAGACCAACACAAAGTGGCACTTAATTGTGTAGTGAAAGGAAATTGATAAATGTTTTTAAAAATTTTTTACAAATAAATATCTGAAAAGTGTGGCGTGCATTTGTATTCAGCCCCCAATACTTTGTAGAACCACCTGTAGGTCTGGCTGTATGTTTAGAGTCGTTGTCCTGCTTGAAGGTGAACCTCTGCCCCGGCCTCAAGTCTTTTGCAGACTCTAACAGGTTTTCTTCTAAGATTGCCCTGTATTTGGCTCCATCCATCTTCCCATCAACTCTGACGAGCTTCCCTGTCCCTACTGAAGAAAAGCATCCCCACAACATGATGCTGCCACCATCACAGTGGGGATGGTGTTGGTTAGGGTGATGCGCTGTGTTAATTTTCTGCAACATATAGCATTTTGCTTTTGGGTCATTTTTAAGTACTGAAGTTTGGCGCCATTCCATGAGTGTGCGCAATTTTAAAGTGTGACATGTTGGGTATCTATTTACTTGGCGTAACATCATCTTTCACATTTTACAAAAAAATTGGGCTAACTTTACTGTTTTGTTATTCTTTCATTCATGAAACCATTTTTTTTACCTAAAAAAACACATTTGAAAAATTGTTGCGTAAATACCGTGTTGGAATGACCGCCATTTTATTCTCTAGGGTGTCTGATAAAAAAATATATATGATGTTTGGGGGTTCTGAGTAATTTTCTAGCAAAAAAATTATAATTTTTACATGTAGGAGAGGAGTGCCAAAATAGGCCCAGGATGGAAGTGGTTAAGGTATCTCTGGGGAGGATCTTTCTCCCATAGGCCAGAGAGACTATACCTCACTGGATATTCCTCCAGTACAGCTCTGTATACTGTGTGGTCTAGTTACAAGATGCACGAAAAATATTTAAATTAAAATCTTCTGGAAAAGGTATAATATTTAGATAGATTGTTTTCTCTCTCCCCTTCCCCCGCTCTCAGTCTCTCCTTAGGGATAGGTATTTTGTTTCTTTACCTGACTCAATGATTATTATAAATAAATGTCATTGTTTTTTGATGGTCTGCAAACTGTACTCATATTTATATTTTGTTCTTAGAATCTACTTTTGTGATCATGTACATTTAAGAGGTCCTGAAGAAGCGGTCATTTCCGCCAAACGCGTTGACCCTAGTCCTTCATCTTGGCAAACAGCCATACATGTTTGTAGTGGATATTGTTTTGCTGGTATCAGTATGCAAGCCATGACAAATTGATACATGTTTTAAAATATTTTATTGTTTAAAATAAAGATTTTGTACATATTTTTTCTTACATAAGTGTATTTGTGTGATCACTGGAGGGGTATTTAAAATCCTACTACCTACCTTTTGTTGCATTGTTGACAACTGACATGTGATCGCTGTGATTGGTCACAGTGATCACACGGTACCAGTACCAGTGCCATGGTAGACACAGCGGGTCACAGATCGTGCTGCATGCCCCCTAGGGTGGGATGAGATGTCTTATGATGTACTCTCGGGATAACAGTGTTCCCGCTTGGCTGTTTTATTTTACTCTAGGCCAGGTGAGAGATGGTTAAGCATGGGGATTAGAGGACTAATCAACAATACACCATCCATGTACAATGTCACTTTATGTATCATTATTTAAAGTTTTATAAAATATACAAAATGAGTATACCAACAAATAGAAATTTTCCCATGGTTAAGAAAATAAAGATAAACAGTAAAGTAAAACCTGTCACACAAATATATTCAATAAAAGTAACCTACGAAAAGTAACCTCCTTCCCTATGAAGGGGAGCCTAACTCTGGATGAAGACCACTTTTGGATTTTATTAATATAATAAGGAATCAGAATAGAATATCAAAGCTGCTATTGCTGATTGTTCTTTAATATGCAAAATTCAGGGCTGTCTTTTTAATGCTTTCTTCACTATTTATGGTGCTACTGACCTGGAACAAGCAAGTGCATGTAAGATGCTGGACATCCCATATGCTAATGAGCCATGAGGAATGTAATAGGATGACCCCATGTGACCTTCAGAAACATCTCAGCCATGGTATCTTCCCAAATATCAGGAAGAGCTACCATTCATAAATCCACAACCTGCCTGTCCTTGTGGCAGCAGGTGTTGGCCAAATGAAGCTTCTCAGTGCCATCACTATGATTAAGCCTTTCTGAGTGAAACATGTAATTGTGTGGTTTGTCTGATGGACTATTGAAAACCTTCTCTGGAACAAAAAGGCTGATTAAAGCTGATGTCATTGGAGTGTGGCCGGCTTCGTTGTTTACTAAAATGGCAACTCCTACACATTCCTTTAGGGCCTGCTCACACCATATGCATTCCCCTGCGCTGAGCAACTCATATACAAGGTGAAATGCATTGAGTCCTATGAGTCCAGTTCACACCACTGCAAGGCAGAGGAGGGGTTTTGTAGTTTACAGAAGATATCTGAGAAAGCTGATAACATTGTTTAAGATACCAGATGTTACAAGGACAGCAGATTTCTAGCAGGGTTAAAAGGTTTGTTTCTGTATTTGCGGAAATGCATGAAAAAGAACCCTAATGCAGCTACCAAATCAAAGGATTGATGTGCAGCAATACACTACATTCTTGTTCTTGGATTTAATATGGTTTTCAGTCATACATAGCTGAATTTTAATCTTCAGATTTTTTATGGGTTAGCTATACATGATAGCAGCATAAAGTAGTACTCATTTTGCCAGCATCAAAAATAGAGAAAAAAGCTTTGGCTTTAACAAACATTTTTGTAATTTTGTAATGTCAATACTGATAAAGAGTGCCGCTTCGGGCAGACTTCTGGCCTACCTTCAACGAGCATGGGTGCTTGACCAAATGGGGTCCATTTTTCACCGGCTTGCAGAATTTAAAAAGAAAAAGACATACCTCTGCCATCTTTTTTATTCTCAAAAAGCTTCCTTGTGCATGGATGAGTTCATAACACCAGGTCCAAGCACATTGCCCTCCACCAGACCCTACTCCTTCTGCTCTTAAGCATTTCACCCCTGCCAGGTCCTGTGGTGAATTCATCAATGTTACAATAAAGCTTTTTGAGAAATAAAAGATGTGACAAAGGTGCAGCTTTTTCGGTTTGAATATTTTTTTGTAGTTTTTAATGGTATAGCTGTTTTAATTGTTTACAAATATAAGTTATGACTGTCTCTTTAGTTGGGATGCGAATAAGTACATTAGCTTGTCAGTTTCTAAAACTGACTCCCTCTTTTTTGTCTGTGCCCCCCACTATTTAGGATCATTGGAAATGCAGGCGATCTGTGCCTCAGTACTGATAGCTATTAGCTGCTGAGGAGGAAGAGTGGTCATGCAAAGTTCCAGTTCCTGTACTCATAGTAATGTCCCGTGTCCACGTAAATCCTTAATGTATTGTGTATGCCCTCTGTGTCTTCATTTAGTATCAGCTATCAAATTTGAACCCACAAGTCTTTCTTTATGCTAAGGTTAAAAAGCACTCATGAACACAGAAACAGAAATTGTAGATCAGCTCAACAGCTCAAAATATCCTGAACAGATGAAAAAGCATCGTCTGAAGACTGCTTATGTTGCTCCAGTGTTTGTTTGTGAGACATGATAACCAAGCATTTCCTGCCAGGCACACTGTAATTTCTGTACCTTTAGGGGTGGTACTGACTGAATTCGATCAACCCTGGGGTGTCCAGGATGGGAGAGCAGAAAGGTAGAATTTATTGGATGTGGGAGTGTAAGTTTGTACCTATGTTAAAGCAGGCAGGAGTATGCAAAATAAAATACTTGTAATTCCATGCATGTTTATGTGTTTTTGGGCATATCACATATAAATACAAAATGGATTGTGAAAGTGAGCACTTTGGCACAGGCTGATGGGACAAACCATTTATGCAGCCAAGTAAAATGTAGTGACCAACCCAATGACTAAATAGCATAGCAAATCCTTTATTTATATTCCAGTAGGGGTAAAAGCTCCAATACACATAAAGCCGCATTTCAGCCCACAAGGGCCTTAATCATAGCTATGGTTAAGGCCCTTACCAGCTAAAATGCATCAGTGGCTTTATGTATACTGGAGCTTTTGCCCCTACTATAATATAAATAAGGAATTTGCACTCTGAGGAGTATGCAGAACTGGTGACTTACGTCCCAGAGGGTAAGGGACTACAATGTTAGCTCCCCAGGCTTGGAAGGAGTGTCTGGCTGGTGGTACCTTGTCCACAACCCCCCCCCTTTTCTCTCCCCTTCTCCCCCTTTTTTTCTCTCTTTTTCTTCTTCTCTTCCCCTACTTTTTCCTTGCTGAGAGGCCCTGAGGGTCTTTTCTGGTCTCTTGTAGTTCTTGTTAACCGGTGTTTACTGTGTAAAATGTCACACTGGATACAGAGACATCCTAGATCCTGACACTCAAAGCCTGCATCTCATTTAAGTGTTCTCATTTTTATACGGAGAGGTTTTTTGTGCTGTAGACTTATTTTTGTTGGAACTGTTCCTTGTTTTACATATCATGGATGTGATTTCTGTATTTACTGTGTGCTCTCTTTAAAGCGGAGTTCCACCCATTTAAAAGTCAGCAGCTACAAAAAGTGTAGCTGCTGACTTTTAATAATCAGACACTCACCTGTTCTCTCCCCCGCTCTTATCCCCCTCCTCTTGGCGGCGCTGGAATTGTTACTGTGGGCGCGCAAGCTGCGCTGCGCACTGTGACTGGCCAGGCAATCTTCTGGGACCTGTGACATGTCCCAAAAGATTGCAGGGAGAGAGGGGGGAGAGGTGATCTTCCTTCCCGGCGCCACAGCACCAGGGAGGAAGTGGGAGCTGGGTGCCCGTAAAAACAGGGCACCTGCTCCTCCCCCAAAAAAATGACATGCCAAATGTGGTATGTCAGGGGGTCACCTACACTTAAAGCGGAAATTCCATCCGCTTTAAATAAAGTATTGGAAAAAATAAATTAAAACATTTTTAAAATTTTGCACCGTTTAGTCACCGGGTTGCCGACTATGTTTTACTTGAATGCTATTACACACAGCTAGTGGAGGCCGGGGTGTTAAGAGCTGGTGCAAATTTTTTCCTCCTGTCAGGAATTTAAGGGTTGAAAAATGGTATATTTTTGTTTGCAGCTATTTATGCACAGTTATTTAGTCTTCTGTTACCAGATACAGTATAGTTCAGTACAGACATGTAATTGCAACTTCAAAATCTTTTTTTTCCTTCTCTATATGAACTCGTATAATTTATTCTACATGACAAAAAAAAATTCTGGATAACAGTGGTAGGTCATAATGTCTGGACAAGTGACTCATCAAATCCCTCTGTTTCAATGATTGTGTCCTTTATCCATGAAATATAATTTGACACTCTTGTATATACACCATATTTTCCTTTTGCTGCACATCCTTCTCCCCAGCTCACGACCCCCACCAAGTACCAGGAATTGCGGTATAATACAGCAAATGGACCTCCACTGTCCCCTTTACAGGCATCTTTGGCTTCAATGCTGTATCCAGCACAAAACATGTTTCCTGTTAACACATTTTCAGTGGATGCCGTGCAGGCCTCTTGGCTGACAACAGGTAACCGGACCTTTAGTAAGAAACGACTAGCACGTCCTAGATGCCGTGTGAGTCCCCAGCCACTTACTTGCCCTACCTCCCCTTCCTGCGTTAGTAAACGCCCAAGGCTAGGACTAGGCAAGCAGATGGGTCGTGAGTATTCACCAAAGACAGCTGGGTTGCGTAAGTACAGAAGTCCAATGTCATGATCATAGTATTCTCCTAGGTAATATGGATGAGAAAAAACTTGTAAGACGAGAATCTTCTGTTCGTCCCTATCCCGCAGGTTTTTGTCATAATCACCTAAAAATTTGGTAAAAGTAAAGTTAAAGAAAAGAAAAATATCAGAGAAGAGAATTTTTCTCTTACCATCCTTACAGTATAGCAACATGTACTGTACATGGCCAGATAAACGCAAATGAAGCAATATAATTTTAGCATCACTTGCTTGCATCACTTTTCATACATAGTGGAAAAACACTGCACAACTCACTGCAGACTGTTGAACATTCAGCTGTATCCCATCACACTTGCACTGCATGTATTTGTCTGAAAAGACATTAGAAACATCTTGGAGTTCCTGCAGGCAGTGCTGGGATGAGGTCATCTAGAGCCCAGGGCGAACCTGACAAACAGCACCCCCCCAAGATGTATGCACATTATGTATCAGCAAAAATCCCCCCACAAAAACACTGAGAACTAATTTGCATGCTTACCCCCTAAGCATAAATTCTGCCTCCACCCAGTACAAATCCACCCCGTGCTGAAATACCCCTTTTCAGCAGAAATCATTGCCATACCCCAATACCCCCCAGCTCAAATCCCCCCCCCCCACAAAAAATCACCCCTCTTACCCTCCTATCACAAATCTTCTACCCTAAAGTTCCCCTTCCTAGTTTACATCCCCCCACCTCACAGCATAAATGCGCCCAAAATCCCCCCTCCTAGCAAAATCTTCTCCCCCCTTCAACACAAATCCCCCTAAATCACCACACCACTTTTAGCAACCCCACCCCCTTCAATATTCCCTCCTAGAACAATACTTACCCCCAAATTTCCCCTTCCAACACAAATCCCCTCCTCCTCAATGTCCTTATGGTGATCCCCCACCTCACAGTGCCCAGGGCATCCGCCCCTCCTGCCCACCCCTTGTCCCAGCCCTGCCTGCAGGGTCGTGATTTGAGCAAGAAGAAGCAGATGTCTAGTTAAGGTTTGGTTTCTGTTCCACAGTAAGTTGGAAAACTTAGACATGAACGTTATTGCCCTCCAGGAAGCCATAATTTACCCGATTACAGCATGTGTGGACTACACTGCCCAGTCTGGGAAAAGAGTTATGGAGTGGATGTTCACTTTTCAAAGTAAGTGTTAGTGAATAAGGAGAAGATGTCTTCACTTTGAATACCCAATCATGTGCTAGCAAGACAAGTGTTTTTCAATTTTCAGTTCACATGCTTGGGTATCCCAAGTGAACACAGGTTCATCTTATTGACTAATGTTCACATTGCAATGTGAACATACACTTTGCTAGGTAAACCGCCTCTTTTAGTAAATCAACCCTACTAAGTTCTATTTGCCATAACTGGGCTGTTCCCAGTCATGTTGAAGTGGAACCTCAACAAATGTTTTTGTTGTTTTAGTGTATATACATTGGGAATAATTAATAAATGTTGATTTTGTTTGTTGTCTGTGGCCCTGCTGGGAAGATTATCCCTCCTTTCCTACCCTGTCACTGGAACAGGGAGTAAAAGTAAATGTTTTCAAAGTGGAGATAGATAGATAGATAGATAGATAGATAGATAGATAGATAGATAGATAGATAGATAGATAGATAGATAGATAGATAGATAGATAGATAGATAGATAGAGTGGGGCAAAAAAGTATTTAGTCAGCCACCAATTGTGCAAGTTCTCCCACTTAAAAAGATGGGAGAGGCCTGTAATTGTCATCATAGGTATAGCTCAACTATGAGAGACAAAATGTGGAAACAAATCCAGACAATCACATTGTCTGATTTTTTAAAGAATTTATTTGCAAATTAAGGTGGAAAATAAGTATTTGGTCACCTACAAGCAAGTTTTCTGGCTGGTCTGTCCTCCACTCATTACCTGTATTAATGGCACCTGTTTGAACTTGTTATCAGTATAAAAGACACCTGTCCACAACCTCAAACAGTCACACTCCAAACTCCACTATGGTGAAGACCAAAGAGCTGTCGAAGAACACCAGAAACAAAATTGTAGACCCGCACCAGGCTGGGAAGACTGAATCTGCAATAGGCAATCAGCTTAGTGTGAAGAAATCAACTGTGGGAGCAATAATTAGAAAATGGAAGACATACAAGACCACTGATAATCTCCCTCGATCTTGGCTCCACACAAGATTTCAGCCCCAAAACATCACTGCTCTAGAGGAGATCTGCCTGGAGGAATGGGCCAACATACCAGCAACAGTGTGTGACAACCTTGTGAAGACTTACAGAAAACGTTTGACCTCTGTCATTGCCAACAAAGGATATATAACAAAGTATTGAGATGAACTTTTGATATTGACAAAATACTTATTTTCCACCATAATTTGCAAATAAATTCTTTCCAAATCAGACAATGTGATTGTCTGGATTTGTTTCCACATTTTGTCTCTCATAGTTGAGGTATACCTATGATGACAATTACAGGCCTCTCTCATCTTTTTAAGTGGGAGAACTTACACAATTGGTGGCTGTCTAAATACTTTTTTGCCCCACTGTAGATGTTATTGTCATTGTATACAAACAACAAAATGTATCTGGATACTCAAGAGAGAGGGGGGGGAGGGGAAAGGGGGGAGGGGCGGGAAATTGTGTGACTTTAAATGAGACGTGGGGAGGCCTACATCTCCATCCCTAATGGAATGTATCATAAATATTATCCGGATACTCTTTACAGCAGCAATAAAACACTTCTGAACTAGGTATTTTAATCGGCTGGCATATGCTGTGTCCAAATTCAGTAGTTCTGTTCCTATGATCCGCTGTGTTGTTTTTACCACATGAGACAGGCACTTCTTATCCTCCTCCGCCCTGCAGCTGGCATACCACACTACAGCGCAGTGGAGAAGAATACTGTCAATGGTACTGGTAATGATAGAAATTGACCAGAAGCTTTAAGGGCAATCCAGCTTCAAATCACAAAACTAACACGCTGACTTAAGATACTTATTTTAAAACAGTGACAGCTATTTCCAGCTGAGCACAGTGAAATGTAAAAATTATAAAATATATAATATTATTTTTGTTACTACACACAGTAAAATTCTTGATAGGAAGGTGCACACCTAACATATATCCTTGCTAAAACTTAGTTTTTTTTAGCAGAACCAGTAAATCTGCAACAAGAGATGTTTGCGTGTTTTTCAGCAAACAGCCTTAATGGTACTATGATTAATACTGTTTGGCGAAACATGTAAGCTTCCCTTGCTACAATTTTACTGGTTGTGCTAATAAAAGCTATGTTTTAGCAAGGACATATGTTCAACGTGCACCTTCCTATCATGGATTAGCATCGCTTGTTTGGGGATCAGCACCCCGGGTTGCAGCACCAACCTCTACATTTACCTTATACCTGGCTTTGGAGCTGGAGCACAGTTTTGGGACTGCTAGTAAAATTCTTGTCCAATTTTATTATAGAAAAAAATATAATTTAATTTTTGTAACTCTTCAGCTTAAAAATGCAATATCTACAGTATACCAATTATGTGTAGTACGATAACTCACCAATGGTAACATGATGAGGAACAACATCCTCAAAGCAGTGGGCAGCTGACAATACCCAGCGTGCGCTAATAAGACTGCCACCACAGAAATCTACTCCTCGAATTGTACGGATTAAGACCTGAAAGAAACAACATCATGAACACAGAACAAGTACAAATTTTTATTAACAATTATAAAGAAAAGTAACATTTTAAGGAGTATAGCCCTAGGAAAATGCAGTAATCCTTAGCATCCGATACTAAAATCAGCTATGGTTTAATGCTCCCATCCCATTTTGGTAATCCCATGTCAAAACTAATATTTTCTGCTGATTCGAGATCTCTATCTCTGACTCAGCGGGGGTGGGGGGGGGTGGGGGGGTGTCAGACCTTTCACACAGAAAGCAGGGATCCCAATCTGCAACATGCTGACAGTGAACAAGCTTTTCAACTCAAACTATGGTTACTTTCTAAAGAAAACAAACTTTGCACACCTTTAGTTTTGATGGACCTTAAATGTGTTTGCCCGCTTTTAGCTAAATATTCAATTAAACTTTAAAGTAGTTCTAAAGGCAGTTTTTTTACCTTAATGCATTCGAGGGGCGGCCCATCCATTAAGGGCACACGAGCGCCACCCTCCTTATTCATGCGTCCGGCCCCTTGCAGGATGCTGGGTGCATGAATTACAGTGGTGGGTAGCTAGAGGCTCTAATAGTCTTCAAAATAGGGTGGAATCTGGACGCAGAGAATGCACTCACAGCCCACCTAGGTGTGTTAGAATAGCGAATGAAAATTTGCTATTCTAACACTGGTCCTCCTCCCGGCCAATCAGGAAGCGGGTATGTGACCTGTCACCGGATTGGCTGAAAGGACAGGCACTCCTATTGGATGCCTAGGAGAAGGGGAGGAGCCGCATGGCGGAAGCGTGGAGGAGAGGACACAGGAGCCAATGCATGCTCTCCGGATGACCGCTGCTCGAATACCTGCTGTACGGACACCCGCTGCATGAATGCCTGCCGCACGGATGCCCGCCACCTAGCGAGCGGGGGGTAGGGGTTGTTTGCCCCCCCCCAACAAAAAAACCCACCAGCCGCCACTGATGCATTCTATGCATTAAGGTAAAAAACTTCTACTGTCTGTGCCTCTCCCCCTTCGTTAACACTTACATAACACCACTCTTGATCCAGCATTATCCCAGCCAGCAGCCCCACTCTCCTCTCTTCCTGTATTTCTGGGTTTTACTGAGAGTGCTGCACTCTGTCAAATCCAGTGAGGAGGGAGCAGGGGCAGGGCCAATTCACCCTGTGTGAGTCTATGGATGCGCACAGCCCGACTCGGAAGTACACCAGCACCAGTGTCCCCATGGTAGGTGGTTTGCTATGGAGGCACTTGGAGAACAAGAGGAGCATAGAATGCTGGTGGGGGACCTCAGGACCTCAGAAGAGGAGGTTCAGGGCTGCTCTGTGCAATACTACCACACAAAGCAAATAAGTATAAAATGTTTGTTATTTTAATTAAACAAAATTGGTTTACCATTACTTTAAGAATGTTATACTGTAGATTTCTGTATTGGTTAATTAAAGCAAGAAATCTCAGTGGTTTTATGAGGAAAGATGTGAGATCTGGAGTTGTTAGGTGTTAAGGCTAAAGAAAGAATCAGGCTTATGAACCAAGTTACAAGACTTGCATCTATATTAACCAAATAAAAATGTTAATTTGCTTTACTGTATGAGTTATTCCAAAAATACGGAAAAAAAAAATTGTGTCCTTCTCTAAACTATTAAAAATACAGCATTTGAGGCCAGAGAAGTGTTTAAAGATGATGGTGTTTTTGAGCTCCAGTTCCATAAGACCTGTTTTGAGGACTTCCTTAATTTTGCATAGGTATTTTAATCTGTGTTTAATATTAGCGGTACTTGGTTCGATATTTGGGGACTGGAGTTGAGAAACACTGATAAAAAATATTATGTTGCCAAGAGTGTTTGCATAGGACATGGAACCTTGGGATGACTATAAAACAAATGATACATGGTAAACATAATGAATTCAAGGAGCAGCAGACTGGCTGTATATTCCACCCAGGTAAAAGCATAGCTGTATTACCGTATATACTCGAGTATAAGTCGAATTTTTCAGCACTTTTTTTGTGCTGAAAGTGCCCCCCTCGACTTATACTCGAGTCAAGCACTTTTATGCAGCAAAAAATTTCATTTTCCGAACCGACTTTGGGGCCCCGTATCTCAGGGCTACTTAGTGCTAGGAACCCCATATTTGGTGTGCAAACCCAGTGGAACTGGTATCACAACATATCCAAAGCTGAAGTTCCTAGCACTAAGTGGCCCTGAGATACGGGGCCCCAAAATCGGTTCGGAAAATGTCATTCTCTGCTGCAGAAAAGTGCTTGACATTTTCTGAACCGATTTTGGGGCCCCATATCTCAGGGCCACTTGGTGCTAGGAACCCCAGCTTTGGAAATTTTATGGTGCTAGTTCCACTGGGTTTGCACACCAAATTTGGGGTTCTTAGCACTAAGTAGCCCCGAGATACGGGGCCCCAAATTCGGTCAACTGTGTCCATCTGCAGCAATGTCATTTCGGGACCCTTTGGGTTCAGATACCCCAAATTTTGGCTGCAGCTAGGGGGCATCTAGGAACCCTTAACTACCAAGTTTGAAGTTCAGGGGACCTATGGCTGCAAATGGGCACAGTGAGGCTGCAAATGGGAACAGTGATGCTGCAAATTGGCATTGTTGACCCTCTTTTCCACTTACAGTAGCTGTGCATTTCTCACCCTCGTCTTATACTCGGGTCAATAAGTTTTTCCCATTTTTTTGTGGTAAATTAGGGCCTCGACTTATACTCGGAACGACTTATACTCGAGTATATACGGTAACTATTACCAGGTTATTTTTTTACCTGCAACATCATTGCTTTCCAAATAATATTGCATACTTTTACAGATGAGAGATGACGGCATTTTACAAATATTAAAGTTGACAAATTTTATAGTATATATCAAATATATCAAATCTACTTAAAGGTTAACAGACCTGCCACGGGCACTGCCCCAACTCACAGAGCATGCCGCCAACAATCCGGGCGTGTTCATCTGCAAGGGTGCTCTCAGAATAACCATGTCCATTGTCTGTTCTGTTTGTATGATTCATGTTAGTCGCTGAATTTTCAAGAGGACCAGAACCACCAACACTTATATATGAACTGTTGGTGTCATTCTTTATTCCTCCTAAGTTCTGAGATGACATAGTTGCCGATGGATTGTTCATTGTTTGAGCTGATTCAGTCTCATTACTGAGGGACAGCTCTAGTGTTTCATTTAATTTTTTTGGTTTGGACACAGTTGGTGCCCTACTGGGTGGGGAACGAGTAGTGATGTTGTAGTCAGTATTGAAGAGTTCATCTGATTCCAACTCAGGATCCAGAAGAGAGCGCGATGAGCCAGCTGTCAGTCCACAAGGAAACTTAACTGGAATTTAAGTAGAAATTTGAATCATTACCATCATGCCTGTAGTTTATGAGGAAAAAAACAAAACAATGTTAAGTGTATGTTGAAATTATTTGAAAAAGTTTCCTTTATATGTAGCAGGTGTGTTTAGTTTAGTTTATTACATGTTCAGTGGTAACAAGAACACCAAAGGCAAATTGTGTGAGTAAGTATGAGGGAGACCAAAATGATATGAACAGCTAGGTATGAGAAAAGGAATTTGATAAGAAACTAGGAAAGAACTGCTGAAGCAGATGCATATTTCCAAGTATTCTGGAGGTACCATCAGCCAGGTTGGCACACTAAACAAAGATGTTAATAGCAGAATAGCTAGAACATCAAGACTTCACTATATCTTCAATACAGTAAGTGAAAAAAGCAGGTGGGAAGGCCAAGTTGACTATGTAGCATACCAATTGGCACTGGGCATCAAGCACAGTCAATCAGTAGAGTTTCACTTTAGCAAAATTATCAACCATTTAACCTAATCAGAATTATAATTGTATCTATATAAAGGGACAAAGGTAAAGGGAGTTGTGTTACATTTATAGTTGCACAGCTTAGGCAACTATCCAGCTTACCAGCTGGGGCACATTTCTTGCCATCCTCTTCCAGGGTGTAGCCATTTGCACAGGAGCAGGTCACACTGAGTGCTCGGGGGGTGTCTGTGCAGTACTGCCAGCATCCTCCATTCTTATACCAGCACTCCTGTCGCACTAGTAAACAGAAAGACAAGGTGATTTTTACAGTTATCAAGTTAACCTATACTAAAAGAAGTATATAGAATGCCACTGCCGAGTTCCTGCTGAAAGTGCTACTTGTTTGGCTGTCACGCAGATCCAATGGCTTCCATACTTTGTAAGTAACAGACTTGAAACACATATGCAGATCAGAAATTCTTTTTTTTTTATATATACACAGGCATTCTAACTTTGCTTGCTGCATTCTTCTTCTGATTCAATAACTCTTATAATATTAAAGTAAAAAATAGCAAGACAGCTATCATCTCTTCAATGAACTCTGGAATTATCATTATTATTATAATACAGGATTTATATAGCGGCAACAATTTGCACAGCACTTTACAACATGAGGGCAGACAGTACAGTTACAATAGAATTCAATACAGGAGGTAATAACTGTGGGGGATGAGCTGATGGAGAAAATAAAAGTACAGATGTTAAGTGGGGGCAGAAATGGCTTTTCTGAAGAGGAGGGTTTTCAGGGATCATCTAAAAGCAAACAAAGCCTACTCTGTCGGACAGATTGGGGTAGGGAGTTCCATAGGATAGGAAAGGGTCGGAAAATGTCCTGGAGGCGAGCATGGGAGAAGGTGATGAGGGAGATAGAGAACAGCTAGAGCTAGAGAACAGGAGGTCTTGGGAGGAATAAAGAGAATGGGTAGGTTAGTATTTTGAGACTAGGTTAGTGATGTAGCTGGGGGCAAAGTTGTGGATGGCTTTGTAAGTTGTTATTAGTATTTTTAATTTAATTTGTTGGGTGAGCGGAAGCCAGTGGAGGGATTGACAGAGAGAAGAAGCAGACACTGAACGGTTGGTAAGGTGGATGAGCCTGGCAGCAGCATTCATGATGCACTGAAGGCTGGATAGCCTACGTAAAGGTAATCCTGTGAGGAGGGAGTTGCAGTAGTCGAGGCTGGAGATGACGAAGGAGTGAACTTGGAGGTTTGTGGTGTCATTGGTTAGGAAGGGGCGTATTTTGGAGATGTTGCGAAGGTTGAGGCGGCAAGATTTGGACAGTGATTAGAAGTGGGGCCAAAAGATCAGTCCAGGATTACACCTAGAACCTTGGCATGTGGGGATAGTAGTGCTATAGATCTTGACAGAGAAACCAGGGGAAGAGGCACATTGGGGAGGGGAGGGGGGGGGGATTAGGAGCTCAAGTTTTGGATAGATTGAGTTTGTGGAAGTGATGTGACATCCAGGCTGATATGTCTGTTAGTAAATTTAAAAAAAAATCTGGTGTAAATTTAGAAGAGGGAGACCATAGCATTTGCGAGGGAACAGGATCCGGGGGGCAGGTGGTTAGGTGGACGCTAGAGAAAAGTTTGGCAACCTCGTCTACAGTGGCAGGGTTAAATGAAGGAAGTAATGATTGTACCTGTGGACATAGAGTGTTAAGAGGAGAATATATCTGTACAGCGGAGATCTCCTCACAAATTGTATCAATCTTATGTTTGAAGTGATTGGCGATCTCCTGGGCAGTGAGTGAGTTAGTGGGTGGAAGCAGTGGAGGACGAATTAGAGAGTTAAAGGTAGAAAAGAGTTGGCAGGGACTCTTTAGGAGTGTGCACCTAAAGCTACCTGAAGACAATTGCTGTTGTTCTGCTCCTATTAATACCACAGACAGGCAGCTACAGTATTTACAGTTAGTGCACAGTGTGCACCTAAAGCTACCTGAATAAAATTGATGGTGTTCTTCTGATCCTATTAATACCACAGGCAGGCAGCTACAGTATTTACAGTTAGTGTACTGCGTCCTCTGCACAGTGTGCACCTAAAGCTACCTGAAGACAATTGCTGTTGTTCTGCTCCTATTTATACCACAGGCAGGCAGCTACAGTATTTACAGTTAGTGTACTGCGTCTTCTGCACAGTGTGCACCTAAAGCTACTTGAAGACAATTGTTGGCCATGTTGAGCCGCAACATGCAACATGCAACATGCGGAAGACTTGGTAGAGTGGATGACCAAGCCGTCCTCATCCTCCTCATCCTCTCTCACCCAGACTCAGGGTACTTTGTCTGGCAAAGCAGCTGCCAACGCGGCCTCTTCCCTTGGCTCAATGGCATCAGTCACTCCTTCCCTAGCCCCACCATGTCCTCCTGAGGAGTCCCCCGAACTGTTTGACCACAGTGTTGGGTACATGTTCTAGGAGGATGCCCAGCGTTTTGTAGGCTCCGATGATGGTACCCAGCTAGAGGAAGGCAGTAACGTGAGCTCAGAGAGAGGGGGTGCCCAAGAAGGACAGCAATCTGGCAGTCATGTTCCCCCAGCTGCAGCATACTGCCAGGTTTGCTCCAGTGATGAGGAGGGAGGGGATGATGAGATCACTGACTCCACATGGGTGCTTGATAGGAGAGAGGAGGAGGAGGCACATCAACAACGAGGCAGGATGCCCTCCAGGGGCTAGCTTAAGGGCAGCACACCAGCTGCATCACACCGCAGAGCTCCGCATGTGCAGGGCGCTGCTGTCTCTGCGCGTTATTCCAAAAGTTCTTTGGTGTGGGCCTTTTTTGAGACCCTATTTGCAACATATGTCTCAAGCGTGGCCAAAACATCACCCGCTTGGGCACCACATGCTTGACCAGACATATGTTGACCTGCCATGCAGTTCGATGGCAAGCGTACCTAAAAGACCCACACCAAAGAACAAAGAGGACCTCTCCTTGCTCCTCATCAGCTAGGATCTCCAACCCCACTATACCTTCAGTCTTCAGACCTGCCATGAGAGGAATGAAGGTGTAGAATTAGGTGTGTCACAGCCAAGTACTTTGGGGCAAATTGCTATCGGTACACCGACGTCAGATTGTACCAGGCAAATTTCCCTGCCCCAGCTGCAGCACCGCCGAAAGAAGTTCACTCCCAGCCATCCACATGCCCAGCGGTTGAATGCTAGCTTGGCTAAATTGCTAGCAATTCAACTGCTGCCTTTTCAGTTGATAGACTCTGCCCCCTTCCGTGAGTTTGTGGAATGTGCGGTTCCTCAGTGGCAGGTTCCCAAACGTCACTTTTTCTCATGGAAGGTGATTCCGGCTTTCTACCAGCATGTGGAAGGCAATGTCTTGGCCTCGCTGGACAGGGCGGTCAGCGGTAAGGTGAATATTATAGACTCATGGTCCAGCAGGCATGGACAGGGACGTTACCTATCTTTCACCGCGCACTGGGTGACTCTTCTGGCAGCTGGGAAGGATGCAGGACAGGGTGCAGTAGTGTTGGAAGTTGTTCCGCCACCACGCCTCCAAAATACTACTAGTGGTGATTCTGCCACACCTTTCTCCTCCACCCCCTCCTTTTCTTCTTCCTCTATGGCCTCTTCCTGTGCTGATTTGTCTTCGGAACCAGCGGTGCTCCGTAGGCATTCAAGGGGCTACGCAAGCACGCAAGCCAAAAGATGCCATGCGGTGCTTAAGCTGGTGTGCTTGGGGGACAGGAGCCACACTGGGGCAGAGATTCTGTTAGGCTCTGCAGGGGCAGGTTCAGAGGTGGTTGATGCCATGCCAGCTTAAGGCAGGTATGGTGGTTTGCGACAATGGCACCAACATACTCTCCGCCCTCCGACAGGGACAACTGACCCATGTGCCCTGTTTGGCTCACGTCCTTAACTTGGTGGTGCAGCGGTTCTTGGGCAGGTACCTGGGCTTACAGGATGTCCTGAGGCAGGCCAGGAAAGTCTGTGTGCATTTCTGCAGGTCATATAATGCCAGTGCTCGGCTGGCTGACCTCCAAAAGGCCCACCAAAGGCCCAATTTTTCTGACCCTGTTCAACAGGGGCATGTAATTACAATTATTTTTTTTTAACAAGAGAGTAATTACAATTCTTGATCTAATATTTCACAGCAGAGCCCCTTCCTGTGCCCACCAAGAGTAACTGTGAGGGCTTACAGTGTTGTGACAACACCAACACCTAAGGCCGCAATTTCTGCAGAGGATATAGGGCAGGCCCCTACTTTCAAACATCCAACTTACAAACGACTCCTACTTGCAAACGGAAGGGGACAACAGGAAGTGAGATGAAATCTACCCCTAGGAAGGGAAATTCTCTCCTGTAAGAGTTAATATGGGAAAAACGTGTCTCCTCTCCACTGGTGCTTTATCACCAATCCTTGTTTCACTAAAAAACCCAAATTGTCAAAAAACATTTGTCACTGGGACAGAAAGTGAGGTGAAATCTTCTGAAGAGGTGCACAGACAGCAAAACAAATGTCACAGGGGTGACATGTTTTCCAAAAAGCTTAAAAATAGATTTTTTGGCTGGAACTACACTTTAAAAATGTACTGGTTCAAAATTACAAACAGATTTTACTTAACAACAAACCTACAGTCCCTGGCTTGTTTGCACCGCTTGATACTCCTGTTCAGAGTATATAGGGCCTGGGGGCCCCACGCCTTTCCTTTTTTTAATTTGGGTGCAGGGTTCCCATTATTATTCATACAAGACCCAAAGGGCCTGGTAATTGACTGGGGGGGGAGGTACCCATGCCTTTTGTCTCACTGATTTTCATCCATATTTCCGGGACCCGACATTACATTAAAGCCGCAAGCAGTTTTAAATGACTTTTATTCCTTTAAAAATGTCATTTTGTGCAGGGACTGTTCTAAGCACGGGAAAACCGTGCCACTTTACAGGCATACTATAGACACCCCCCCAGGTACGATATTTAAAGGAATATTTCACTTTTTTTTTTTCACTTTAAGCCTCATTAAAATCACTGCTCCCGAAAAAACGGCTGTTTTTAAATTTTTTTTACATTGATACATGTCTCCTGGGGCAGGACCCGGGTCCCGAAACCCTTTTTAGGACAATACCATGCAATTTAGCCTTTAAATTTAGCACTTTTGATTTCGAACCTTTGAGTCCCATAGACTTCAATGGGGTTCTAAAGTTTGCGCAAATTCGCAGGTTCTGGTGCGAACCGAACCGGGGGGTGTTCGGCTCAACCCTAATCATAAGCAAAAGGGCCAGATAGGAGGGCCTGATAAGAGTCCTGGTAGAATCGAGCACATATACCTGGGTGTATATTAGAAGTGAGCATTTTCAGTGGTCTTGATTCGATTATCCTATCAAGTGTCAACAAATCGATTTGATTCCGCGATGCATCACGATTACTGCCCATGGTTTTTATCAACAAATTCAAATAGTCAGAAGAACTGAAGGATGGAAGAATCAAAGGAAGGATGGAAGAGTCTGGAGATAGGGAAGGAGGAATCCATGAACAGGAAAGGAAGGATGGAGAAGTCTGGGGATAGGGAAAGAGGAATCCATGAATAGGAAAGGAAGGATGGAGGATTCTGGGGATAGGGGAAGGAGGAATCCATGAATAGGAAAGGAAGGATGGAGGAGTCTGGGGATAGGAGAAGGGGAAATCCATGAATAGGAAAGGAAGGATGGAGGAGTCTGTGGATAGGGAAGGTGGAATCCATTAATAGGAAAGGAAGGATGGAGGAGTCTGGGGATAGGGAAGGAGGAATCCATGAATACGAAAGGAAGGATGGAGGAGTCTGGGGACAGGAACTAAAAGAAGGCTAATTTTCCTGTTAGTTTTTCTTTCTTTCATTGTAATGCGGAACTTTGGCTAAAGCTATTTTAACCACTTGCCGACCAGCCATTGTCATTGCACTGTGGCAGGTCGGCTCGTTCACGCTAATCACCATCATTGTACGTCGGCTCGGGAACTCTATTATGTGGGCATGCGCGTGCCCACTGGTCAGCGGGGGAAGCCAAACAGCAGGTGGGGCGGACCCAATGTCCACCAGCCACCCGTGATCTGACACTGAAGGATGTCAGCTGTCCCTAAGTCTGGAGGTCACCATTAGGCCTCAGGGGCCCCGGGACTTTGCTACACTAGAATAACAAGAGTTGCATATAACCAACATAACAGGAGCTGCATATAAACTCTATTGGAATAAACAGGTTCATCTACTAATATGCTAGAAGGTGACCCCTACATACATACATACATACATACATACAGTAGCACACACATAGCTCTCTGGCCCTGTGCATGTGATATGATAGAAAGGACAGGTCAAAGAAACTATATTTGTCACAAGGATTTTGATTTAGATTTAGAGTTAAACTACTAGATCATAAGAATACTTGCATAATAGTCCCTCATGGCTTGGGGTTTAGTAGCACAGACAAAACATGTGGCTAAGTCTTTTTTAGTCTTCCTACACTTACGGTACTCCTTCTGGGGTTTCAAAGCCAACAATCCAGGGACAGGAAGTGCATACATAATATATTTAGAGGCAATAACTGTACAAATTCAGACAGTAAAGGTCAGCAGATCTCTATACATGTGCTAAGTTAAATTGCGTTTTCTTTTTCTTCAGTGGAAGCAGTCAAAGCCAGCAGTTATAACCATTCCACATTCTACTAAAAAAATACATATATTGTCATGTAAATAAATAAATAATATAAAAATGTTGTGAGATTCCTGTGAGCTCATCAGTTGAGAAGAGAATGTATATAAGTTGAAGGTGGTGTTCAGCGCAGTTATGGCGTGCGGTCATCATTCAGATGTTGAGGGGTTCATCTTCCCGAGACAGTGCAGATGCTCTCATTTGCCATAGATGTTCTAATTGAGATAATGGGCATGTTGGTTATCAATGTGAGGAAGAACTGTGGGGAGCTCATTATGTAAAAGGGATTGTCAATGTGCAATAGTCTCACAGGGTGCGTCTTGGACCAAGAAGGGGATTCTCATTAGTTTGGACAAAAGGTTCAAAAGTGCTTGTCAATAAACAGGTCAAACTGGCTTAATAGAACTAGATGAAGGAAAAGGCTGTTTTACCAGAAAGAGGTTGTTCTGTTAGTTGCAACTACTGACTTCATTGGTGGCTAGGTAAATGATAGCACTTCCCCAAATCAGTAACATGCATAATATCCTCTCTGTCACATTACACCTTGTGGACATGCTCTGAAAGAAACAATGTATGCCTTAGATTTCCAGACAGAAAATAAGCTTCCCTCTGTAGTTCTACCAAGTGCCTATCCAGCTGGGTGGTCACCTCCAATTAGTCCAAGGGACAGTGCTCATCAGTCATCAGTAATTGAGATGAAAGGTTTTGATGTAACACATGTGAAGAGCATTCAGTACTCAAAGTGCAATGAAATTTATTTTGTAATGAACATTTTTACAACAATTTGCAGCCATCTCTAATACACAGAAAGAATGATTGAATGAATAAGAGATGCCCGTTTATCATATGAACTTTCATATAAACATAAAAATAATCCACTTACCATTTTCACAGTGTCTCCCAGCATATAGAGGGGGGCACAAGCAAGTATATGTGTAGTGATACTGTTGGCAGATTCCTCCATTTTGACATGGGTTTTCTTTGCATGGGCTAAGATCTACAAAGGTGCAATAACACATTATAAAACAAACATTATAAATATATATCACTAATGGCATTTTATCTAACCATTACGAATAACTTTTTTTTGCAGAAAAACCCTAATTTGGATTAACCGCTTCCTGTCAGAAAGCCATCATATGACATCCTTAGGTTGAAGTGGTGATATCTGGATGATGCCTGCAGCTAGAGGCATCATCCAGATATCTTTGTTTTCAGCCGATGATTCCCTCTCTTGTAAAAGCCATCCTAGCAGTTGATTAGCTGCTGAATTGCTTTTTACATGAAGCGGGAGGAGACGCCCCCCCTCCCGCTATCCAACGGCATCTCTCCAGGCTCTCCCTTGCAATTGGGGACCAGGAGACCCTATCCAGCGGCGGTGCCGGATTACCATAGAGCTCTATGATCTTGGTAGGCTTATTGACCCCAGAAGTCTCCAAAAAGAGGACCTGTAATGCCTTATTCCTATTACAAGGGATGTTTACTTTTATTGTAATAGGAATAAAAGTGTTAAAAAATATTAAAGAGACAGTGTAAAAATGAAAAATAATAAAATAAATAATACTATTAAAAAAATGTAAAGCCCCCCCAACCCCTTGTGCTCGCACGCAGAAGCGAATGCATACATAGGTCACATCCTCAAATGTAAACCACGTTTGCACCACACATGAGAGGCATTGCCACTAAAGTTATAGCGTCAGCAGTTATTCTAGCACTAGACCCCATCTGTAACTCTAAATTAGTAACCAGTAAAGCATTTTAAAGCATCGCCTATGTAGATTTTCAAGTACTGTAGCCTTGCGCCATTCAAAGAGTGTGCGCAATTCTGAAGCCTGACATGTTAGGTATCTATTTACTCAGCGTAACATTATCTTTTATATTTTACTAAATAATTGTTTTATACATTGTGTGTTTTTGCATTCAAATTCATTAAAGTGTATTATTTCCAAAAAAATTCCATTGGAAAAATTGCTGCGCATATACCTTATGACATAAAAAACGGCAACGACCGCATTTTATTTTATAGGATCTCTGTTGAAAAATATATATATATAATGTTTGGGGGTTCTGAGTAATTTTTTAGCAGATAAATTATGATTTTTACATGTAGAAGAGAAATGCCAGAATTGACCCGGATGGGAAGTGGTTAAGATAATCAGACGTGCCATAAAAACACATGACTAAAAAGCTTTATAATACTGGTTCCTTTGTAGGTGTTAGCCAGAGTGACGTCTCTTTATTGAACTCCATTTTAATCTATAAAGAACCCCCTTTTTTTGGAAATGTAAATGTAAAATATATTTTAAATGTATTTTTCTAATTCTAATGCTAATGCCGCGTACAGTCGATCGGAATTTCCGACAAAGGTCGGAAACAAATGTTCGATGTGAGCTCGTTGTCGGAAATTCCGACCGTGTGTATGCTCCATCGGACATTTGCTGTCGGAATTTCCGTCAAGTGTTTGAGAACTGTTGACGGAAATTCCAAGCGTGTATACACAATTTCCGACGCAGAAAATTCCACGCATGCTCTGAATCAAGTATGAGACAGAAGCGCTCGGTCTGGTAAAACTAACGTTCGTAATGGAGATAGCACATTCGTCACGCTGCAAAGTTTCTAATCTTTTAATGCAGCGCATTCTCTTCTTTTTTATAATGCTAGAATAATGAAGTTGTTTTGCTGCTGATATTCACACAGAGTTCTGACAAACTGATTTATTTATTATTTCTCGTGATCTTGTGAATAATCTATTTTATTTTTCGCCAGATCTCCTGAATAATGTTTAATTTTTTTTAATAGAGGGATCTCCTTTTTTTTATTTTAGCAAGATCTTCTGAATTTTTTTTTCTAGTGATCTCCATAATATTTTTTGTCGTTTTGTGTGTCAAGTTACCACAACACCATTGTTATCTTGTATTTTGAACCTCAAAGAGGTTGGTCGGTGTTGGTGTCCCTTGTTAATTTGACATTGTATTTTTAAAATGTACCTGCCTACTCACAAACAAACTGTCCTTTTTGAAGTAAAACACATAGCCAAGGATTTAAAAAAAAGAAAATCGAAATTTATTAGGGGTCATAACAAAATAAAGAGGAAGGTAACGCTGGATAAACTGTTGAAATTGGCAAAGCCTTTGTACCCCAGGGCAGACATCAATTATTTCACAGGCCAAATTGGTAACCTGAGGAGTCCATTTAATAGGGAGCACAATCCGGTTCAGGACTCCGAGAGATCGGGAGCAGCAGTAGATGACATATATGTACCGAGGCTGTGATCTTACAACAGCCTGTGACTTTTGCCAGACCAGACCAAACCCAGGCCATCACACTCTTGTCTTTCTTCCAGGCTTCCTTCCACGATGTGGCTGTGGTGTTGGAGTTGTGGCAGGAGGTGGAGGAGGAGTATGGTCCAACTCACATATGTGACTTTTTTTTGTGGTTTCGCCCCCATCACCCCCTTATTTAGGATCTAAAATATGAGCTCCTCACTGATGATGCTTTGGCCCACCTCATTTCCTGCATCTTACTGACCGTCATACAGGCAAAGGCCTCTTGGACACTGGGGGTTGTTGTGAGTACCGCAGTAGCCTGCCGAATCAAACCAAGCGCTGACTCCTCCACGTTCCTTCCCTTCCTGGGCCTTTTTGTTGGAAGACGGAGGGGAGGAACCTGTGAATCGGTCAGGCTACAGGGCACAGCCACCTTCTGGCTGCCACTTTCCGTGGCCATTTCCTGGATGCCACTTTCCCCACCACCTCCTGGCTGAGACTTTCCACGGCCTCCCCCTGGCTGAGACTTTCCTGTGTATGAAAATGGGACATTGTTTTAGTTTTTTGGTCATCAATTACACACAATTTTGAGCTCATGACTGTTGCAAATTGAATGTTAACAAGTAGAAAAGACTATCATTCTGACCCCAGCATTTTTCATTCTTGTCCCAATCATTTTGGGCTACTACTGTCTATTGATATGTAAATAATTTTGTTAAATCTGAAATTAGTGATCAATAATAACATCTAGTTAACGTAATTAAATTGTTGACAAGAAATATGTTGAACAATGCTATACCTGGCTCAAGCTGGGCTCCTCCACACCTTCTTCCTGAGTGGAAGGCCCAGGTTGTATGTCGGAAGCCTCATCTGAGGTGGAAGGAAGTGTGGAAGGAAGAGTGGAGGGAAGGGTTGAGAGTGATTGCCTGATTTCAGTCTGGTCTGACAAAAACTGCAGTCTGTTGTAGTACCAGAGCCTGTGGATATCTGCTGCTGCTCCGGATCTCATGGAATCCTGGACCTTTTTGCGCTCCCTATTATATGTGCTCCTCAGGCCACCAATCCGCTCACAGATCGTACGTACGAATGTGATGTTAAAGGAGAAAACTTACCTTAATATAGTCCTTCTGCAGGACCTGAATGATGGCAGAACAGGTCTCTGGAATAATGATCCCCAAAGCCTGGGGGGAGATGCCTGTAGAGAACTTGATGTCCTGCAGACTTCTATCTGTCGCCAAGTACCGCAAGGTGACGACGAGCCTTTGCTCGGGAGTGGTGGCTTGCTGCATGCAGGTGTCCTGCTTGGTAATATAAGGGGACAGCAAAGCCAACAGACAGTGAAAAACGGGTCTGTCATCCGGAGATAATTCCTGAAATCATCAGGATTATTCTCCTGGATCTCCCGCAACAAAGGCATGTGCGAGAATTGGTCACACTGGAACAACCGATTCTTCGTCCATGAACCCCTCCTCTCCCTGTTCATGGACTGGGCTTGGGCCAAAGTAAGAACCCCAACACCAAGCCCCTGCACAGCACGAACTCTACGACGAGTACGTACCCGCAACATGGCTTCAAAACAGTCGGCTGGTCAGAACGAACTAACAGAACGCACTGAAAATTAGAAAGAACCTGAGAAGAACTATCTGAAAATCATAAACGAGTGGACAAAACGCACTGAAAACAAATATGAAATATTAAATAGAAGGCACTGAAAGACAGAAATGAACTGACAACACGCACTGAAAAACAGATGAACCCACATGCACAAACGGAAGAGCAGTAATGAACTGAAAAGCACGAGGCTGAAAAGCGCGAATCGTCTCTCACCACACTTCTACTAACACGAGATAAACACAAGATTAGCAGAAGGAGCCCAAAGGGTGGCTCACTGGCTATTAAACTTCCTCTTTATAGTGCCGTTGTACGTCTTGTATGTCGCCGCGTTCTTGCCGATCAGAATTTCCAACAACATTTGTGCGACCGTGTGTATGCAAGACAAGTTTGAGCCAACATCCGTCGGACAAAAATCCACGATTTGGTTATCGGAAATTCCGATCGTCTGTACGCGGCATTAGTGTGGGTTTATACTTTTTGCTGCTAAATTTACAATAAACGGAAATATATATATTTTATCAGTTTAAAAAGTGTATACATTTTAAATAAATATCGTTGACCAAAAACCATTTGGTGTATCAAATAGCATTTCCCCAGCATCCTTATTTCATAGGTCTCACTTCTTAGATGCCAAAATGGGAAATTTTTAACCAAAATTGTCCTTCAACTGAATTGAGGGCCAGTTCACACCATAGAAACACAGTACAGATGCGTTCCAAATGCTTTTCTGTATGTGTGTTTTTGACGCGCTCCAATGGGTTTTTGGAGCATTTTTGATGCAGTCCAGTGCATTTTTTCCCCCCTCTTTTTTCTTAACCTTAAGGGCCAGTTCCCCCCACATGCAGTCCAGTGTGTTTTTTTCTGCATCAAAAATGCATGGAAAGTAGTTTATATGGTTTTTAATGGCATAGTTCACATCAGTGCTTGCAGATCCAGTGCAGTCCTGTTTCAGAAAAAAAGTAGAACATGCTGCATTTTTCCTGCACTGGAATGTACTGGTACACTGTAAAAAGCATCAAAAACACACTGGAACTCACCTCAATGCACCAAACACGCACTGGAACACACATGTCCTTAAGGTTAAGGAAAAAAAAAAGGGGGGGGGGGATGCACTGGAACGCATCAAAAATGGGTCAAAAACGTGCATGCAGAAAAGCATCTGGAATGCACTAGGACTGCGTTTCTATGGTTTGAACTGGCCCTAAATAAGGACACGTGTATTCCAGTTCTTTTTGGTGCATTCCGGTGCATTCCAGTGCGTTTTACAGTATTTCAGTACAGTCCAGTGCAGGAACAATGCAGCATGTTCTACTTTTTTTTCTGCAACTGCAATCACTGGTGTGAACTATGCCAATAAAAACCATATAACCTGCTTTCCATGCAGTTTTGATGCAGAAAAAAAAAAACGCACTAGACTGCATGTGGTGTGAATTGGCCCTGAGTGTGATAGGGTTACACACTCCTCTATCCATTCAGCAAATAGAACTCTAGTTTCCTGTTCAGATTACTAGCATGATTTCTTTTAACCACTTGGCGACTGCTCACCCACAATGTACAACAAGCAGCCGCTGTAGGCAAAGCGACGTACCTGTGTGTCGCTGCCTACTTCCAGGTTTAGGGCGTGCACATTTGCGCCCCCCCGACTAGCAGCTGCTGTGATTATACACCGAGGGAGCTTGTCAGCAAGTCGGTAAACACAGAGCTTTGTACAGAGGAAGCGATCTGTCAGAAGAAACTGAGAGGTCTTTGAGAGAAACTGATAGATCTTTAGTAAAAAGCAGCACACCTTACATAACATTACACATGTGCAAAAAAATGATACAAATTTTGCTTGAGTACAGTGTTGCTTGACAGCGCAGTTACCAGTTAAAGTAACGCAGTGTCAAATAGCAAAAAATGGCCTGGTCATGAAGGGGGTAAAATCTTCTAGAGCTCGAGTGGGTAATGTGTTGCAGGAACCTAAGTCTGAGGTTTCTACATGAGAAAGGGAGTTGCAAAACAAGTCAGTCTACTCTGCCCACAGTGTTCTAGAGTATTTTCTTACATCAAAAATGTATATAGATCGTAAAAACAAATATCTAAATATTAGTTGAAAAGCCAAAGAAAAAAAAGAACATAACATTTCCCAAAACTGAACAATTTCCTTCACTTACCTTTATAGTGATACCAAAACTCTGTCTACAATGTATAAAAAAAGAGACACAGTCTATGTCAGAAGGGGTAAATAAAATGCAATTGCACATAAATCAAAAGAGAAGGGTATCCTTTACCTTATTAAAGAGGAACTGCAGTCCGCTCACATAATTTGTAATAAAAACATCCTTGCCATTCTGAAGCTTCCCTCCAACCACTTTGCATATTATTTTATGTATACTGTGATTCTGTACTTGCCAACTATGCCGCAGAAATCTCCCTCTACTGAGTCTGGCTGCATCCATTTTAACTGTGGGCAGCTGAAGCTGCTGCCTGTTCACTTCCTGGATTTACAAAGAGGTACACCTCCAGCTCTGCAGCTCTCATTGGCCCTCTTATGCCTTATCCCCCCTCCCTCCCTAGCAAACTCTCACGAGAGTGAGAGAGGGCTGTGCATGATGTCATAAGCCTAGACTTTTCACCAGAAAAGAAACAGGAAGTGGGCTGTATAAGGTATTTACTAGACATGTGCATTAGTTTTTGTCCGAATGCATTTTCATTCGAATTTCGGGTATTTTCGTTATCATTTGTTAAAACGATAACGAACGTGCAGAATCCGAAAACCGAAAGATCCGACATAAACAAATGCTTTATTTTCGTTTTCTTTGCGACAACAGTTCGATATAGATAGGAGATTCGACATGACGATGACAATAGCGATCTGTGTCCGTCGAACCTGTGGTCGAATGTGCCTAACCTTGGCTCTATTAGTCCAAGATTATTCGACATAGAGAGAAAAGATTCGACATAGAGAGAAAAGATTCGATATAATAGAGACAATAGGGGGGGCGTGGCCTGACCTGGCATGGAGACAGTCGCATAATTCCTGAGCTCCGTCCGCCACAGGAGAAAGCCACCAATATTGTGAGGTAATTCCGCTCCTTACTCACGACAGAACATGGGGACAGCCTCCCGGACCTCATCTGCATCCCGCTCGAGGTCCCCGAGAGACCTTGTCGGTACACAGGGGCAGAATATCCCCGAGATGTTCCGGACGGGTAGAGGCAATATGGCGCCCGCCCGCCACACACAGGGACAACCCTCACAGGCATCCCCGCATCCGCACCAGCTGCCCGTTCTACCACCTCAGGTGATACCTCCGTTAGCGGGGGAAGAGGGGATTGAGCTCAGCCCACACCCGCCACTGACTATTCTTGACCTACGTTCCGTGGCAGAGGACATTAAAGAGACTCTAGCGACGGCCATTTCAGAACTCAGATTAGACCTGAAGTCTCTGAATGAAAGGGTACGGGTGGTTGAAAACGTGACAGAGCACCAAGAAATTGTCCTGCAGTCAGTATCGGAAGACGTTGATTCTCACACCCGACAGCTACGTGACATGCAGAGGCACTTGGAAGACCTCGACAACCGGGGCAGAAGGCACAACCTGCGTATCAGAGGTCTGCCGGAGTCTGTTGAAGGGGACCATATATCCCCAGCCATAATCTCCATTTTTAATTCCCTGCTTAACCGGCCTGCACACACCCCAGTGGAAATGGAACGCATACACCGCGCACTTCGCCCCAAAGGCAGGGAAACAGACCCACCGAGGGACATTATATGCTGCATAGTGGATTTCAGGCTGAAAGAGGAAATACTCAAAATGGCGCGGGGCAGGCCGCAGATACTGCACAATGGCGCGCAAGTACAAATCTACCAAGATCTGTCCGGTATCACACTCCAGCACAGGCGGGACCTGAAACCTCTGCTGGAAGCCTTAAGGGACAGACAGATAGTGTACAAGTGGAAGTTTCCCTTCTGCCTCTCCGCTTCCACGCAGGGACGCACCGCTTTACTCAAGGTCCCTGAGGATCTCCCACATTTCTGCGCCACCCTCGGTATCCCCATGATACATGTCCCCAATTGGTACGCTGCATTTCGCCCCCGCAATTACACCAGAGGGACGGACGGAACGGAACACATGGAAACGCAAGCACCTCAGCCCAGCCGGAGACGCTCCCCCTCCGAGAACAGAAGCCATGCGAATCACCGCTCCCATTACCGCGCCAACAGCCCAGATGTATCCCTCAGAGCTCGGGGCCCACGTAGGGGTCGGAACAGACATATGTAACCGGTTTCCAAGACTGTTAGACGCAGTTACACACAGTTCCAGCTCCAGCGAAAAGTTTTTCTTTTTTTGTTTTTAATGTTGTTTTTCTGTTTTGTTTTCTACACCCTCTTTGGGCATGATGGATTTATATCAGAGGATCACACTAACCCATCAACAGGCCAAATATGCCGGATTCATGGGCTAGCGGACTCCTTTCGCTTCAATGCAACATCAGTGATGTCTCTCTGCTTCGGACCTCGCCCAGATGGCACTCATTTACTCCAAGCCCCGCCCTCCACTGTTTGCTGTCAGCTTACTATGCGGACTCGCAACTACGACTACCACACTGCACCGCGACGATCAACCCCGCCCAGAACTCTACGTGCGTCCGCACCACAGACGCCTCAAGCCCGAACGCTGACAAGAGGAGTCGCAAGCGTTGAAGAAACACAGCATCCCGGTGGAAAAGACGGGCTACTTTGCCGACAACTCCAACGGCTTCACGATCGATGACTCTGACGCCGCTGCGGTGCCCACCCGGACATCTGTCAACCAGCTGATCCAGAGCCGCCACCTACATGTCCGCCGCACACTGATCCTGCCAGGCTGCCGTAAGCTACTTCACCTCGTACAGGAGTATGAACTGGCCGGTACTTCCATCCCTTGGTTCTGTTATTTTTGATTTACTGATCCTTATATTGTTTGGTTTAGGATTGCAATAGATTCTGTATTGCGGTACTATCAATACCGCCGAGGTTCTGTCTGCTATTGTTCCAGCTTCCCTCCCCTAGTTAGCCCAAGTGTAGTTTAGGCTTCACAAGTGGCACATTGTTATAGTTAAGTTTTCTATTTGAGTCACATGACGGATGCCCAGGGGGGGGTAACTTCCAGCAGCTGCCTCGGACCTTTGTTCACTCCACACCGCGCACCTCACGCGCAGGAGGGAGGGGCACAGCACACGATTGGCTAGGGATACCGGCAGTTGTCGCACTACCAGGCCTGTACATTATTGCACCCGCCACCTAGCTCTGGAAGTTGCCTCTCCTAAAAGGCCCCTCTCGGTTACCTAGACCTACTGTTCTATTGCTGAACTTGACCCCCTTCACGATGTCTGCATCTGAATTTACGATGGTCTGCTGAAAGTACTATACTGCCCCTTAGTTGATCACCCACAACCCTGATTAACACACTATATACCCACACCTCAGCAATCAGCTATAACTTATCCTGTGGCGGAGGGCTTTATTCCTATCCTCGCTACTTCTTCTCCCGACCCTCTCCGTTGCCTGATCCTGGTCAATCCCCATACGGGCCTGCCTGGAGTCACAGTCTCCCTCAAGGGACACGGTGCCCCACGCAGGTACTGTACACGACCGATATATCAATTAGGAGGTTGGTGGTCACTCTGTGCCACACCTCTTCGGTTCTCCCCACTTAACCCACATTTGCTACTTATACTTGCTTTACTTCCTAGACGTCCCCCTCTGAACATCGACCCCTCCCTCCCTTTCCCCCCTATCCCATGACGAAGGCCATGACGAACCCTACCCTCACCAGAGGAGTCGCACCACAACCAACACAATCACTCAAGCTGTATTCAATCAACATAAGGGGTCTGAATACCCCTGAAAAAAGGTCTCAATTATTAACATCACTCAAACACTCCAAAGCTCACATAGTGCTGATTCAGGAAACACACTTCTGCACGGATTCCATCCCCAAATTGCAAAGCCGTTACTTCCCCACGATACTACACGCTTCCAATGTAGAGGCGAAATCAAAAGGGGTTTCAACCCTCATCTCCAACCAGTGCCCATTCCTGATCACAGATACGTTAAAGGACCCACATGGACGATACCTCTTTATAAGAGGCACTCTCCATCAGCTACCTTATACTATTGCAAACATCTACGCCCCCAACACAGGCCAGGTCGCCTTTCTCACGAAGACCCTACAACTGTTAACTAGTTTCCAGGCCGGCACCCTCATCGTCGGTGGTGATTTCAATGTCCCAATGACCCCAGCGTTAGACACCTCCAACGGGTCCTCCTTTCTCACCTACAGGGCTTTAAGAGCGATCAAACTGCAGCTCAATAACCTCCTACTCCACGATACGTGGCGTACCATGCACCCCACGGACAGGGACTACACGTTCTTCTCACCATCGCATGCAAAATACTCCAGACTGGACCACTTTTTCCTCTCTCAAAATGACTTGACCAACCTCACAAAAGCTACCATAGAACCGTCCATACTATCAGACCACAACCCTATCTCTATGACCCTACAACTAACATCTACGAACACAAAAACGCGTATTTGGCGCCTCGACAGCTCCCTACTGACGGATGAACTTAACACGAATAGAATGTCCAAATGCCTGACTGACTTCTTTGCTAATAATGACACACCCGACGTAACACCTCTGACCGCATGGAATGCACATAAATGTGTCATCAGGGGCGAGCTTCTCTCTATCTCCGCTAATCGCAACAAACTTAACCGCACACTTATAGTTGAACTAACTGCACGTATACACAAGCTTGAACAGGCACACAAAGCCTCTGTTGCAGCTGCGTCACTAGCCGAATTAACACGGGCGAGAGAGGAGCTTTTAGAAGTTCTAAACAAATCTTTGAAACGCAAATTCATGCTGACACAAAAATTATATTACGAGTTCGGGAACAAATCCAGCAAATTATTAGCGAGGGCACTGCAAGCAAAAAAGGCATCACACACTATTCATAAAATCCGCAACCAGGCGGGTGAACCACTTTCTAGAAACGAGGACATTTCAACACAATTTGTACAATATTTCACTAAATTGTATAATTTGCCACCATCCCATCACGCAGACGATTCTCCCAACCGGAAAACTGCCCTTATGACTTTTCTTACACAATATGGACCGCAACCCCTCTCCACAGAAGACGCTGAATCCCTCGACACTCCACTCACGACGGAAGAACTCCTTGCAGCTCTGCGACAAACGAAGACAGGGAAAAGCCCCGGCCCCGACGGTCTTTCTGCTTGCTACTATAGATCCTTCCCTTCCATTCTCCTTCCACGCCTTGCGAAAGCTCTCAATGCTCTGTCCCCCTTAACGCACTCACCCAACGAAATGCTCACGGCACACATTACACTCATCCCCAAAAAAGATAAGGACCCCACCCTAGTAACGAACTATCGCCCCATATCTCTACTCAATGTGGACCTTAAGCTATATGCGAAAGCCCTAGCTAACCGACTCCTACCTTTCATACCGTCCCTGATCTCGCTAGATCAGGTTGGCTTTGTCCCCGGCCGCGAAGCCAGGGACAACACCATTAAAGCATTGAACATACATCATTGGCTCACAAAATCATCCACGAAAGGGTTCTTTCTATCACTGGATGCAGAGAAGGCGTTCGACAGGGTAGCATGGGACTACATGGAGGCCACCCTTCAGGCGCTAGGCCTGCCTCGGCGCATGCTCACAATGATTCTAGCCCTGTATACCTCTCCCACAGCCAGGATAAGAGTCAACGGCACGCTGTCGGACGCCTTCTCTGTATCCAATGGAACCCGACAAGGGTGTCCACTATCGCCAATCATATTTATACTGACCCTTGAACCCATGCTCCGCAAACTAAGAGATAACCCCACTATTAAAGGAGTTACCATACATCATAAATCCTACAAACTAGCGGCATATGCGGACGACATATTGCTGTTCCTGTCGGACCCCATCACAACCATCCCCAACCTTCTAGCAGACTTCACATTTTTCCAAACCCTCTCGAACTTAAGAATCAATTTTGACAAGTCGAAAGCCCTTAATGTAACCCTACCCCCCGAAACGGTTAACCTCTGTAAACTTAATTTCCCCTTCGGTTGGGAACCACTGGCCATTTCGTACCTGGGAATCAAAATCACCTCTGACCTGAAAAACTTATACGCCACGAACTTCACACCTGTGATCCTATCCATCCAAGGAGATCTTCAAAGATGGCATCTCGGATCCTTCTCTTGGTTGGGTAGGATCGCTATACTAAAAATGAACGTACTGCCCAGACTCCTCTACCTTCTTCAAGCCGTACCGATCAGATTACCCCTCGCATTCTTCGCGTCCTATAAACGCATCTGCAGGTCCTTCATCTGGGCCTCGAAGCAACCGAGACTTAGTTGGGACAGACTGGTCCTCCCCAAAAGGCTAGGAGGCCTGGGTCTTCCGGATATCCGAAAATATTATTGGGCCTGCCACTTGACTAGACTGGTAGATTGGCACAAACACCGTCAGGCCAAGGACTGGGTAGAACTGGAAGACTCATTTGCAAATCTCCCACTAGTCAACGCCCCATGGGTCGATGGCAGACACATACCAGCTACCCTCTCCCTGCACCCCTCCATTGGTGCTACCCTAGCAATCTTTAAAACAGTCTGCAAAACGCTTAATCTGCTCCCTTCACCGGGCCCCATGACTCCTCTAACCAACAATCCAGAATTCCCTCCCGGCCTACGGCTTAAAGGTCCTTCACAAGAAGTGACCTTTAATCCAGTAAGGGCCCATGGTTGCTTTCGCAATGGCTCGCTACTCCCTCACGCAGAACTCGAAACGACGCTCCCCAATCATCATTTACCCTTCTTTAAGTATTTACAATTGAGACATTTTTTCCAAACACATGGCAAAGACTCCCCCTACTGTAGAGATCACACTCCTCTCGAACTACTTTGCCCAGACAATGAACCCCAGGGACATCTTATTTCCGCCACTTATTCCTTGTTATTCTCACAACACACAATCAAAAATGACAAACTCGTGAGACAATGGGAATCAGACCTTTCCTTGGACCTATCCCCACAGGAATGGGACTCCATCTTCACTCTCGTGCACAAGGGGTCTATTAACGTATCCACACAGGAAAACAGATTCAAAGTGTTCTCGAAATGGTACAGAACACCAGACAAAATTCACCACTTTCACCCCACCATCCCCGCAACCTGTTGGAGGTGTGGCTCTGCCAAGGGCACTCTACTACACATTTGGTGGAGCTGCAGCCTCATCCAGCCATTCTGGCAGGATATCCAACGGATGATCACCCATATCACCACCTTCCCACCGACGTTCACACCTGAAAGATACCTTCTACACCACACTCCTGTTTCTCCGAATACCTACAGAAAATCGCTTACCATACATCTAATCAATGCAGCTAATCTTTGCATCCCAGCCTTTTGGAGAATTACTTCACCCCCCACGGTCCAAGATTGGATCAGGAGGGTGGATAAAATGGCGGAGATGGAGAAGCTTATCTGCCAGGCCAACGATAACCCCACCAAATTTCACACAACCTGGGCGTGTTGGTTACATTTCCGTCAATCACCCACACCAATAACCCCACCTACTCCCTCCTCATTCTCTAATCCTTGAACACATAAAAAGCACTATCCAGACTCCCTGACTCCACAGAGCCGCCTTCCTCCTGGACCCCCCTTTCTTCCCCCACCCCAGTATCAGTTAGACCTCTACCCCTGCTCTTCCCACTGACACAATGGGCACTCCCTCTTGCGAATACTCCCCCACCTGACACATTAACAAGTTAGACGTCCCATTAACTCTGACATAACATCTCCTTCATCATTCGTCTGCAACGAGTACGGTCACACGGTGGTACTGCTTCACAACCCACCACGCGCACTAGTCAGCGGTGCCACTGACGCACCCTCCTCTAACCCCAACCCGTTCACAGCTTTGATCCCCTAGGGGGTGAACGGACTCGGGGTGGCTACTCCCATCATTTCCGGAAGTGACCGATGACCACTTGCAGTCCTCTCATATTCAGCAACGACCTCTCAACGCTAATGCAATGCTATAGGTCTGTAATTTATAAGTCTTACTTCTGAAAGATGTGTTTCTGTATTTACTTGGTCAGACTAACATTTGTCAGTATTCTCACTTTATTGAACACTGTACTATTGCATTAAACCTGTAAACACACAGTTTGGGATGTATGTTACATATACTCTGTAAAGCTGTAAAACTCAATAAAAATTTTCTTGAAGAAAAGTTAAAAAAAAAAAAAAAAAAAAAAAGAGACAATAGCAAAAAATGTCGAATGTGCCTAACCTAACTCTGTTAGTCCAAGATTATTCAACATAGAGAGAAAAGATTCGACATGAAGATTCGAAGAAGCAGTCCCCGCGAGTGGACATTTATGGTCAAATGCTCCACCCATAGGCTATAGAAGAATTCTAATGTTGGTTGACTAGTAATAATAATTAATAAATATAATTATTACTAGTGTCATACAACATTAGAATTCTACTATAGTTTGTAGGCTTAACATTCGACCAGAAATGTACGATTGCGATGTCGTACAGTTTAGCTGCTCCGTCTAATCTTCTTAGAACATTCGACAGACACCATAAGCCTTCAATGACAGATTCGACCCTAATTATTTCAGATTTTTGGACGAATGCAGTTTTTAACGAAATGAAATAAATAAACACGAATTTCGGGAGTAACTAAATAAATGTATTTTTCGGATGAAAACGATATTCCGAAACAAAATATTTCAGTGTGCACATGTCTAGTATTTACTGGCAGAAACAAAAGGTTTTACTATCCAAAGTTAAAAAAACAAGGGCGGAAGATTTAATAGATGAAAAAATGACTGAAGTTCCGATTTAAGGAGGCACGGTTATCATTTTTGGGACTAAAAGAGCTTTAGTAGTAGTATGTTACGTATACAAAACCAGCACTTACTTTTGCACACCTTCTTTTTACAAAATATGCCCCCATTGCTGGTAAAATTGCTGCCTCAAACATAGATTTTACCAGTCGTTCCACAGCTGCTGCTAACCCCTACCTACACTGATGTGATCATTGTTCTTTTTCACAATACCAGTGGACAGGAACACTGTATGCAGCTGCCGTGAGTAATCACAAATATCATTTCATGGATGAATAAACGATAACAGCTGTCAGGTTACTTCAACTGTAGGCAGAAGCTAATGGGTTGTATGTACGGTGTGACCCTTGGCTTCTCATATTTCTTGAGGACTCATTTAGGTAGGTCCCAGCTCTGCCTCCTTTACAACATAACACAGTATCTCTCACACTTTATTTCTTTTCTCTATATAAAATAAGAAAAGCAATCAACAAGTGAAAAATGAATCCCAGGGAGGTTAAGGAAATGATTTATTGTGCCCATTGTCCATGTATCTGAATCATGCGCTTTGGATTGACTCATTTTTATTCAGTCTAAGAAGAGGTAAGCCCTCGTTCACACTGGACACAGCTTTGAAGCCGCACGATTTCAAAGCAGCATTTCCATGCGACTTCCACTTGAAAGACATCTGTGCGGCTTCATGCACAGATGTCCTTTGAAGTCCCACCTGAAATCAGAAAAAGTGGTGCAGGAACTACTTCCATGTCGCACCGATTGGATAAGGTGCCATTGCTGGCAATAGGCTGCGACTTGTCATGCGGCTTGACAAATCACATGACAAATCGGTTCAGTGTGAACAAGGGCTGAGTCTTGCTGGTTGGTAGATAGACCATGCTGATTTCTAGTTTGTTTACGCATTTGGTTTTCCCCTAAACCCAGTGTTGCTGTTACCCCCTGCTGTCAGTAGGTGTCACTAGTACCTCTGGTAATAGAGTCAGTGAGATGCCACAGCAATACTCTATGAATATTTATGTTACCCCTGGTCAACCAGTAGGCAGTTTATTGCTGCAGCTGCATTCTTGGGGGGGGGGGGGGGCAGCATAAATAATTGGGTACTTTTTGCCTGTACTGAGGTCTATGGATGCAGTCAGAGAGTTTGCGAGCCAGTAAGGGTGTTCTGAATTTCCTACCTTTCTCCTATGTGTTGCTGTCAGCAGGGCCGGTGCTACCACTAGGCAAACTAGGCAGCCGCCTAGAGCGCCCTGCTGCCTAGGGCGCCCAGCCGCTGGTGTTCCTACTCTCTTCTTTCTGCAGCAAGCAACTAAGTCTCAGCATTAGCAGGCAGCCCCGACTCCGTTTGCACATAGTGTGTCTGTGTTTCCGACTCCCAAATGAATGGAAGCAAGCAAACATTCATTGATGGGCACTGGTAGGCTGCATTGAGGAGTGCTGGTAGACTGCATTTGATGGGCATTTGATGGGCACTGGTGAGGCTGCATTTGATGGGCGCTTCATTAAAAAGCTGGGCTTTACATGGGCAGGGGAAAGGGGGTGGAGTCAGGGGTGGAGCCAATGGGGCGGCAATATGAGGTTTCGCCTAGGGTGTCAAAAATCCTTGCACCAACCCTGGCTGTCAGGCATGGACTGGGAAATACTAGCCCACCCTTTCTCTGGGGGTACCTGACATGCATCCAAGGGTCGGGATGGGGGGGGGGTGTGCTACAGATGTATTGTTGTATCTTTGGGTCCTATATACATTAACGTTTTTGTTAAACCTTACTCTTTGTATTTCACGTACCGTTTTCTCTTGTGATTTAAAAATTTCTCGAGCTTCCTCTCTAGAACATGTTTCTTCATAACATTCCCGCTCTAGGTTTCCTGGACGAATTTCCTCTAGGAGATGATTGGCACGTTTCCTCAGCACATGATGTGCCTTCTCCTTCTCTATGAACACTAGATGTTGCAAAGAGAAATTAGGCATATGGAAAAAAGCTAGCACAGATTTTCATTTAAAGCATAAGAAGGGTTGCAAAGATTGCATGACTGCTGAGTTTTTGCATAATCTGTATAGTGCTGATAAGCATTTCTACCCATAAACCACCAAATAAAATTCTACACAGCTATATAGTTGAAAGTACAAGGCCACAGCTTTATTGATTTACAAAGCGTATTTGTTCCAATGATAATGTCAAACTGATAACTTACATTTACCTAAAATTAACCAGTGGCAGCCTCAGCTGAATTGTGGGCAAGCCATGTCGCATGGCCAAAAAAGTCTGTCCTAAACAACAGTTTAGGACAGACATCTGTTAACAAAATCATTGCCAATTAGACTGCTGACAAGACAAACCCATAGCTCCCAACTGCCCCGGATTTCGAGGGACTGTCCCTCATTCAGAACAAAGTCCCTCTGTCCCTCTTTCGTCCTCACTTGTCCCTCATCTTAGTCTGATCTATATAGTTATACATAAAATGCACTACTTATTTATCAGTTTTTTTACAGTGCTAAACCTTTCATCCAATTTCTAAATGGCTGCATTTGTAAATTCCAAAAGCCAGAATAAAGGAATAGTAGTGGTAAGAAAAGGCACTTGTGGGTTTAAATAATTTTTTTAGTACAATTCTCCTTTAAGAGGGATGTGACAGGGGGGTGTGTCCTATGCCTACATAAATTTGTCAATACGTTTCCCTCATTTCCATCTCAGAAAGTGGGAGGTATGCAAACCCAACCAATAAACCTGTGACAATTAATAGGAATTTAAGGCGAGAGGGTGGTAAGATCTTAGGAGGAACAGGAGACATGTCCAACAGCTGGCTGAAGGTCCTGCAAGTGTGACCTTTCCTTGATTCTATGTATGTTTTTTATCATTCTTTTACGTATATAACATTTTGCATTCTGATAAACAGCACAAAAAAAAAATACTAACATAAGATCATAGCCAACGTTTTTTTTTTTTAGCTGGCTGTCACATCAGAGAGATTTCACTTCACTTCCTGTCATAGAGACAGAACAGGAAGTGAGAGGAAAGCTCTACAAAGTAATCAGAAATCCCCTCTTAGTTGTTACCAGAACGGTAGTCCCTATTGGAATATTTCATCTTTACTTCTTTTTTGGCGACAGCTTTAACATTGGCATTTCTCCTCACATTGTAACCTGGTGACAATGGGAGGAGGAATCTCCCCAGTGAAAACCTAGACAAAAAAAAAAAAAACTCAAATATTCTAAATCTTACTCTATAAAAGAAACAAAAAAAACCTAAAATGCTTTGCTATTAGATATACTTTAAATTTATCATTTAATCATACCTTTGTAACATGATACGTTGGAAAGAAGTAACAGAGTAACATAAAGGATGTGGCTTAATATTTTCATTCTTCCTGTCTGTAACATAGAATTTGTATTACATTAAAGTCATCAAAATAAGTGTTTATCAGTGCTGAATATTCTTGATATTTCTACATTTTTTCTACAAATCATTCAAGAATCATAAATTACCACAAGATGGTAATGTAACATCCTTATTATAGAAACAATAAGTTGTTTGCAATGTACTTTATTCTAAAAAACACAAACAGGGATATGACTTGTGGAAATACTATGTTACCTTTGGGTTGCTCTCACCTGTATAGCCTAGATTGTGTACAGTGGAATAATAACTACTTCTTTCTCACATACATAATGTTACAGTATGATGCACTCTCACAATATAAAAAGGGTTTTGTGTTACCCAGGATTCTCATTCAGGCAGTTTTAGGGGCTCGAGGGTGTCTATGTCATACAGAAGAAACTGGATTTTCAGTTTCCTCAGACACTGGTAAAACCTGATATGAGTCCTGGAGGCTTGAGACTTTATAGAGACTTGGGACAGTTGAAACCTCCACTCCAGGGTTCATGTTTTGCCAGCAAGGTGTGTGCAGGGTTCTTGGGAGGAAGCTGACTGTAGGTCATGGCTCCACCCCAGCAGTCAAATGAGGTCTCTGTCCAGGAGTCAGGGGGGCTGCACCAAGAAGACATTTGGAGCCAGTGCAGCAGGGAGCTGATAGATGTGTGTTTGAGAAGACAAGGGCAAAGGACTGAGGTCAGAGCCAGGGCCGTCTTTAAGGGCCCTTAGGCCCTGTCATGGTTGTAGGGCCCAAAGCAGCTGCCTCATACTTGCTAACTATCCCAGTTTAAATTCCCTTGTCCCTTGAAGTTTTAGTCCTGTGCTGTGTCCCTATATCGCAGTGTGAAGTGCTGCTACTAATGCTGCCCAGCTCTGCCCTATTGTTGTGTACAAATGACTCACCTGCAGAACCTGTGTTTACATGTAAATAACCGGCATTCATATGTAAATAGCTGCGACCGTCTGCATTGATATGTAAATAAAAGCGGCATTCATATGTAGATTATGCCCCCTGCAGTGAGGAGATGATGTGCTGTAACCTCTAGCAACCAATCAGTGAGCAGTATTACTGTATAGTAATCTCTAGCAACCAATTAACAAGCAGAAATAATTTGCTGTAACCTCTAGCAACTAATTAGTGAGCCGTAATGTGTGCTGTAACCTCTAGCAACCAGTCTGTAAGCAGTAATGATTTGCTGTAACCATTGGCAACCAATCGCAATTGCTGCCTGATCTGATACAGTAAACTGATTTTAATTCTAGCTGCTATTTAGTGTATGTCTCAGAGTAGGTGGAGAGTGAAATTGCATGGGGGGGGGGGGGGCAAGAAAATGTTTGCCCAGGGTCCAATCAATATTAAAGACGGCCCTGGTCAGAGCAGTGGCGCTGCTGATGTAAATCAGGAGGCTGATGAGCATTCGTTTTTTGGAAAATAAATGCTCAAAAAATCCCTGCAAGGGAAAAACGTTTGTTTTAATAATGGTGGGCAAGAAAAGCCCATAAAAAGAGGATTTAAGCAAGTGGCTGTATCCTTGGAAGTACTATACTGGAGCTAGTTCCCACAATAGCCAGCCAACTAAAACTTTCCCGGCTGATCAGTATATTTTGCTAGTAAATTACGTAGAACCCCCAAACATTATATATATTTTTAGCAGAGACCCTAGAGAATAAAATGGTGATTGTTGCAATTTTTTATATCACATGGTATTTGTGCAGCGGTTTTTCAAACGCAATTTAAAAAAAAAATACATATCAATGAATTTTAATGCAAAAAAATACAATATATAACCCAACATTTTGGTAGAATGTAAAATATGATGTTACACCGAGTAAATAGATACCTAACAGGGCCAGTTTTCTCGAATCTTCAGCCAGGACCAGCACATCCTGGATAGATTTACAGTAACTGTGGTTTTAACCAGTTGTATTCAACTTTTTTAAAGTTAACCATTTGTATATGTAAATTAAAGATTTGTTTATTTTTTTAGCCTATTTTTTAAGCCTATTTTTGAAAATTTTTCATATCTGTGATGTGGTGCTTTTTCCTTTGATCTCTCCATCTTGTCCTTTATCTTTATTTGATATGTGTATTTATTAGACCCTGCAAGGTACATGTAACGTCCCACTACATTTTTGTTCTCATTCGGTAATTAGATACTTAACACGTCACACTTTCAAATTGCGCACACTAGTGGAATAGCGACAAACTACAATACTTAAAAATCTCCATAGGCGTTGCTTTAAATTTTTTTTACAGGCTACCTGTTTGGAGTTACAGAGGAGGTCTTGTACTACAATTATTGCTCTTGCTCTAAAGTTTGGGGTGACACCTCACATGTGTGGTGCGAACACCATTTACATATGCATGCGCGCCTTACATATGCGTATACATTTGCTTCTGCGTGCGAGCATGGAGGTACGGGGCGCTTTAACTTTCTTTTTTTTTTTTTTACACTGTCCCTACAATTTTTTTTTGATCACTTTTATTCCTAGTACAAGGAATGTAAACATCCCTTGGAATAGAAGTAAGGGATGGCAGGTCCTCTTTATGGAAAGATCTGAGATCTATAAGACCCAAAATCTCTCCTCTACCTTTGAAAGCAAAGGATCGAAAAATAATTAAAATTGATCTTTTGCCCTAAAGAAAAAAAATATCATTTACTCCCTCCCTAGACTAGAAGTGACGTCACTCTGGTCCTCCAAGATCATAGAAGTGATCAGAGACGATCTGGTCACTGTTCACCTCTATGGCCAACTGCACGAACAGTCAGATCGTTTCCCAGGCTCGTTGGCAAAAAAAAAAAAAAACAGTAAGCCTGAGAAACTCCGGGAAGTGGCTCAGACCGCTTTCATGAGAAAGAGAATCGCCAGCTGAAAAAAAAATACTGGGGTTTTGGCTGATAATTTCAGCCATAACCCCGGTAAACCACTTGCAAGCCGCAACATATATAGTTTGCAAATGGTTAAAGCCCAAATTAAGTTTCAGTTAAAATTACCCTGAGTAAAAAAAGCCTGTGTCCTGCCAGATTGCTGCAGAGGAGCCTTGTTCTATGTGTGAAAACAGTGGTCTCTCTCCAGAGGTCAACACATCCTTTGCTGAGTCAGAGCTCAGCTCTCAAATCGGCAGGGAACATGAGCCTTGCTGATTGCAAAACAATAGGTCTGACTCAGAAGGGGGAGCTTCAGACTTTATCAGAGAGACCTCTGCTTCCACGCATAGATCAAGTGTCGGCAGAGAACAAACTTTTCTACTCAGACTTGCTTTAGAAAAAAAAATAACTGTAAGACAATAAAGTGTATTTAAACTGAAAAGTAAAAATGTATTATATAGCAGTTTACCAGTCCTTAAAGCTGTAATTCGGGATAAGCGAATATTGTCTTGAATTTCTTTCAGATCAGTGCAGTAATGCAGTGTGAAACTTTGCCTCTGTGCAGGAGCTTCCTGTAATCAAGACCTGTCACTGCTGCTTTCTTTTCTTGTGTAGGGTGACTGGTCTTGTCTCCACCCCCTCCTGTAGATTTTGTAGGCAGCTTGTGGTGGGTGGGTCTGCTGGGTCCCTCCCACAGCTCTGCTCAGGCTGTTTTCAAAAGCTATTATCTAAATTGCAAAGGCCTTTGGTAAACACAAAGTGGAATTATTTCCATGAGGCTATTGGGAAATATATTTAAAATGAAAGTTTACATGCCTGGAATTCAGCTTTAAAGTGTCACTAAACACATATCATAAAAAATTATCAATAAATGGTGTATTACATTAGAAGATTTGTTTTCTGTATTGTACAAAAAATCATGGTTGATCCTGCTGCTCTCTATCTCCCCCTTCTGTTCATGTCTCCAATTCAGCTAAGGATTTTGCAGCTGTAGTAGCACCTCTGCACATGCTCAGTTTTTAGTGAGATTATTTACTGAACATTTTCTCCCTATCACATCTGAGCAGTGTTAATTTGGACGTCAAATTTCAATTTAGTTTTAGTCATACTCTTTTGACTAAAATGCCATTTTAGTTTTAGTTGTATTTTAGTCTTTTGACTAAAATGCCATTTTAGTTTTAGTCGTATTGTAGTCATCTCAATTGTTTTAGTTTTAGTTGTATTTTAGTCAACCAAAATAGTTTTAGGTTAGTAGACGAAAATGTTTTAGTCAACGAAACTAACACTGCATCTGAGCAGCCCATGCAACTAAAGAGTCATGCATGTGGGCGTATGCACAGTGGTAAATGACAACCCACTTCCTCCCTCCCCCCATGCCTACTAACCAGCTAAACACAATGGGGCAAGATATTACAGGTAGGTTGATGGAGGCTTCACCTCCCTCTTATTCTAAGACACAGGCGTGATAGAGCCTGTGACTGGCAGAAATCCGTCCACACCATGTTATTGACAAAAAATAATAAAGATTTGATTTCAAATATATATATTTGATTTCAAATATATATTTGTATGACAATTTAAAACAGTTTATTGATATTAACTTTTTTTTATATATTGAACATGTGACAAGCAGCAGAGGACTAGAAGCTCCTCCTGCTTATGTTTCCCTGCGGACAGGCTGGGAAAGAACTTGGTCATGTGAAAGCTGTATATCGTTTAGGAAATAGGTGCTTTTGTAAACTAAAATAATTACAGTGCCATCATCCAGATACAGAAATAGAAGGGACAACATCAATTAACCGCTTGCCATCCACCCTATAGCAGTTTTACTGCTACAGGGCGGCAGATGTGCGCCGGATCCTGTAGCCGCGATTCTGGACTTCCGCCTGCAGGGGGCGTGCAGCAGAAGCCGATCTGTGGGTGTCCTCCAGCACCAGCCAATCAACGGTAAACTACACAGAGGGGGGGGGGATGATTTGCCTATGTAAACAAGGCACTGGTTCCAAAAAAGTGTCAAAAGTGTCAGTTAGTGTCAGATTATCCACCGCAATATTGCAGTCCTGCTATAAGCCGCTGATCACTGCCATTACTAGTATAAAAAAAATAGATAAACAAAAATTTCATAAATATATCCCATAGTTTGTAGACGCTATAAGGTTTGTGTAAACCAATCAATGTACGCTTATTGGGATTTTTTTTACCAAAAACATGTAGCAGAATACATATTGGCCTAAATTAGTGGTTCTCAACCTGGGGGTTGGGACCCCCTCTGGGGGTGAATGATGATTTGCCAGGGGTCACCGAATCCTGGGCTGTTCCTGAAGCCCACACCGCTCTCTCATCCTGTTTGCGGCCGCCCAGCATGGCTGTCCCTGGAGCCTATGGCTGCGCAGCTGGGTTGTTCCTGGAGCCTGTGGCCCCCCAGCTGGGCTTTTCCTGGAGCCCGCAACCGCCCACTCAGGCTCTTCGCAGCCTGCCATCCCATGCACTCCCTGCTACAAAGGAGGAGGTACTTATGACTGCATTTATGCCTATCCTCTAAATTTATGAAGAAATTGGATTTTTAACATTTTTTTTTTTTTTGGATATGTTTTATAGCAGAAAGTTAAAAATATTGTTTTCTTTTTTCAAAAATGTCAGGGTTTTTTTTGATCGTAGTGTTCAAAATAAAAAAAGCAGTGGTGATCAAATACCACCAAAAGAAAGCTCTATTGTGGAAAAAAAATGACATAAATTTTATTTGGGTACAGCGTTGCACGACCGCCCGATTTTCAGTTAAAATGACGCAGTGGCATATTGCAAAAAAGTGGCCTGGTCATGAAGATGGGTAACTCTTACAGAGGCCAAGTGGTTTAGTATCACTTTAACCACTTGCCGCCCGCCATATAGCAGAATGACGGCGGCAAAGTGGTTTCAATAGCCTGACTGGGCATCATATGATGTCCGCAGGATATTGAGCTGCTGCGTGCCCCCGGGGGCGTGCATCGCGGCGATCGTTGCTGCGGGGTGTCAGTCTGACACCCTGCAACACCGATCTAGGTAAAGAGTCTCTGACGGAGACTCTTTACCACGTGATCAGCCGTGTCCAATCACGGCTGATCACGATGTAAATAGGAAGAGCCGGTGATCGCCTTTTCCTCACTCGCGTCTGACAGACATGAGTAGAGGAGAGCCGATTGGTGGCTCTCTTGATGGGGGGGTCTGTGTTGATTGTTTATCAGCACAGCCCCCCCTCGGATCCCACCCAGGATCACCAGGGAAGCCGCCCGGGTCCACCAGGGAAGCCATCCACACTGGACCACCAGGTATGCCCCCAGACCCCCAGGGAAATACCAATCTGTGCCCAGGCAGCTGCCAATCAATGCCCAGGCAGCTGCCAATCAGTGCCCACTCACAAAGCCTACCACTGCCAGTGCCACCAGGGATGCCTATCAGTGCTGCGTATCAGTGCTGCGTATCAGTGCCGCGTATCAGTGGCCCGTATCAGTGCCCAGCAGTGCCGCCTATCAGTGCCCATCAGTGCCACCCATAAGAACCCATCTTTGCAGCCTTTCAGTGCCCATCAGTGTCGCCTATCAATGCCCATCAGTGCCCACCAGTGTCATCCAGTGCCACCCATGAGTGCCCATCAGTGCCGCCTATCAATGCCCATCAGTGCTGCATATCAGTGCCACCCATCAGTGCCGCCTACCAGTGCCCATCAGTGCCGCATATAAGTGCCCATCGTCAGTGCCCGTCAGTGCCCGCTCATTGGTGCCACCTCATCGGTGCCACCTTATCAGTGCCTGTCAATGCCGCCTTATCAGTGCCCATCAGTGAAAGACAAAACTTACTTATTTACAAAAATTTTTAACAGAAACAAAAGCAAAACTTTTATTTTTTTCAAAATTTTTGGTCTTTTTTTATTTGTTTAGCAAAAAATAAAAACCGCAGAGGTGATCAAATACCACCAAAAGAAAGCTCTGTTTGTGGGAACAAAATGATAAAAATTTAGTTTGGGTACAGTGTTGGATGACCGCGCAATTGTTATTCAAACTGCGACAGCGCTGAAAGCTGAAAATTGGTCTGGGCAGGAAGGTGTATAAGTGCCCTGTATTGAAGTGGTTAAATGTGGTAGCTGCATTTGTTTTCTTTTTTTTTTTAGGATTTTTTTGCTTTATTTAGTCTTTTTTTTTCAATCTTCTTTAACAGACCAACAGACCAAGCTGTCTACCAAAAGTAGTAATTAGTGTGTCGTGACATGTCATTTAACACTAACACAGGTGCTTACAATAGTCAGCTTTTAGTCATTTAGGAAAGGAAAAGGAAAAAATAACCGTTGCTGGAACTGCCTAAAATTTTTTAGCTGGAGTTAGGCTTTAATTCAGCAGTCACCTAAAGTCCATCTGAACACCACCCTCTCCAGACAACGCTGTTGTCCAAGGGTGTCTCTGTTGCTCCTCCACAGATAGAGGAGCCACCCTATTACAGGAAGTGTGCTACAGGCCAGATCACCAGGTGACAACAAAAAGAAAAAAGCCTAATAACTGAAAACCAAAACAGCCACCACATCAAGTAATTGGTAAGCTGCAATTGAAAAACATTTTGATTTAAGGTTTAGACACGCTTCAAACACCTTTTGTTTTGATGTGGGAGTTTTACAATACACATACCTTGTTTGTAGAAATTAAACTTAAGCCTAGTACACACGATGAGATTGTCGGATGAATGATAGTCCATTTTTTTTGTTGCATGCTAGTCTCATATCGAAAACAAATAGGTTACTAAAGTACGAAAATTCTCGTACGACAGAATAAATACATTTGGAAGTGATGTAATGTATTTGTATTGTATTTTGGGATAAAAACTGTACTGATTAAACGAAAATTGTACAATCTGGTATCATACGAGAAAGATTTTCGTCTTTGTCCCCTCAGAAAATTTTGGACAAAAGTTGTGTACTAACGATCAGATTATGGTACAATTGCTTAGAAAACAATATTTTTTGTACGATATTCTGATCATGTGTACCCGGCTTTACTGCTGATTCTGTTCCATAAAACATTTGTTTGTCGCAGCACATTGCGTAAGTTTATGATGAGATGATTACAAAACATAAGAAAAGAATACACATTGTGAAATTGTTCCAGAGCTATGGGACAGCGTGGTCTTTTGTTGTGTTTTCTGGCAACAGTTTTTAATTAGTAGAGTAATGTACATTTTAAAAGGATACCTTTACTAAAAAATATGGCATTTTCAATTGTTGTCTTTTCATTCTGAAAATGCTAGTTGCCTGTCTGTAACTGCAATTGACCCTCTGGCACCATGGCTTTGAATCACTAGCACAGCAAACATGCACGGCTGTCCAACATTGACATGTGGCTATGTCCGTGTGTCTACATCTACCTCTATAGACTGCCTGCACACAGCTTGGGGTTGATGTAGACACCAAAACAAAGACAGCCTGCATGCAGTATGGGGGGGCCAGTGCCCAACTGAACAAGGCCTAAGGCTTTCTGAATTTTTCTGACTTTGCTGATGGAGTCGGTGACTCAGAAAGCACTGAAGGATAAAAGTCAGTCACTTAGCATTTTCAGAAGGAGACTAGCAATGGCAGATGCCCATATTTTTCTCATGACTTTTTTAAACCACCTCCCATCTGCACTATAGCCGACAGACAGCTACACTGCCAGCTCACATTGCCAGGAGGGCGTCTATGGATGTCCTGCCATGATCACGCCTCCTGTGCGCCCACTGCAGACACAGGTGATCACAGATCAGGGTAAAGAGCCAATCACAGCGGCTCTTTACTATGTGACCAACTGTGTCCAGTCACAGCTAATCACTGTGTAAACCGGATTTGCCGTTTATTGGCAGTCTTCTCCTCACGCTGACATTGCGTGAGATGAGCCAATAACTGGCAAATCCACACAGGGGACATCTACACTGATAATCAGGGCACTGATCATCAGTGTCCTGATAATCAGTGCAGTCCCAACAGTGCCCACAAGTGCTGCCAATTTGTGCCTATCAGTGCAGCCTATCAGTGCCACATATCAATGCAGCCTCATCAGTGCCCATTAGTGCAGCCTATCAGTACCCATCAGTGCAGCCTCATCAGCGCACATCTGTGAAGAAGAAAAATGACTTATTTAGAACATTTTATAGCAGAAACTAAGAAAAACATGTTTTTTCAAAATTTTCAGCTTTCTTTCATTTGTTTAGCAAAAAAAAAATAAAACACAGATGTGATTGCATTTCACCAAAAGAAAGCTCTATCTCTCTCAAAAAAATTACAGAAATTTAGCTTGGGTACTGCATTGCATGACCACGCAATTGTCATTCAAAATGTGACAGTGCTGAAAGCTGAAAATTGGCCTGGGCAGGAAGAGGGTGAAAGTGCTCAGTAGGCTTTACTGGATATAATAACAGAAATTAAAAAGAATCCGAAAGGATTCTCACGTCCTTTAGGATTCTATTTTTGAAAATGGAATTTTGTAAAATGATGAAAGAGCAGCAGAGGTCAAGACATGAAAACATGCAGTAATGAGATGTACCATCAGTTTTTATTACCCATTTGTGTTGGTATAAGGCAAAGAGCAGTGTACAAAGTACAGTGTCCTTGGCAACCAAACAGAATTCCTTTTTCACTAATGGAACGCTCATTGCAAGTTATGTGTTTCTGAAATCTGCACATTTTTATTGCTTTCTGCACTACTTTATTAAAAAAAACTATAGATATACCAGTAACTACATACAACACTGTACCTCTAAACTTTAGGATTGAATGCTACATGTTCAGCCTTATGTGTCTGTGCCAGGGAAACCATGCTTTAGATGTTCTCCTTAAGTCCCCACGAATGTTATCACAGAATTACCAGTTTAAAGATGTCATCACATACCTTGGTGGGAGTGCTATGGAGGGTCTTGAGGTAGGCTCTTTAGTCACTGTTCCTATATGTGTAATTCATGTAGCTTAGCACTACCAGTGGGCAGCACTCCTGTGGTCTGCAATCACCCCTAGTTAATCATCATCCCAGACAAATATTGACAGGGGACAGAAATCAAACATGCGGTATTGTATCTTGAGCAAGTGGTCATTGAGGGGGAGTGAAGGCCGAATCAGTAATGTAACACTAAAAAATATTGATAAATGTGGGTCAATGGGAGAAAAATAGGTGTAAGTGCTCAGTATGAACATATAAGGCTGCATACACATAAGCACATATCTGCAGAACATTTGCGGTATTCAGAGGCAGCTAAACACCGATTCTGGATGCAACAACACTCTATGCCAGGGATATGCAATTAGCGGACCTCCAGCTGTTGTAAAACTACAAGTCCCATCATGCCTCTGCCTGGGTGTCATGCTTGTGGCTGTCAGAGTCTTGCTAAGCCTCATGGGACTTGTAGTTCTGCAACAGCTGGAGGTCCACTAATTGCATATCCCTGCTCTATGCTATGGCCACATACCAACTGGCTGATTAGCTGCAGCCATTTTTTGTGCAGCCAGACCTCTGCAGAAAGCTAAACCTGGAAGTAAACTGTGTGTATCCAGTGTCGGCCGGAGACTCTGTTTGCATGTAACTGCTCAGTTGAGCTGGTACGTGAGAACAGCAGCAGTGTTAAGCTGGATACACACTATACAATTTTCTTTTTTTGATTTTTTCCATTAAATTTACCAAAACCATATAATATGAGGTCAAACCTAAACACGTTAAATTTGACTGCAATCAGGCAGGACCTTGCACTACATACAGTAGTTGAAGGTAAATCTAAAGGAAATCGAACAACAAAAGTGGTATAGTGTTTATTCAGCTTTAGACATTGATTTGTAGAGTACAGATTTGACAGTTTCTGCTAACAGCTGTTTCTTGTTGCACACAGTATACAAGCAGTGTTTACAACCACCTGCAAGCATCTACTGATTCCTAATGCCGTGTACACACAACCGGACTTTTCAACAGCAAAGGTCCGGCGGAACGAATCCGCTGGACAATTCGATCGTGTGTGGGCTTCATCGGACCTTTGCTGTTGAAAACTCAGACGGACTTTATAAATAGAACGTTTCAAATCTTTCTGACTGACTCGAGTCCGGTCGAAAAATCAGTTCGTCTGTATGCTAGTCCGACGGACGAACAACGATGCAAGGGCAGCTATTGGCTACTGGCTATGAACTTTCTAATTCTAGTCCGGTCGTACGTCATCACGTTCGAATTAGTCGGACTTCGGTGTGATTGTGTGTAGGCAAGTCCGTTGCGTCGGAACTCCATCGGAACTCCGTCGAAAGTCCATCAAAAAGTCCAACTGAGTTCAGTCCGTCGAAAGTCCGCTCATGTGTACACGGCATAAGTGAAAAGAACACCGTGCTAGGTGATAACAACAAATTTTAGTTTGAAGTGCAAATAATTAGTAATGAATAAATTCCACCAGCTGCAGCAAAAATCTTGCTAAAAAGCAAATAAAGGTAATAAATAAATAAATAAATAAATAAATCACTGCGCTAAGTGATAACAATATTGATCCTAAAAAAGGAAAAACACACATATAAAAGTCCTTTGCAGTCCCACCTTGTGTTGTGTTCATATGTGCTCATGGTCTATAAAAGGTTAATCTGTGTTTCATAAACTTGTGCTCAGACTGGGTGCCCCACATCGATATGCACTCACCCTTAGATGTTGACCAACTATATCTAGTATGGTCGATTAGGCATTTGGGGAAGATATTAGGCCACGGTCCTTTATTGGGGGTTAAAAGCATATGAGTAAAATCTTAAAAATTCTTTAACCTTTATTATTATTATACGAGATTTAACCTTTATAACCATAAGCAAATAAATACTGTAATTGTTTGAAATAAATATCAAACACAATAGATCAATTAACAAAGCTCCAGCTGAATGTAACAGTCCAATAAAGTTTTTATCCACACTGTCCACCCACAATAGTGGATGACAATACCCCAAAAAAAGAAAGTCGCGATAAAGGGAAGGACGGGTGGGACAGCTTGTCATGATTAAAGATCTATCTGCTGTCAAACAACTCAGGGATATGATATTTAAAGGTGAGTGTGAAATCCCAGTTGGATGAGGTTTGCCTCAGCAGGTTTGTAGCTAATCAAAGGGTAAAACGCAACTAGCTGATCTGCTTAGCAACAGTTGATAGCCGAAATCCTGAATGGATACAGCAAAGGGGGGGGGGGGGTACCTAAAACAGACAAAAGGAAAGCCTGCGGACTGCCTGGAGTTCCAGAATATTGATGGGTAACAACCTCTCCTGCAGAGACCAAGTCCCCTACACCAAAAAGTTACCCAGACCTAACGGCCACCCCATTAAGCTGGAATCCTTCGTCAGTACCTTCCGAGAGAGGGGGAGAAAGACTTCCCGGTCTCCAACCACTGGAAAGACATCCACCAGTCCGGAGACACTAGTGTGCTGGGATTTAGAGGCCATCGGAGAGTCTAACCTTCAGAACGCTCAGCTGCAGAGGTCTGGAATAAAACTGAGCAAAGGTAGCGGCGTAGCGTGGGTTGTCAGCGCCCCGGGCAAGGCAAGTCATTTGCACCCCTAACCCGTGGACTTTTAGAACTCCCTGTGTCCCTTTCACTAGTACAGTATTAACCTGTGGCTATGGAAATGCAAAGGGTTCCTCCACTCATAGTTTATTATTGGTTGGCAGGCAGCCAATCAGAGGCTCAGGGCTCAGGCTGTAAATAATATCTGTATTCCTAACCCCCTATTCACCAGTGACAGAGAGGGGAGAGAGGGTGTAGGAGAGAGGGAAAGGGGAGAAGGAAGGATTGAGGAAGTTGTGTTCCTTTAGGTACTACACAGGTCTGTACTTGCTCTATACCTGGGTTTATGATATGATTGATTTTTGTACATAGATCTAGTCTGCACTACATTAAGTTTACAGTAAGTGCTTATTCACACTATCGGTTGGAGGGTGGTAAGACCCTGCAGTTAAACCACACTTTTACCAAACCCCAACCACTACTCCCTTTAGCTAAAGAGGCAGCCATTGGAGGTGTACACACACTGCAGTACTTTGCGGCAGGAATTATACCCCCTGTCACTTTTGGCAGTGAATGGCGCCACTCTACAAGAGCTGCACAACCACATTCAAGGGGTTAAATCAGGCAGCGATGAAGTAATACAGCTCCTCCTCACCACCTGTCAAATGCTCTCTTAAGAGCTAGAACTTAGCTGAGCCTGTCATTTGTCAGAGTGGTACCTGTTCACAGAGGCGTATCTAGGGTATGGTAGCCATGGCAAGTGTCATGGCCGCCATACGGGGGGGGAGGCAAAAAAGCCACCCCCCCTGCACAAAAAATAAAGTCCCACCCGTCCTCTAGCAGCCGCCTCCCGCTCTAATCTTGTCCCCTGCGGCACGACCGGCCTGCTGGAGCGCGGCGCTGGCACAGCAAGTGAGGAGGTCAGGACTGAAGCCAGTGACAGGCGCCCCCCATGACGGCCGATGAGTTGGTCTGGACCGTCTGGCCACAGAGCGAGCGCCCTGGATGTCTACGTTGAGATACAGTAACTGGGGGAGGCGGAGCCTAATGCTCAGCCTACCCTCCTCTGCGCAGCTGCTTCAGCTTCTCTTCTGGTGGGTCTCTCGGGCCGGGTCTGTGTGACGTGCTGACACCCGAACATGGAGGCTGGAGACCAGGAGAAGAGAGAGACGTCGGAGAGAAGAAAAACAATTGGAGCCCCCCCCCCAGGCAGCAGCAGGTACTAGTACTGTACAGCACTTGTCACCACGGTATTGATCATCATGCTGATGTTACTGTATTTTTGGGTGCTGGTCAGGCTGCATTTATGGGTGCTGATGTTACTGTATTTTTGGGTGCTGATGTTACTGCATTTTTGGGTGCTGATGTTACTGCATTTTTGGGTGCTGATGTTACTGCATTTTTGGGTGCTGATGTTACTGTATTTTTGGGTGCTGGTTAGGCCACATTTATGGGTGCTGATGTTACTGCATTTTTGGGTGCTGGTTAGGCAGCATTTATGGGTGCTGATGTTACTGCATTTTTGGGTGCTGATGTTACTGTATTTTTGGGTGCTGGTTAGGCCGCATTTATGGGTGCTGATGTTACTGTATTTTTGGGTGCTGGTTAGGCCACATTTATGGGTGCTGATGTTACTGCATTTTTGGGTGCTGGTTAGGCAGCATTTATGGGTGCTGATGTTACTGCATTTTTGGGTGCTGATGTTACTGTATTTTTGGGTGCTGGTTAGGCCGCATTTATGGGTGCTGATGTTACTGTATTTTTGGGTGCTGGTTAGGCCGCATTTATGGGTGCTGATGTTACTGTATTTATGGGTGCTGATGTTACTGCATTTATGGGTGCTGGTGAGGCCGCATTTATGGGTGCATTTTTGGGCGCTGGTGAGGCTGCATTTATGGGTGCTGATGTTACCGCATTTATGGGTGCTAAGGTTACTGTATTTATGGGTGCTGTTGTTACTGCATTTATGGGTGCTAATGTTACTGTGTTAAGGTTATCTGAAAGATAGGTTTCAAATGTTTTGACAGGGGCGCAGTTTCAGTTCTTGCCATAGGCGCCATTTTCACTAGATACGCCTCTGCCTGTTCAATATTATGTGCTGCCAAGGAAGTAAACAAGGAGTGAGCGGAGTGGTACCTTTCAGTACACCCAGCACTGCACTAATACACAGGAAGGTGACAAGCTGCGGAGACAAGACTGCGCCCCTCTAAATGTTGCGCCAAGGGAGACCGCACCTGGCTGCCTCCCCCCCACTGAGCGAAGGGAACCGACTCAAATGGGGCAACCATCTTTCCAAAGATCCTCATGCAGAGACAAATTGAGGGATAAATTAGGGTCTTGAGAAAAGCCTCCTGATTCCTCAGAACAAGGCATTTCTCTGGCAGCAAAATGACCTTCATTTGGGCAGTGTCCAGGTTCAGACCCAGATATTCCAACCGCTGGGTTAGAATCAGTGCAATTTTCTGGAAATTGACGACCCAGCCAAACCTCTCTAGAGAGCTTATCATGAATGATATGTAGAAAAAAGAAGAAAGGAAGGCGCGTGGCCTGATGCATGAATCATAATGAAGAGTTTAATATAATAAACAAATGCCGTAGCCTCCCTGTCAGTTTTCCCGAGTGTGGCTCGGGGTTAAAATTCAGTACCATTAGCGGTAACCCCGAGCCACACTCGGGATCGCATTGCAGGATCCTGGGGCGGCATTACTTACCTTGTCCCCGGGATCCTGCGATGTCACCCGCAGTGTCCGAGGGCTCCGTCCTCCTCCGAAGCCTCTCCGTGCCAGGCTCCGTTCCCTGCGAGCGTCGCGACGCACGGGGGCGGAGCCTGGCGGCAAATTAAAAAAAGTAAAAATCATAACACATACAGTACTGTAATCTTACAGATTACAGTACTGTATGAAATGATTTCACATCCCTTTTGTCCCCAGTGCTTTGGCCCATTCCCTGCATGCAGTTTTACATGATATACGCTGTTCTTTCTGCCTGGAAACTGGAAATTGTCCATAGCAACCAAAAAGTGTCCCTTTACGTCAAAAGTGGCTTTAGACCAGCTAGAAAACAGCGATAGTAAATTAGAACACTTGCAGAATTGAGCGATAGTGAATTGTGGGGAAATTTATTTTATTACTATTTTTTTTAATTTTTTTTATTATTTATTTTTATTTATTATATTATAATTTATGTTTTTGTGTTTCAAACTTTATCATACCCGGGATATCTACTAGACTCTGGTTTGGACAGATTTAAGTGTGTTATTGTTAAGATTTACAGACCTACAATATAAAACGCCAAATTTCCATGCAAAATAATGGTACCGCTTTCAGCACCTAAAATCCGAAATAATCATACCGCCAGGGAGGTTAATACAGGGGAAGATACTACATATTCAAAATTAAAATAATAATAGTAACCAATTACTGTTGTCACTAGATGGATTGGCATAAAAATAATACCCATATAAGGGATTAAATGAAATTAATACTTGGCTAATACTTGGCATTTTCTTCTTTATGTTTTATGAGTTGGTATTAATGTAGCACTTGTTTATGTGAATTGTTTAACCATGGAAATTTATCGATGTTCTAGCAGCGTGAATTTATTTCACTCATCATTGCGATTACCAATTTCCATTTTTGCCCATTCTGGGGTACCTGAATGATTTGCTTTTCAGGGAGCAATCTGTTCATCTTCTGAAGCACAGTGTATCATTCATGGTAAAGGTGTAAGTAGAAAAGATATACTCCTGCGCTAGTACGGAGGGCCTTAGTACAGATGGTAGTATTTCCTGGTAGTGGAGTGATCATGCATACCCTGCTGCCTAGGCCAACTAGGGAAAGTCTGAAATGCTATGTAGAAAAAAGAAGAAAATAAGACGCGTGGCCTGATGCATGAATCATAATGAAGAGTTTAATATAATAAACAAATGAGTTAATACAGGGGTAGATACTATGTATTCAAAATTAAAAGAATAATAGTAACTAATGACAGTGTTGTCACTAGATGACTGACATAAAAATGATACCCATATAAGGTATAAAATGAAATGAATACTTGGCTAACGCGTTTTGAGGGTTTTCCTCTTCATCAGAGCCTTGGTCTGCGTGTTATAATAGAGACACAACTGGATGGGTGCTATAACTCTAGTTGAGTGGTGTAACCATATGAGTGGAATATCCTTTACTGTAGGGATTTATCCTTCCACATCACAGTGTTCTATATCAAACAGACACCAAATAGACATATGTAGAGAATTGCAGACAGTAATACAAATGTTAGAATCATAATATATAAAATGTGGATTATGAAATATATTGATATACATGCATACATCTATGGAAGACAGTATAAAATCTATCCAGAGTGTAAAAAAAAAAACACACACACACACACACACACATGTACACATGTATGGAAACACATGTTCATGCACACTGAGTGTGCACACAACACACATGTGCCCAAGGTGCACACACAAATATACATACATAACAGATAAATAAAAGCACACACACTCCTGCGTGTGTAAGTGCAATAAAGCTGGCCTCATCGGTAATTTGACTGAGAGCAAGCATAGGACATATAGAACATTAAAAGAGTAAGTTAAAACATTTGTTAATAAGTTAAATATTGGTAATTACCATATATTGCTGTGATCATGAACCACTATAGCTGAACCATTGAAACCAGAATACTACAGGTGTCCTCTTTTGTGGCGTAAAAAATGGAAACATACCTGGAAACCCATGAATATGTATATGTGTATGTAGAGCCAACCACATGTATATGAATATATACACACTAAATCGCATCAAGGGATATATACACACATTTTTACAATGATACAAATAAGCAAACATAACATGCATAAGAGTTGGACAGAAATAATGGTAAAGTAAAAATGTGATGATTCAGGATGGACATGTGGGAGAGTTAAGTAGTAAGACTGGAGATGACAGTGTTAAAAGCCATGTGAGCCTGACTATCTACATGAAGTGGTGGTGACGCAATGTCACTGATATTAATGCACTAAGGCAGGAGAAACGAAATGTTATGTATTAACACAGCTGACCCTGTATAAACTTTCATGATAAGAAATATGAAAATAATGCAAAAAGGGGGTAGAGGTGAGTCTGACTTACCTCGGTACCATGGGGGGGATAAACTCAAATGCAGATGTCTGTAGTTTGTTTTTATTGGTCAGGAAGACCTATTGGTAAAACGTCATACAGTAAATAGACTTTGTCTAAAGCAACCATATGTAGTGTAGTGTCTTTAAAATATCTAGATATTAATAGGGATGAGATGGAGCGTTGGTACTAGTGACCTGCCTAGTGATTAGTTCAGGTGTCTCAGCCAGGGATTATTATTATTATACAGGATTTATATAGCACCAACAGTTTGCGCAGCGTTTATCCGTGCCTGGAAGTCCAAGCCTTTGCTGGGCTATTGTGGCAATTCGCCTATCTAGGTGCTGTGCTGTGTCCACTGCTAAGTTGCAGCTGTGCAGCACTCAGCGTTGTTAGTGCTCACAATGTGAGTGCTTGAGGGGGGGGGGGAAAGAAATAGATGGCTGCACAGTGAGGCTGTGTGACGTGTGAGCATGATCCCGGAAGTGCATCCTCCGGTCGTTGGAACGCACACTGTCATTGATACAGGAAGTGGGCGGGGCCATGCTTTCCAGCATAGACTGAACCAGCATCCCCTAGCCTGTAAGTTCTTGAGGAGCCAGACTATGGGAGGCCCTGCATACGTGACGGCCTGGGTTAGGTCATGTTGCTGGCCTGTGTGTTGTGGGGGGTGGGTGAGAGGAGGCACCTAATTTGAAGTGTAAAAAGTATATACAACACAAAAAATCGATGATGATTAGCTGTAAATAGTAATGAAAGGGTAACAAATTACATATATGAATAGTTAATTTGGATGAATGATTCCTGGAGGAAACTAAGTGTGAGATGATAATAATGATAAAATTATTGGTACCTGTCGATCTGAGCAAATAACCACTTCAAGGCCCACCTTGCCTTGTATGCTAGATACATAGACGACATCCTGATCATTTGGAACAGATCAGAGAGAGCTGAATAGTTTCCTTGACTATTGTAATTCTAACCCCTTTTGGCATATGATTCACCCATGTTGTGGATCAAGTTTCAATTGTGTTTCTAGATTTGGAACTACAGGTAGACAAAGAGGGCAACATTTTCTTCTAAAACTTACTTCAAACCCAGCGTGGGTAACTCCTACCTCCATGCCAAAAGTCACCATCATCCAAAATGGATCCACAATATACCATTCGGACAGTTCTGCAGGCTAGGAAGAACCTGTACTAGAAGAAGCGATTATAAAAAACAAGGGTCCATCCTAAAAAGGAAATTCCAGGAAAAGGGGTATAAGGAAGACCACGTGGAGCAAGCTTTCTTGAAATATTGGATGCAGTACGATGAGGACTACCTACATGGTTCACAGAAAGACGACAGAGCCATCCAAAAGAACATACAGATCTGCAACAAGCAGGTTAATGCTAATTCCATCAGATTTACTACCCAATTTATCACTAAGGCCTTTGACATCCAGCGAGTCTTCCAGCGCAATTGGAATATCTTGAAACAAAATCCAATACTGAACCAAGTTCTGCCCCCTAGACCAGAAGTCATTTTTCGTAAACCCAGAGACCTCAGAAGCCTCATAGCTCCAAGCAGAGTACGCAAAGCCCCAAACAGAACAAAGATCTCCACTGGTCCCTGGACATCAGTATTTGACCAAAAAGGGAATTACAAATGTGGGGTTAAATACTGTGGGGCCTGCGCGTTCATGTCACACCGCAAAAAAGAAGTGGTGGGGACAGATAGGCACAGTCATAAAATTGGAAAATTCATTAACTGTGGTACTTCGTACTTAATATACGGCATAATCTGCTCTTGTGGTCTCCTTTATGTTGGACGTACAATACGCCCCTTAAGGGTGAGGTTCAGTGAACACAAGTGTAACATCATCAATGGCAATGTGAACAACCTGAACATGAAAAACAATAAGAAACACAATTATGCCCTGTACACACGGTCAGACATTGATTGGAAATTCCAACAACAAAATCCATGGATTTTTTCCGACGAATGTTGGCTCAAACTTGTCTTGCATACACACGGTCACACAAAATCCGATCGTTCTGAACGCAGTGACGTAAAACACGTATGTCGGGACTATAAACGGGGCAGTAGCCAATAGCTTTCGCCTCTTAATTTATTCTGAGCATGCGTGGCACTTTGTGCGTCAGATTTGTGTACACACGATCGGAATTTCCGACAACGGATTTTGTTGTCGGAAAATTTTATAGCAAGCTCTCAAACTTTGTGTGTCGAAAATTCCTATGGAAAATGTGTGATGGAGCCTACACACGGTCGGAATTTCTGACAACAAGGTCCTATCACACATTTTCCATCGGAAAATCCTATCGTGTGTACAGGGCATTACTCAAAACCACGTAATTTCAAGGATTGGCACAATGGTCACCCAGCTGGCATGCAAGTTTTCAGCATAGAAGCCATTAATAATGATTTAGACGGAGGGAGAAGATTCCGGAAATTATGCAAGAGAGACATTCTGGATCTCACCCTTGGTTCCTTCACCCCTGGGGGAATGAATGAAGACCTGGAGGTCCATAGTGTCCTCTAGGTTTATTGAGTATTTTTTCCTATACCCCCACTGTCCATCGTGGGATGTACCCCGCTCTGCCTGATCCACATGTACGTGTGCATGTATATATACATATATGTACATGCGTGTGTGTGTGCATGCGTAAATGTGGACTCCATACTTCCTTGACCCTTCACAGTCACATGATTCGTTGATTGAGCGTTATATGTGTATTACCAATGGTGCTACCAACAGTAAAAATCAATATCAGCAATTATGAATAGTACCAATAAAATTATCATTATTGCCATCTCGCACTTAATTTACAACCATTCCTCCAGGAATCATTCATCCAAATTAACTATTTTTATATGTAATTTGTTACCCTTTCATTACTATTTACAGCTAATCATCATCAATTTTTTGTGTTGTATATTTTTTGTGTTGGTCATGCACCCCTGCATGCGTGGGTGCATGACCCTCACGCATGCAGGCCCTCCCATAGTCTGGCTCCTCAAGATCTTACAGGCTAGGGGATACTGGTGCAGTCTATGCTGGAACGTATGGCCCCGCCCACTGCTGCACAGCTGTGACTTAGCACTGGACACAGCACAGCACCTAGATAGGTGAATTGCCACAATAGCCCAGCAAAGACTTGGACTTCCAGGCACGGATAAAGTGCTGCGCAAACTGTTGGCGCTATATAAATCCTGTATAATAATAATAATAATCCCTGGCTGAGACACCTGAACTAATCACTAGGCAGGTCACTAGTACCAACGCTCCATCTCATCCCTATTAATGTCTAGATATTTTAAAGACACTACACTACATATGGTTGCTTTAGACAAAGTCTATTTACTGTATGACGTTATACCAATAGGTCTTCCTGACCAATAAAAACAAACTACAGACATCTGCATTTGAGTTTATCCCCCACCCCCCCATGGTGCCGAGGTAAGTCAGACTCACCCCTACCCCCTTTTTGCATTATTTTCATATTTCTTATCATGAAAGTTTATACAGGGTCAGCTGTGTTAATATGTGACATTTAGTTTCTCCTGCCTCAGTGCATTAATATCAGTGACATTGCGTCACCACCACTTCATCTAGATAGTCAGGCTCACATGACTTTAAAAATGGTTGTAAACCCTTTACATCCACTTTTTACTACAGGCAAGCCTAAAAATTAGCAGGGACCGACCAAATTTCAATCCATGTATGGCCAAGGTGTTTGTACAGAAGGTACGGTAATCTAGCAATTAACTTCTGTACAACCACCCTGTTGGATTTTTGTGGGGAAATCTTTGTGTGGGCTCCCTAAATCTGTCCTTAGCAGTGTCCCAAAGATTACTTTGGTGAGTTCGGGGACATGCACCCACATCCACACGAATGTCAAATTTGGAGTAGTGGTTGTGTCCATGTAGCCGTATCCCAATTGACATGAATAGGACTGCCTGCACACAGATGCATGGCACACCTCTGCATCCCATGCAGGCAAAACACAGTCCTCACATGAGTGTACGCCTAAAGAAGAACTCCGGGACAGGCAAAAAAATCTTTGATTACTAACCCCCCATACACAAAACACTTGTAGCAAGGTTCCAGGCCTCCTTTGTTCTGAAGTTTTTGGGTTCCAGACACTTCTTGGATGCAAAAGAGGTTTTATTTCTCTTAACAGTCCTTTTTGTATTTTTGGGGGAGAGAGGGTTAGGGCCAGGACACCCTTAGGTAGTTGCAAGGTTAATGGGCAGACTCCGAGACTTCAGTAGGACAGCCATACAGAGAAAGGCATCCAGCAAGATGCCACATCTGCACGTGCAGGAATGCTGTCTCCTATGGCAACAGTCTTTACAAGTTCCAAACACAACGCTTAACAGTTCCTCCGCTTTCACTACAATCGCTCCTTGTAGTTTTTCAATACACTGAGTTCCCAGGATCTCACTAGATCCACTGATTCACTATCACTGAATCCCTTGAGCTCCTCCAATCTTCATGGTGGTATCTTCCTCAAGCGTTACCCCCTCTTCTCTGCTGGGTCCCTAGCTTGGCACTCTAGATACCTCTCAAGCTTCACCCATGCTGACCTGCTCGGTCAGTAGCTTGACACACAAGGCTGCTCTGCAAGCGTCACCTCCACTGGCTGGATCCCTGGCTTGATTCCCACTGAAGTTTCCCGATGCTTCACCGTCCCCGGTTGGTGAGAATACTGTTCCGGTACTTGCTTCAGTTACTCATGATGGTCCCTGGTAATAAGGCGAATAGTCCCTTACTGGCGACAGCTTCCCCTCTACCTCCGACCATTGGCAGGTTCTCTGGCTGGCAGAACCGTCACTTTTGGTTGGACTGCAAGCCGCAAGCCCAACCCTGCGCTGCTCTCCTGCTTCTGGATAGGCCCTCAGACAGCCTAGCGGCCAGATGTGCCCGGGCAATACGACACACGTCCACCCAGACAGCTGTTCAGGTGGCACCGAACATAGATCACCTAACTCCACCCGCATATATAGGCTCTCCCAGCAGGCCAAGGGATTCAAGAAAAGCCCTGCCCATTGGCTGAGATACCCCATATACCCATAACCTGACCTTGAGTTACCCTTCTCATATCTAGTACCACCAAGTACCCGGCTACCTAGTGGTAGAAGAGAAAAGTGCAACAAAGCCAAACTTAGGGAGAAATCAATGGATCTCTAACAATCAACCAGGATATATACTCCTGGCAAGTACATTTGTAAGGAGCATCCCTGCCTAAACTCCAGGGTGGGGGAAGATGGTAGTTGCGCTGTGATGAAGGGGGGGGGGGGAAGCTACAAAGATCACTAAAGTGGCAAAGTGAACTAAAAAAGCAGAAACGGGCCAATGCATGAATGGATCCTACATGCTAAAAGAACATGGTGGGGATGCAGTGCAGTGCAACCTAGCTAATCAACATGACTATAATGTTGCAGGCAGACAAAGCCTAATATATAAAGGTGATTTTTTTTTTTATTCACCAGGACCGGCGCTGACACCGCGCCGGTCCTGGTGAATAAAAAAAATTCTAAAAAAATTGATTTGCTGAAATTTTGAATCGATTTGACCTCTCCATTCGATTAGAGATTTAAATCGATTTTTTTCCCCAGCCCTACCTGGAATATGCAAACTGCAAAGGTGTGAATCACCTTAATAAATGGCACCTGTCCAGGGATCCAGTGCTATCCTCGCCTGAGCCAGTTCCTTGCCAGTTTGGGGGTCCCCAGCACAGTCATGTTTACTCTGGGAAGCCAACTGTGACTCCCTATGGCTTCACAGCCGGCTCCCCACCTTGCATACACGAGTCGCACTGCACTGTGTGAATAGACCCGCCAAGAGGTAAGTCAAGAAGAGAGTCAATCAAACTCATACTAGAAAAATCTGTATTTATAAAAGTATGTTTGAAAAGCAGATCACATGTGAACTTTGGTGAATTTTGGGTGTAATCAACTTTCTTATGTCATGATCAGAGGCAGGACAGGGACGCTGGTACCCAAGGCTAAAATGCCAATGTGTGCTCACTTGGCCAAGCTTTGATGGATGGATCTGCAGTAGCCAGGCTGATGTAGGGTGCAGAAATTACAGTCATGGTAACAGGATTGAACAGAATGGGAAGTTGTTGTGATATAGAAAAACTAGTGTGATTTAGTTCATTTGAGCATGAGGAAAAAGAGCCAGGATTTCAGTTTTAGACCCAAAAGCAAACAATTATAATATTGAGTTTACCAGATCTTAGATGTGATGGCTGCATTTGTTTGCTTTTTTAGGATTTCTTTCCTTTATATTTCCCTGGGGATCCTGTCAGTAAGTCTGTTGTTTATCAACAGAACAAGCTCTCTTGCGGATGTAGCGGTTAGAGGAATGAGACAAACCATTTACCACTGACAGGGGTGCTTACAATGAGCAGATTTTATTTACACCTATAAAACCTTTATCTCAAAAGTAAAACAACTTTTGCTGTAATTGTTTGTGTAACTGCAATGTGAGCTGGAGTTTGGTTTCAATATGTTAGTGTATCTAAATCTGCTAGTACATCTAACACTCCCCTCCCCCCAGATTGACAATGCTGCTGTCCAAGGGTGCCCCTGTTCTCCTTCATCTAGAGTGGTGGCACATTAATACAGGAGGTGTGTTAGGCCCCATGCACACAAGACGCCGGTGCAAACTCTGCTGAAAAGTTGGATTGTCATTTGCCACGTCACCTGCAACAAGTTGCGTATTGTCCACTTGCCACGTCACCTGCCACAAGTTGTGGATTGTACAATTGCCACAAGTTGTGGATTGTGTATTGTCCACTTGCCACATCACCTGCCACAAGTTGTGAATTGTACAATTGCCACAAGTTGTGGATTGTCCTCTTGCCACGTCATCTGTCACAAGTTGTGGATTGTCCACTTGCCACGTCACTTGCCACGTCACTTGCCACGTCACTTGCCACGTCACCTGCCACATCACCTGCCACATCACTTGCCACGTCATCTGCCACAAGTTGTGTTTTGTCCACTTGCCACGTCACCTGCCACAAATTGTGGATTCTCCACTTGCCAGGTCACCTGCCACAAGTTGCTTGTTCAAATCTAACAACATATGGGTCAAATTCCAATTATACTTTGGATAACAGCAATGCTAGTGGTGTATTGGGTTGGATCAAGGGCTCATTAGGGTATATAAATGGTCTATGAATCATTGCAAGCAATTAAAATTGTTTAAAAATTTTTTAAATTTTTTTAATGGTTTTTCATCATTTGCCATCATTTTTGAGATTTTTAATGTAAAAAAAATAGGGCACCTTTAAAAAAACATGGTACCAGCGTTTAGCCGCGTTTGGTGTCTGAAACGTGGAAAACTTTTGCGTCTGCACAAATTTTTTTGCTTCTGGAAAAACGAGGTTTAGCGCAACTGCCTAAAACCACCAAAAAACGAGACTGTGTACATGGACACATAGGATAACATTGAATGAGTTCAGGGGCAGTTGAAAAAAGTGTCCAACTGCCTCTGAACGTGCGTTTAACAACGTCTCGTGTGCATGAGGCCTTACTGGCCAGATCACCAGGTGAAAACAGAGGGCAAAAAGCCTCAAAAAGAGAAACCTAATGCAGCCATCTAAGGATTGGTAAGCTGCAATATATTACATTTTTGGTTTTGGGTTTATTATCACTTTTATCACCCCCCTCCTGTAGTCACAAAAAAAAAATTTGAAAAAATAATTTTTTTTTTAAAACTGGCCCTTTAAGAAAAAAAAAAATCCTTTAACCTTAACATAGTGCACTGTGGCGCCGGACGCAGTGCACTATGGGAAGCGCCATGTCAATGCAATCACGAAATTGCAGACATGGCGCTTCATTTGCGGGGATCTAACCCGCCTTGGGGCGCAATAAAGAACGCTGAGTAGCTTCCGCCCGTAAAATCACTGTGATTCTACGGGCGGGAGCATTGTTGTTGAAGATCTCGAGGTCACTTCCGGGTTTTCTAAAACTGACGAAAGCCGGAAGTGACGTCGTCACGTCGGCAGCTCCGTTCTTCAGCCCGAGCGGAGCTGCATAAGGTGAGAAAGAGCGCGCCGCCGCCTGCATAATAGAATCTTCCTAAATTCCGATTTCCGATACCGAAGATTAATTAGTAATGTGATAAATCATCTCCCTGTGCCCCCCTGACAAAGTGGAAACGGCTTAGATACTGGCTGCCTGCACAAATTATTTTAGCAAAGCGTTTAGTTGACAGAAAATGTGTGTGAAACGAAAGTAGAAGCACCTGACCCAAGCATGTTCAGTAACACTAACATGGGGTTTATTATTTTATTCCATATTGTGTCAGTCACAGTCTGTTCCATTTTAAGACATTTGAAATGTCTTAAAATGGAACAGACTGACACAATATGGATAAAGTATTAAACCCTAGTGTTACTGAACATTAATGAGAGGCTTTGGTGCATCCACTTTTATTTTACACACATTTCTGTCAATTAAATCCAATGTAAATCTCACCATAACATTGCTGATTTAAAAAATATCTGATTGAAGGATAGTGATTCTGTGGGATATAATAATCTAATATAATAATCTACGTCATCACATTTCCATATCTTATATTACAGTAATTTTGAAAAAAAAACTTTTCATTGTTTTTTTTTTTTGACCGCCACGTGCCGATGTATCCCTGGTTTGGGGACGGATATCGTTGTTATGGCAGCAGCTAGCTGCCATAACCCCGGTATCCCCGTGTTCAGCCAGTGGTAGGCTACAAGATAAAAGTAATCTCTGCGGCGGATTCGCCGCAAGATCACTTTTATCGGTGGAGGGAGAGGGCCACCCCTCCCGCCGCGATCCGGTGCCCTCCGCCACTTACCGGAGCTGTCGGCAGCGGCGGAGGCGGTCGCACGTGTCTCCTTGCTAGGTATGGAGACGAGTGAGGGAGAAGATGGCCCCCACCCGTCTCCATACCATAGCTGGACAGAAGCGACGTCAAAACGTCACTTCTACCCATACTTCCTAAAGGCACATTTTTTTGATGTCATTTTTTCAAAATGACAAAAATGTATTTATTTATTTATTTTATTTTTTTTTGCATTTAAGTCCAAATATGAGATGTGAGGACTTTTTGACCCCAGATCTCATATTTAAGAGGACCTGTCATGCTTTTTTCTATTACAAGGGATGTTTACCGTATATACTCGAGTATAAGTCGAATTTTTCAGCACATTTTTTTGTGCTGAAAGTGCCCCCCTCGACTTATACTCGAGTCAAGCACTTTTCTGCAGCAAAAAATTTCATTTTCTGAACCGATTTTGGGGCCCCGTATCTCAGGGCCACTTAGTGCTAGAGACCCCAAATTTGGTATGCAAACGCAGTGGACCTAGTTCCACAACATATCCAAAGCTAAAGTTCCTAGCACTAAGTGGCCCCGAGATACGGGGCCCCAAAATCGGTTCGGAAAATGTCATTCTCTGCTGCAGAAAAGTGCTTGACATTTTCTGAACCGACTTTGGGGCCCCATATCTCAGGGCCACTTGGTGCTAGGAACCCCAAATTTGGTGTGCAAACCCAGTGGAACCAAAAGTGCTTGACATTTTCTGAACTGATTTTTGGGGCCCTGTATCTCGGGGCCACTTGGTGCTAGAAACCCCAGCTTTGGAAATATTATGGTGCTAGTTCCACTGGGTTTGCACACCAAATTTGGGGTTCTTAGCTTTAAGTGGCCCCGAGATACGGTACCCCAAATTCGGTCAACTGTGTCTATCTGCAGCAATGTCATTTGGGTTCAGAGACCCCAAATTTTGGCTGCAGCTAGGGGGCATCTAGGAACCCTTAACTACCGAGTTTGAAGTTCAGGGGACCTATGGCTGCAAATGGGCACAGTGAGGCTGCAAATGGGCATTGCTGACCCTCTTTTCCACTTACAGTAGCTGTGCATTTCTCACCCTCGTCTTATACTCGGGTCAATAAGTTTTTCCCATTTTTTTTGTGTTAAATTAGGGCCTCGACTTATACTCGGAACGACTTATACTCGAGTATATACGGTAATTTCCTTGTAATAGGAATAAAAGTGACACTTTTTTTTTTAAAACAGTGTAAAAATAAAAAATAAAAGGTAAAATAAATAAGAAAACATTTTTTTTTAATTGTGCCCCGTTCCGCCGAGCTCGCGTGCAGAAGCGAACGCATACTTGAGTAGCGCCTGCATAGGAAAACGGTATTCAAACCACACATGAGTTATTGCAGCGATTGGTAGAGCGAGAGTAATAATGCTAGCCCTAGACCTCCTCTGAAATGCAAAACATGCAACCGGTTGAATTTTTTAAATGTCGCCTATGGAGATTTTTAATGATAAAAGTTTGTCGCCATTCCACGAGCGGGCGCAATTTTGAAGCGTGACATGTTGGGTATCAATTTACTCGGCGTAACATCATCTTTCACAATATATATAAAAAAAAATGGGCTAACTTTACTGTTGTCTTATTTTTTAATTCAAAAAAGTGTATTTTTTTAAAAAAAAGTGCGCTTGTAAGACCGCTGTGCCATAAGAAAAGCATTGTAACGACCGCCATTTTATTCTCTAGGGTGTTAGAAAAAAAAAATGTATAATGTTTGGGGGTTCTAAGTTATTTTTATAGCAAAAAAAAAACTGGTTTTAAATACTCATGAAAAGAGACCAAAAAAAAAACATTTTATCAAGTGTTAGGGCCGGTTCCCACTGCTGCGATGTCCCAGATCGGATGTGATTTGCACCGCACTGCAGTGCAAATCACATGCGATCCGATTTCAGCCATAGAGATAGTATGACTGAATTTGCATTGCATTTGGGCCAAACTCGCACAGGACCCTTTTTTTGGTCCGCAGCAGAATCGGATCGCATGGTTGTTCACACCATGCGATCCGATTCCTGTTCGACTTTGCAGATCGCACTGTGATATGCAAACTGATTTAGGGGTGTCATTAACTTTTAACTGACACTCCCAGCAGTTCGCATAGGGCAGTGTGAACTGCCGCCAGGAGACATGCGATGCGGGTAGATTTGCAGGGTTCCCACATCGCAGCAGTGTCCTTAACCACTTCCCAACCGGCGCACGCTGTTGTACGCCGGCAGAATGGCACAGCTGGGCAAATGGACTTACAGGTATGTCCATTTGAATTCCCCGCCGTGCCATTGCGTGTGCGCCACCGGCGGCGCACGCGCCGGCTGGGAGCTCCGTGAGTCGGGTCGCGGGCCCCGCAGACTCGATCGCCGTCAGGATCCCCGCGATCATCTCACGGAGAGGACGAACGGGAGATGCTGATGTAAACAGCAGTAAGGTGAGCTGCTTATAGACACGGAGGTGATCACACTGAAGATCTGTATGCTGCTTGGTGGTGGGACTGCTATATATTCACCTATATGGACTCACTGTACTCAGCTCCTTATTTATGTCAGCCAATTTGGGCTAGTTTTATGACTAGACCATTTGTACTTTTTGTTGAGTGTTTCATTTAAGTTTGATCAATTTCACCCATTCTATATTAATTTTTTGAGATATTTGTTCTAGGCCACATAGTTGCCACATTTGTTACACACTTTACATTTGATTTCATCATTTTTTATATCGATACCTCTTTTTTAGTGTATCTGTGGCCCCATTTGGGCTGTTTTCACCTCTCTATCACATTTATTATATACTTAGCCCCTTCCACATACCACTCCCCTTTCCCTTTTATCACAGCGCAACTACCATTTACTTTTTGTTTACACTCTTTCTGTTTGGATCAGTCACATAAGTGTTGCAGCAGTATCCCTTAGTATAGGTTCTTCGTGACAGCGCGGGAGTCACTCACATTCAGAGCCTGGTATATGATGTACAGAGCCCTGTGTATAATGTACAGTCTGGTATATGATGTGCAGAGTCCTGTGTATAATGTACAGCCTGGTATATGATGTGCAGAATACCTCTTTCACATCAGAAGCTCCCCATGACAGAAGAGTCCTTCCTTTTCACACCATACACCCCCTATCACATCAGGATCCCCCTTTCACATTAGAAGCCCCCTCATCACATCCAAGAGCCACCCCTCCCCCCTATATGTCAGAAGCCCCCATCATATCAGAGTTGTTGCAGACCGGATAAAATCTTGTAGTGGGTCGGATGTCGTTCTCATGCCATAGTTTGGAGACCCCTAGTCTATAATGCCTTTCAAGTGTGCAATCTAAAGGGAAATATCCCAAAATAACAACTGATAGCTATTGTTTTTCCAAGATAAACTTAAAGTTTCTGGCTGTGTTTTTCACATGGCAATATTGAATAAACATGCATCCAGAACAGCTGGAAAAATTTGGTGATCAGATTGAAGCTACATAATGTACCCTGTACACTTATCCTCTGAAGTCTATTGCCACAGTATAAAAGCCAGCCAGGAACTCAGCACAGGGATGGGGGGAACCCCTTATAATGGGCACAGCAGCCAGCAGCTGTACAGACCCGGAACTTTGCACAGGGATGGTGGGAACCCCTCATTATGGGCACAGTGAGGCTGAAATTGATGGGCATAGTGAGGCTGCATTTGATGAAATAGACACTTGCATTTGGCAGTGCCATCACTCTTTTAAACTTACCCATATTTTCATTTGACTCGTAGGTATTGATCATTGTAGAATTTGTTTTGAAAATGAGTGAAAATTCAGTTCCATCTTTGAAACTACTTCCCTTCACAAGGCGTTCAGATGAGGAAAAAAAGAGGATAAAGGAGCTTGAACCACATCAACCCAACTTGCAAATTCAGCAGAGGTCAAGTGATCGTGGTCGAGTTTACACTCGAAGCTTTTCCACTGCTTCTTATAATAAATGGAGTTTGCTAGCTGGATGTGATGTGACTCATGCCTATTATTGTTTTCCCTGTTTGCTATTCCAAAGTCATGGCACCGACACGCTGTGGATATCAACAGGGGTTAACGACCTAAAGCATCTCACTGAAAAGTGCAAGCGGCATGAAATTACCCAAAGCCATCTTGACAATGTTATGAGGCTGGAGTTTTTTGGGAAGCGTAGCATTGGTGAACAGCTAGATGCAGGCTACAGAATTGCCATTAGAAAACACAATGAAGAGGTCACAAAAAATAGACACATCCTATCTCGAATTATAGACTGTGTGAAATTTTGGGGTGCATTTGAGCTGGCTTTGCGCGGCCATGATGAGAGTGAGAGCTCCGATAATCCTGGGATATTCCGTGGCTTGATCGATTTTGTTGCTTCTCTTGATGGAGTTTTGAAAGAGCACCTTGAGAATGCCACTGTTTTTAAGGGAACTTCAAAAACTGTGCAGAACGAGCTGTTGGACTGTATGTTGTCTGTAGTGAAGGAGCACATTATTCAAGAAGCACAGAGCAGCAATTTAATTTCAATCCAGGCTGACGAGACCACTGATTATGCCACACAGTGCCAACTTGTGCTTGTGCTGCGCTACATTGATGCCAAAAACAACGTACAGGAGAGGTTTTTTGAGTTTATTCCTCTACATTCCGCTAATGCGGATTCTATTGCTACAGCACTACAAGAGCATCTTGCTGTCATCCTTCCAGTGGATCAGAAACATAAACTTATCTCCCAAGCATATGGTGGAGCCAGCGTGATGAGGGGTGCCACTTCAGGGGTTCAAAAGCAGATTCAGGATTTGTACCCAAATGCCCATTATATCCACTGCTATGCACATCAGCTCAATCTGATAATGCAACAGGCCACTTCTCAAATACCCAAAGTGAGGCTTTTTTTTTGCTAACCTTGGAGGATTTGCCAGCTTTTTTGCAAGATCACCCAAGCGCACAGATGTACTTGATAAACTAGTTGCCCATAGACTACCAACATCAAGCAGTGTCAGATGGAACTTCCACAGCCGTGCCGTCAATACAGTGTTTGAACACAGAAAGGACCTCATCCGCTGTTTTGAAACCATGCGAGACTCAGGTGACTTTGACCCTGTTACCATGAGAGAGGCAGCAGGCTTTGCCGTGCTGCTGGAGGATCAGGATTTTAAATATTTTCTTACGCTTTTCCACAACATCATGCCACATGTGGACCTCCTCTATGCCAAACTCCAGAAGAAGGACATAGATTCAGTCCACATTAAGGGGAGCATCCAGCAGTTCCAGCGGGACATACAGCAGATCAGGTAGCAGCTGTATTCCTCCTTTTCCATGTGTTGTTGTTATTATTATTTATTTTTTTTATTATTATTATTGCTCATACATTTTGCAGAGATTCTATGCCATCCCTGGTTGACCAAAGCAGTCCAGGTGGTTCTCAACCGAAGAGGCGGGGCTCGCTGAATCCAGGAGAACATAAACACATTGCAACCAAGGTGAGTTTTAATTTGTTGCAATATTTGTATTTTTGATAGCTCACTTATAGATATGAAGATTGGAAAGAAAAATATTTTTCTTACAATATTCATATAAAAATGATGTGATCTAAAAGGATTTGTTATTCCCTCTAGTGGATAACATTAGTATTACAAGCCTTCATTTGTGTTAGCTACCTGAACATCAGAAATGCATGAGACTTGACATATTTACTAAGAATGTCTTGTCCAATTGTATGGAGTTCTGAGAAATTATGGATTCAAAACCACTGAAACTGATCTCCCTTTATAACTTAAAACTGAATATTTTAAAATGGCCAGTTTTAATGTTATGAAGGGAGATCAGTTTCAGTGTTTTTTAATCCATAATTTTTCAGAACTCCATACTATTGGACAAGACATTCTTAGTAAATATGTATAAGTTTCATGCATTTGTGATGCTCAGGGAGCTAACACAGATGACATTGACATTTTGTCATCACTACCTAATTTTTGTTTTTATGCTTCACTCTATAGGTCTGTGATACCATACTATTACACACCATGCAACGTTTCTCCTTCACAAAACACCTTGTTAGTGCCACTTTGCTTCAAGCAGACAAGTTTGAACAGTACGCAAAGGAGTTTCCGGAGGATGCACTGAGTGAGACTTTGAAGGCCTATCCAATGCTCAATAAGAATAAGTTAAAGACAGAGCTTGGTCTCATCTACCGCACAGAAGAGTTCAAAAAGTGCAATGGTGCTGTGGACCCATTCCAGCTGTTTGTGGAGAACAATCTTGCTCATGTATTTAGAGAGACTGTCACTCTGCTAAAGATCCTCATCACCACACCCATGACCACAGCAGAAGCTGAGAGGTGCTTCTCAACCTTAAAAAGGATTAAGACTTTTCTGAGAAATAGCATGACCCAGGAGAGGCTGAATGCATTGGCCATGCTGTCAATGGAAAAGTGAGTGGTGACAGAGATGACTGACTTCAACCAGAAGGTCATAGGGAAATTTGCAAGCCAGAAAGAAAGGAGAGCAAAATGTATTTTCAAATAGTTCTACTGGCACTAATATGAATGTGGCGTGCATTTGTATTCAGTCACCTTTTCAGAGTTTTTTTGTTGTTGTTTGTTGTACAATAAAGTTTGTTTGCTGTTGTAAAAAAAATCACTGATTCGTGGTACATTTATTGCATTCTTTAACAGTTGACTTAAACCTTAACATTTTCAATATTTTATCTAGATATATAATCTGTCCTGTGATGCTGGGACTGTATACTCTGCCCTGTGATCTGAGCCGTATACTCCTGACACTATGGGTGGAAGCAAGTTGAATACAGGGGACGGAGTGGGTGGATTATATAAGGGGTGTGGTTTATGAGAAGTGGGAGGGGGTCAAAATTTATGGGCGGGGTCTGGCGCCCCCCATCCAAAAATTTCACCAGCCGCCACTGATGGTAACCAAAATTGTTCTTCGGTCTGGGAGGTAGATTATAACACATTTATAGTGTGAATTTTATTGTGCAAGTTCTCCTTTTATAATGACACTAAAATTATTTTTCTAATATAGAATAAATGCAGTGCTACAAAAAGAAAAGGCTTGTTTACATTTGTGTTAGCCGTCTGAAGTGCAATCCACTGTGGACCGCTCTTCAGAGGGTGTTTGACAGATGGTGAGGAGGTGTTATGTCACAACCTCACTGCCTGTTTTAGCCTCGCAAATATAAAACCACCACGCCGCAACCACATGCATTTTACGTGGTTGCAGCATAGCCCTATTCACTTGGATGGGTGGCATTTGGCGAAAGGTACTGCCTGCCAAATATAACAGTGTGGATCATTTTTTCTGTGTCACAGTATGTGTATATCCCCATGTTGCTGCCTTTGCAGCATATAGGGAACATTTGGGAGAAGTAAAAAAGCCTCCCAACCGCATGTTTTTATCACCTCTCTCTCCCAACCACAAGTGTAGACTATAAACACTATTTTTATAAGTTTCATATAAATGATAAATATTAAACCCTAAGTTTAGCCTAAAATACAAACATAAACATCAGCACAAGGGACGTAACTCACATTTAGTAGAATGTGTCCCTTGTGCTGATTCTCGGTTTAGAAGAAGTTTTGCACTTTCCTACCCACCCACCATAATATTTAGATGCAGCAGGGGTTAATACAACTGAAGGGCTGTCAGGAGCTCTCACCCACCCATTATGCCTTGCCTTGTCATTCATAGAAGCTGTACAATAGCTTCTATAGATGACACAGGATCTCTGAATGGGGAACTGGCCGGTGATTGAGAGCTCTGCCTCTTCCATTAAGAGATCCTTCGTCATTAATAAAAGCTGTCGTTTGGCATCTATTAATGGTACAGCGGGAAGGAAAGGGTGGGAAATGTCAAGCTTCACAGAAAGATTACAGCAGCGGGGGGGTTGGGGGGGGGGCTTGGGTGGTTTTATAGGGGATAAGGGTAGGAAAGAGGAAAATGTATCCTAAATCAAGAAGAATCAGCACAAGGGACACATACTAAATACAAGTTATATCCATTTGCCTTTTTTATTTGTAATTTAGGCTAAAAATAGGCTATCAAATTAAAAAATATAGCAAAAAATTTATAAGGAAATTACAAAAACACCTTTACTGTTAATTGATGGCAAATAAGGGTTAAACAGACATAACACTGATTTGGGAATGAAGGACCCTTGACCACAGTGTCCAGCCCTGGTTTGCATTTAACAATTATTGGTAACCAAGTCTCTATTCTTTTACAATAATAAGGAAAAGTATTGCATTTGGTTATGATCTTTATTGCATTTCTTTTTAAAATGCTAGCAAATACCGTAGTTAAAACAATATTTTTCATGGAAATGATCGCACTTGTCTTTAGATGGGTTGCAGTAGTTGTTTTCTAATAGACAATTATCTTTCAGTTTTTTTTTGTGACTCTTTTGGATTCGGCTTCACTTTTTTTAACTCGGTCTCATAGTTTGCCATTGTCTGACCGATCCAGTCGAGGTAATAATGAACTTTAGTGTAGACTCCAAAATTATCCAGCCGTCCACAACCCTCTCCCCAACTCACAAGCCCAGTAAGGAACCAGGTATCACCAAATCTAGTCACCATGGGCCCCCCACTATCCCCAGCGCATGCATCCTGATTGTCTCCCAGGGTTCCTGCACATAGCATATTATCTGTTATTCTGGCACGCATAACATCTGAACAGTTGTTTTGGGAGACTATAGGGACCTGTATGTAGCTAAGGATCATCGTGCGGTTGCGATAGGTTTGATCCTGGTACCCCCAGCCAGTTACAATTGACTCTGTGCCCTCTACTGTCAGGTTTGTTTCAGCAAGTCCATAGCTTGGTAGACAAATGGGCAGCACATATTTGTTATACACAGCTGCCTGGTTAAGACGCATAAGAGCAATGTCATTATTGACTTCTACAGCGTCAAATTTGGGATGAAGGATGAGCTTGGTGACTATAATTTGCTGCTCTGTGTCTTCCAGAATCCGGCGGTCATATTCACCTGTAATAAAATGTGTTTCAAGAATAAGAGAGGGTAGATATTAGAAATAACTTTTTAGCTGGTATATAGCAGAGATATATGATACAGTAATAATGACTACAACAATTCAAATACAGAAATATTTTTTTTTATTTCCAGTCTTTAAAGAAAGGCCACAGTTTTGTTAAAAAGTACCCATAAGTAAATTATGTAAATCTTTTCAAGATTTAAATTATTTTAGCTAATACATTTGGAATGGGGAGTACACTTTTGAGTAGAGAGTCCACTAGCAAAAAACTAAAGCATAACAGTTTTAACAATATCTCTGGGTCATTTTATTTAGTATGCACTAAGTTTGTAAAAATTAGTGAAGTGGTTTAATGACAAATTATTCTCCATCATTTAATAATTTCAACTTCAATGCGCTCCAAAGCAATAACAGGGAAAATTAATTATTTAAAGAAAGAGATAGTTTGACAAACCCAACAATGACTGTTAGGCCAGCCATACATGTTTCAAATCTGTGTTTGGCAGGAACCGTCCGAGATTTGAACCATTAATGGGCAAGCTGAATGTACCAAGTTGATTGAGCAATCAATTTGTGTACAACCAGCCTGCTGGATTCTCTTGTGATTATCGCTATCGGCTGTTATACCTGCTAGTGATAATCACTGTCTTCTCCCGGCGGGGATGGCTTCCACCGCTCGCCCCTGCTAGGAGAAGACAATTGCTGATTCCCCTGTCAACACTGCCTGTGTTGATGAGGGGATTGTGGGACTTTCTTTCCTGCAACTCATGGTGTATTGCTTGCCTTAAAATTATATTGTGAAGGCCAGCGATCTCTCGTTGGATATACAGAACACAATGCAAGGAAATAAAAATAAAGAATAAGACTTGCAGCCAAATATGTATATAAGACCTCTAAGGCCTGCTGCCAACCATAGTCTGTTTCCCAATGCCATCTAATTTTTTTAATGGATTTAATCAAAACAAAGGGTGAAAAGGGAAGAAAAAAAAGTGACAAGGGGAGGAACAAACCAGCAGACCCTTAACCAAGGCGTATGGTATAGAACCAACAATAACTCTCCTGTATCTAGCCAGTAATGCAGAGCCATGAGGTAAAATCTTCTATAGCATTTCTTTTGTCTGTCAAATTGGTCTAAACAGAGGCTGTTCTAATAAAAATTTGTTTTATGAGGGGAAGTTAAAATTCTACAGGGTGTCATGAGATCATATCTGAGTCCATGTTGTCATTCTTCTTAGACAAGTAATAAGCACAACACAAATAGGTAGGATAAACAGGTACATACCAAGCCGTACGTAGTACTTTGCATTTTTCTGAGCCCCTTTGAAGCAGTGTGCTGCAGTGAGGACCCAGTATGGGTGAATAAGAACTCCGCCACAGAAAGACTTCTTACCATTGACAAGTAAAGCCTGCAATCACAAGAAAAAGCAGACAGTGCTTCTTAGTTGCAAATTTCAACCATAGTGCTAAATCAATGGAGATAATAGCATAAACTTCCTGTTGAAGAAAGTAAGAAGCATCTGTATTAATGAATACATCTCAAGTTTCTGATATTAGAAAGAGGGACACCATTTAGCACAAAGTAAGTAGGCAAAGGCTACACCCCCGATAAGCTCCCTGGTACTCAAAAATGATTGGGTAAACCTACAAGTATTACTTTTCACCATTACCTTTTGTCAATATTGCAACAATTAGTGCATTAATAGTTTTTCTTTTTTTTAAATCAGAAAGGTTTGTATTGAGCTTGTCAAGAATTAACAACATCCAATAGTACATGAATATAAATGATTCTTCAGTCAATAACTTATGCATAAATATGTTATCCTTACCACTGCTACATAACAAAGTATTCCTGGCACTCTACTTCCATTACTCCATTCCTCCACCAACACAGCCCGCATCTTTTATGGTTCACTTGAGGAATTTTTCCCCCTTTAGAGACACTGCAAAAGTCGAGACATTACCAGTTCTCTGGGGCTCAGACCAGGTGTGTCTAGCCAGCATGACCATATGCGTTCGAACCTGCCCAGACATCCCCTATGTTGGTAGATGTATTTTTCCATGATAAGGGTATTTCTCATGTGGGCTATCCAGGAGTTGCTAGTGAGTGGCGAGGCAGACTTCCAGCCCATCAAAATAAGTTTACGGGCCTGGAACAGTGCCCTAGAGAATGCAATCCTGATCATTACCTCAGAGATCACATCCCCCAGAACCCCCAATATACAGCATATAGGGTCTATAGGTACCTTTGTTTGGAACACCCCATTGAGTGTACCAACCACCTCTCTCCAGTACTAGTGGAGTTTCGGACATCCCCACAGGAGATGGATAAGGTCCCCGTCGCGCTGCCGACAACGACAGCACAAAGGGTTATGTCAGCCTGCCCATCTTATGTAATTTTGCCGGAGTGTAATGTACCCCCAGTATTATGTACAGTTTGGAGACTTTTTGAGCCACATTCAGAGAGCATGTGGTTATGGATTGTAGGGCTTCTTCCCATTGATCTCCCGTAAGTTGTCCTAGATCTTTCTCCCACGCTGACATTGCCCTGCATGGGTATGCCTACAGGTGTCTTGTGAGTAGCATTGGGGTATAATCCCTTTCGATGCAGTGCTAGAATGCAACATTTGGAATACCGGGGTGGGCGACAGTGTCCACTCTCCGTGAAGGATAGTAATTTACCATTTTCAAATATGTGTGAAAGCAAAGTCACACCATGAACATGCCACCTAGGTCCCTGCTGTAACTTAGCCAGCTCCACATAGGTACAATTCTCCCATATGGGGCTAAAATCTGTAAACCCCTGTACCCCCTGAAGCTGCCTGCCCTAGTTCCAGGATTTTTTGTATCAGCGAGAGCGTTGGGGTCTGTTTATTGGATTTCATACATTTTTGTGCTTCCAGCCACATCGGGATGGTCTCAATTGTGCCGTCGAGCCCTCTGGATCTGGGGACATAGAACCTACCAAATGCTGCAGCTGTGCCGCTATATAGTACAGCCAAGGGTTGGGAACTGCCAACCCTCCGCCGTCCTTAGATTGCTGTAGCTGCTCCAGCCTAATCCTAGGGGGATTAGTATTCCACAGCAGGCGCCGAAAGAGTGTTTACTACTCTGAAGATTTTTAAGTGTAGTACTACTGGCAAATTGTGTAGAAAGTATAACAGCTGGGGCATTAAAATCATTTTGATTAGGTTGGCCTTGCCTGCTAGTGACATTTTAAGGTTGTTCCATGTATTAATTTTATCCTGAAATCGAGATAATAGGGGATTTATATTTAGGGAGCTATATTCCCTGAGCCTATCCGAGATCCGTACACCCAAATATTTAAAGCTAGCAACCACGGGGATGGGACATGAGTCCGGGAGTTCTACCTCCTGGTCCTCGTCTAACAGCATCAGGGCTGATTTAGACCAGTTTATGATCAAACCAGAATAGTGGCCAAACTGCATGATTATGGACATTATCCCTGGCAGTGAGTGGCTGGGATCCCCCATAAAGAGTAACATGTCATCTGCATATAACATAATTTTTTCGTGCAAGACTCCATACTTGACCCCACAGATCCGGGAGCTAGTCCTTACCATGGCTGCCAGTGGTTCAATAGCAATTGCAAAGAGCAGGGGCGATAGTGGGCATCCCTGTCTCATTCCCCTGCCCAAAGCAAAAGCCGGTGACATTCTGTCCACCATTCTTATTGTCGCCTGTGGAGAGGCATATAGCAACTTAACCCATGCAATAAACCGGTCCCCAAATCCAAATTTTCCAGTACTGCCCACAGATACCTCCAGCTAATACTGTCAAATGCCTTGTTGGCGTCTAGGGATAAGAGAGCCCTATGGCCCCCATTATCCGCTTGTAATTGCATGTTTATGAATAGCCTTCTTAGATTTGTAGCTGTGGATTTTTGTGGCATAAAGCCAGCTTGATCCTGGTGGATAATAGATAACACTATCCTGTTGACCCGAAGCACCAGGACCTTAGCAAGGATTTTTATATCGCTCTGGAGCAATGAAATAGGCCTGTAGGAGCCTGGGTCAACTGGATCCCTCCCAGATTTTAGTAACAAAATCACATTTGCTCTAGTCATAGAATCTGGGAGTTTACCTTCATCTAAACATGCATTAAATACCTTTAACAGTTCTGGCAGTATTTGTTCACCAAATTGAGTGTACACCTCCATAGGGAGGCCATCCTCTCCAGGCGTCTTACAAGTGGGAAAAGAGCCGGCCGCCAACTGAAACTCTTCTAATATAATCGGGGCATCTAGTAGTTTTTTAGCCTCAGCAGACAGTGAGGGCAGATCGATGTTGGACATATATGTATCAAGGTTCTCGTCTGAGTAAGCTTCCCTTGACCTGTAAAGGTCTTCATAGAAGGACGCCAGCTCGTGTATAATGGCCTCTGGGGAGTTAGCCATCTTACCATTTGAGGTGCGAATGGCGCCAATGGCCGGTGACTGTTGTTGAGATCGTGTATTTTGGCAAGCAGGCGGCCCGTCTTCCTCCTTCCTCATAGAATGCCAGTTTTGTAAAGAACCTTTTACGTTCTGCAGTGGAGGATCTCAGGCGGTCCAATAAATCTTGAGCCGACATCCATGCCTCCCTTGCAGACTCAGTAGGATTAGTCACGTAGGTCAGTTCCAGCTGTCTCACCAGGTCTCCCGCCCGCTGCAGCATAGCTGAGGAGTTTTGTTTAACAATTTGTATCTCCTGCATAAATATACCCCTTAAATGTGCTTTAAAGGTTTCCCATTTGAGTAGGCTGTCAGTGTACTGTCTGTGTGACTTGAAAAAGTCTTGAATCTGGACGGCTATTCATTCCTGTGAGGTAAATAACTTAAGTCAAAAGGCGTTTAACTTCCATGGGGCCCTAGGTAATGAACTTGGCGGTTGGGTGATCAGCCATAAGGCCAATGGAGAGTGGTCGGAGACTCCCCGTGGGAAATATTCCATCTTAGAGGTGTAGCCGACCGTGTTGGGTGTGCCCACACATAGGTCAATACGGGACAGTGAACCATGGGTCTTTGAAAAGCATGAGAATTGTTTACTGTCTGGATTGTGTATGCGCCACAGGTCAGTCCATCCCACCTCTGCCAACAAGCAGCCAAGAGCAGTTCCCACGGCCTCCTCCAGGGGGAGACATGGGGGGGGGTGTCTGTCTGTGTTGCGTTTGTTACAATATGATTTTTTTTTATTAATCAGACTTACCATACATGGGACATAACATTACACAATAGTGGTTGGTCATAGAGATATTGTCAGTTTTTGTCTTGAGTAGATTTCTCAAACAAATGCTGTTTTATACAATGGGGGTAAATATCATTGTTGTATTGTATTGTTACAGTTTTCAACAGGCTATTGTCTCTATTGGTACAGTACACAAGAAAGAGATTTAGTTGTTTGGGGTCTTTTTCAGCTCTCAAACTGAAAGAACGACTGTTAGATTACTGTCAGGCTTGATTAGACAATGGGTACGTAGATGCAGTTTTCAACAGTCCATTGTTTCTACAGCTACAGTAAACAGGCATGTTTTCTGTTGTTTGGTAACTATGGCAAACAGCCTGACACATAAAAGGGGTAAGTAGGGAGACACAGACACACACCATCATGCTGTAACATCTGACGCCACTCATAATAGAAGAAACTTGCCTGATGAGCCAGGAGAATCGTTGCCAATGGAGATCACGAACATACAGTAACAGAAGATAAGTAACCTTTAAGTGTATTTGTACTATTATAGACCATATGCTGTTCAGTTTGCTAGGCATTTTGCTTGTTATAGATATCTGTCAGTCTTGTATTGTATTCCTAAGATTGTAATAGTTTTGTATGTAGTTTTGTATGTACAGCATCTTTGTATAGTAAAAAGCACATTTACACACTGCAGAAATCTCAGCTTCTTTGCTTATACCACAGAGTAACCTAGATAGACACAAGCAAAACACTGTCTAGTCTGGGATCTAAGTAGCAGTTAAAGTTGCCCATAATCAGGACTGGGATATCAGGCTTGTTAGAAAGGTAAGACAGCAGAAATTGTAGCACCTCCCGAGAAAATAGGGGGAGGGGGGGGGGGGGTAAGTGCATTAATAGTTAAGTTGGATAAAAGTCTAGTGTAGTAAAAAATTTTAAAAAGGTCTCTACATCAGACCACAAAGAGGGGCAACTGAGGAGGAAAGAGAGGAAGGTGGACATTCTTTCTAAATTAAGGAATATTGGGAGCTATGTTAATAAAATGGTGGATATTCAAGTAGAAGTGACATAAATAGTGGTCTAGTGATAAAACAGAGTACAGTGCAGTCAAGCCCATCCATCAAATCTGGAATTCCAATATAGAAACATCAGCCAAGGGCATGGGCAGCACATTAGTGGTGTGTCCTAGGCTTCCCCTCTTTTATTCAGAAAATATTACTAGAGATCAAGTAACAAATAGTGAGGACAGCTTTTTCTCTTCCCCCATGTCTTCTCTTTTTCTTTCTTTTTAGACGATTGCAGAATGTACACTGAGCTGCACATCTGCAGGCCAGTTTACATTTCGTCACGCTGCCTGGGTGCTGGGATGACTGCACTTCTGCGCATTTGTGGGAGTGACGTCACCCCACACTGGCCAATCAAGATGGCCAAAGACCGGCAGCTGGAAGAAGCTGGGGAGAAGATGCTGGCGCAGGCAATGAACTTTCTGTCTGTCAGACCATTGGCACTTACAGTATCTCACAAAAGTGCGTACACCCCTCACATTTTTGTAAATATTTTATTATATCTTTTCATGTGACAATTTTGCTACAATGTAAAGTAGTGAGTGTACAGCTTGTATAACAGTGTCAATTTGCTGTCCCCTCAAAATAACTCAACACACAGCCATTACTGGGCCCAAAGTGTCAATATTTTGTGTGGCCACCATTATTTTTCAGCACTACCTTACAGGTTGCTTCACAGGTTGCCACTGGAGTCCTCTTTCACTCCTCCATGAGAACATCACGGAGCTGATGGGTGTTAGAGACCTTGCGCTCCTCCACCTTTTATTTGAGGATGCCCCACAGATGCTCAATAGGGTTTAGGTCTGGAGACATACTTAGCCAGTCCATCACCTTTACCCTCAGCTTCTTTAGCAAGGCAGTGATCGTCTTGGTGGTGTGTTTGGGTCATTATCATGTTGGAATACTGCCCTGTGGCCCAGCCCCCGAAGGGAGGGGATCATGTTCTGCTTCAGTATGTCACAGTACATGCTGGCATTCATGGTTCCCTCAATGAACTGTAGCACCCCAGTTCCGGCAGCACTCATGGAGCCCCAGACCATGACACTCGCACCACCATGCTTGACTGTAGGCAAGACACACTTGTCTTTGTACTCCTCACCTGGTTGCCACCACACACGCTTAACACCATCTGAACCAAATACGTTTATCTTGGTCTCATCAGACCACAGGACATGGTTCCAGTAATCCATGTCCTTACTCTGCTTGTCTTCAACAAACTGTTTGCGGGCTTTCTTGTGCATCATCTTTGAAGAGGCTTCCTTCTGGGACGACAGCCATGCAGACCAATTTGATGCAGTGTGTGGCCTATGGTCTAAGCACTAACAGGCTGATCCCCCACCCCTTCAACCTCCACCGCAATGCTGGCAACTATCATACATCTGTTTCCCAAAGACAACCTCTGGATATGACTCTGAGCATGTGTACTCAACTACTTTGGTCGAACATGGGGAGGTTTGTTCTGAGTGGAACTTGTCCTGTTAAACCACTGTATGGTCTTGGCCACTGTGCTGCAGCTTAGTTTCAGGGTCTTGGCAATCTTCTTATAGCCTAGGCCATCTTTATGTAGAGCAACAATTCTTTCTTTCAGATCCTCAGAGAGTTATTTGCCATGAGGTGCCATATTGAACTTCCAGTGACCAGTATGAGAGAGTAAGAGTAATCACACCAAATTTAACACACCTGCCCCCCAATCACACCTGAGATCTTGTAACACTAACGAGTCACATGACACCAGGGAGGGAAAATGGCTAATTGGGCCCAATTTGGACATTTTCACTTAGGGGTGTACTCACTTTTGTTGCCTGCGGTATGGACATTAATGGCTGTGTGTTGAGTTATTTTCAGGGGATGGCAAATTTACACAGTTATACAAGCTGTACACTCACTACTTTACATTGTAGCAAAGTGTCATTTCTTCAGTGTTGTCACATGAAAAGATATAAAATATTTACAAAAATGTGAGAGGTGTACTCACTTTTGTGAGATACTGTATGTAAGCATTTTTACCTTTTTGTTTTGCTTTAAATCTGTCTGCACGATTCACACTCTTTGTTCTACTTCACCATGCTTTTGAGTCTTTAGCGTTAGAGATGAAGCATCTAATGAATTTCCAGTCTGACACTGGTAGCGTTGCTATTTTTTCTGGAAAATATACTAGCCTTACCCTATTTTTAAGTATTATTTTCCCAATAATATTACCAGCAAGTCACATTTTTACTGTCCAGGGTAGTAAAATACTGGTCAGACACTAGAGGTTAAACGGGAGATAATGGGAGGAATTAATAAAAAGACTCTCAGACATAATCAATCTTAACGGGTCTCGCTGCCCTTAAAAACCAATCAGCTTCCAACTTTCATTTTTTTCCACACAGCTTAGAAAATGAATATTCTGCATGCCAGTTGAAACAAAATAGAGACAAATTGAATTCTCCCCATGTGTCACTGTTCTCACAGTGCGGCTTGACTGCTCTAGATAAAAGCAACTGGTGTATCAGTCCTCCCAATGGCACTGATTAGTGTCAAAGAAACCCAGGAAGCCTGCAAGACAACCCCAGGCACGTGCCCAATATACAGTTAAAGGGCTTTGCAATGCCACTGGACTGATTCCATTTTTTGCTGGCAAGGATGACACTAAACTAATTTAATTACAAGGATATTATCTACATTTATATTTTAAAAGCTTTGCAGTCCTAAAGATCTACATTCATGGGCCAGCACTAAAAAGTGGTCTATGGGTGCATATCAGTGCCACTGACCTTCTATATATATATTGCATCTGGAAAGTATTCAGAGCGGTTCACTTTTTCCACATTTTGTTATGTTATAGCCTTATTCCAAAATGGACTAAATTTATTATTTTCCTCAAAATTCTACAAACAATACCCCATAATGACAATGTGAAAGAAGTTTGAAATCCTTGCAAATTTACTAAAAATAAAAACTCGGGTACATCATGTTTCCACTGATCATCCTTGAGATCAGGGGCGTTGCTAGGTCTACAAAAGATCTGGGTCTACAGCCCATAGCAGTGTAGTAAAGAAAGTCATATGCTTGGGTGGGCATACACATGTATATAGAGTAATATATATGTGTGGGTGTATATCCTCAGAGAGCCCCCCCCACTTACATCAGGGTCCCCAGAGAGCCCCCCACTTACATAAGGGTCCCCAGAAAGCCCACCACTTACATCAGGGTCCCCAGAGAGCCCCCCTTTACATCAGGGTCCCCAGAGAGCCCCCCTTACTTCAGGGTGCCCAGAGAGCCCCTCTTTTCATCAGATCCCCAGAGAGCCTCCCCCTTTTTATCAGGGTCCCCAGAGAGCCTCCCCCTTAAAATCAGGGTCCCCAGAGAGCCTCCCCCTTAAAATCAGGGTACCCAGAAAGCCTCCCCCTTAAAATCAGGGTCCCCAGAGAGCCCCCACTTACTTTAGAGTCCCCAGAGAGCCTCCCCTCCCCTTGGGGACTCCTGCAGAGACTCGGGGCTATGGGCCCCAGATTCGGGGCTATAGCCCCAAAAGCCACCCCCTTGCAACGTCACTGCTTGAGATGTTTCTACAACTTGATTAGAGTCCATATCTGGTAAATTTAGTTGATTGGACATGATTTGGAAAGGCACAAACCTGTCTATATAAGGTTTCACAGTTAATGTGCATGTCAGAGCACAAACCAAGCCATGAAGACCAAGGAATTTTCTGTAGACCTCTGAGACAGGATTGTATCGAGGCAAAGATCTGGAGAAAGATACAGAAATTTTTTTTGCAGCATTGAAGGTCCCAATGAGCACAGTGCCCTCCATCATCCGTAAATGGAAAAAGTTTGGAACCACCAGGACTCTTCCTTGAGCGGGCCAAACTGAGCGATCGGGGAAGAAGGGCCTTAGTTATGGAGGTGACCAAGAACCCGTTGGTCACTCTGACAGAGTTCCAGCATTTCACTGTGGAGACAGGAAAACCTTCCAGAAGAACAACCATCTCTGCAGCACTCCACAAATCACGCCTGTATGGTAGAGTGGCCAGACTGAAGCCAGCAAAAAGCACATAACAGCCCACCTGGAGTTTGTCAAAAGGCACCTGAAGGACTCTCAGACCATGAGAAACAAAATTCTCTGGTCTGATGAAACAAAGATTGAACACTTTGGCCTTAATGGCTAGCGTCATGTCTGGAGGAGGCTAATACCATCCCTACAGTAAAGCATGGTGGTGGAAGCATCATGCTGTGGGGATGCTTTTCTGCGGCAGAAACTTGGAGACTAGTCAGGATCGAGGTAAAGATGAATGCGGCAATGTACAGAGACATCCTTGATGAAAACCTGCTACAGAGCGCTTTGGACCTCAGAATGGGGAGAAGGTTAATCTTCCAACAGGACAATGACCCTAAGCACACAACCAAGATAACAAAGGAGTGGCTACGGGACAACACTGTGAATGTCCTTGAGTGGCCCAGCCAGAGCCCACACTTGAACCCGATTGAACATCTCTGGAGAGATATGAAAATGTCTCTGCACCGATGCTACCTATCCAACCTGATTGTGCTTGATAGGTCCTGCAAAGAAGAATGAGAAAACTCCCCAAAAATAGGTGTGCCAAGCTTAAAGCATCATACTCAAAAAGACTTGAGGCTGTAATTGGTGCCAAAGGTGCTTCAACAAAATATTGAGCAAAGGCTGTGAATACTTATGTACATGTAATTTTTTTTATTTTTAATACATTTGCAAAGATTTCAAACTTCTTTCATGTTGTCATTATGAGGTATTGTTTGTAGAATTTTGAGGAAAACAATGAATTGAATCCATTTTGGAATAAGGATGAAACATAACAAAATGTGGAAAAAGAGAAGCGTTGTGAACAGGGCCGGTATAAGGCAGGGGCGGAAGGGGCGGGACAAATTACTAGAGGAAGGGGGGTGCAGGTGAAGTGGCTGGACTGTACACACAGAATACTGCACAGCCAGTCAGAGCTGCTATGATGTGTGTGCCATGCGCTAGTGCACAGCGAGGATGAGCCCTTCACTTCCCTGTCAGGTGGAGCAATCTCCGTCCGACTGCCGTTGTTCTGACAAGAAAGTCCCCCCCCCCCCCCCCATGGGATAGTGTTGGGCAGGGCCGGATTAACATAGGGGCTAGTGGAGCTGCAACTCCAGGCCCCTCCCTCAATATAGGCCCATGGCAGTGGCTTATGAATATCTGTGTGCCTTCCTGAAGGAAGAGGAGCCCTCTGTGCACACATGGAGGAGACAAGTGTTAGTCACTGCAGCCGAGTCCTGTCTCTGTCGATGCCTGACTCCTATCACAGAGTCTGTTACACTCACACAGATCCTCAGTGTTTGGGAGCTGTCTGGGGGAGGGGCGCTGATGTCCTAACCAGCAGGAGCCCGGGAGGAAGGACATCTCCCATGCTGTTGAGATAAGGTTAGTACATTTGTTAGGGAGGTGTTTTATTGTGCTAGGGGAAAGACTGCTGCTTCCCCCCATGTAATGTGCTCTCTTGTGCCCAGTGCCCATCATGTCATGTGCATTGCAGTGCCCCCATGTAATGTGCTGTGCCCACTATGTCATGTCATGTCATGTGCATTGCAGTGCCCCCCATGTAATGTGCTGTGCCCACTATGTCATGTCATATGCATTGCAGTGCCCCATGTAATGTGCTGTGCCCACTATGCCATGTCATGTGCATTGCAGTGCCCCCATGTAATGTGCTGTGCCCACTATTTCATGTCATGTGCATTGCAGTGCCCCCCATGTAATGTGCTGTGCCCACTATGTCATGTCATGTGCATTGCAGTGCCCCCATGTAATGTGCTGTGCCCACTATGTCATGTCATGTGCATTGCAGTGCCCCCATGTAATGTGCTGTGCCCACTGTGCCCACCATGTCATGTGCATTGCAGTGCCCCCCATGTAATGTGCTGTGCCCACTATGTCATGTCATGTGCATTGCAGTGCCCCCCATGTAATGCGCTGTGCCCACCATATCATGTCATGTGCATTGCAGTGCCCCCATGTAATGTGCTGTGCCCACTATGTCATGCCATGTGCATTGCAGTGCCCCCCATGTAATGTGCTGTGCCCACCATGTCATGTCATGTGCATTGCAGTGCCCCCATGTAATGTGCTGTGCCCACTATGTCATGTCATGTGCATTGCAGTGCCCCCATGTAATGTGCTGTGCCCACAATGTCATGTCATGTGCATTGCAGTGACCCCATGTAATGTGCTGTGCCCACCATGTCATGTCATGTGCATTGCAGTGCCCCCATGTAATGTGCTGTGCCCACCATGTCATGTCATGTGCATTGCAGTGGCCCCATGTAATGTACTGTGCCCACCATGTCATGTGTTGTGCATTGCAGTGCCCCCCATGTAATGTGCTGTGCCCACTATGTCATGTGCTGTGCATTGCAGTGCCCCATGTAATGTGCTGTGCCCAGTATGTAATTTGCTGTGCATTGCAATGCTCACTATGTAATGTGCAGTGCCCACCATGTCATGTGCTGTACTTTGCAGTGCCCACCATGTAATGTGCCGTACATTGCAGTGCCCACCATGTCATGTGCTGTACATTGCAGTGCCCAATATGTAATGTGCTGTGCCATGCAGTGATCCCACCAAGTAATGTACAGTGCCCACCATGTAATGTGATGTGCCATGCAGTGCCCACCATGTCATGTGCAGTTCCCACCATGTCATGTGCTGTGCCCACCCTGCCATGTGTTGTGCCCAGCATGTAGTGTGTTGTGCCCACTGTGCAATGTGCTGGGCTGTTTAGCAGTGCCCACCATGTCATGTGCAGTTCCTAACATGTAATGTGCAGTTGCATTGCCCACCATGAAATGTGCTATGTCATGCAGTGCCCACCATGTAATGTGTTGTGGCATTCACTGCCCACCATGTAATGCGCTGTGCCCACCACGTCATGTGCTGTGCCATGCAGTGCCCACCATGTAATGCGCTGTACCCACCATGTAATTTGCTGTGCCATGCAGAGCCAACCGTGTCATGTGCAGTGCCCACCATGTAAATTACTGTGCAGTGCCCACCCTGTCGTGCTGTGTTGTGCCCACCATGTCATGTGCTGCGCCATGCAGTGCTTACCATGTAATGTGCTGTACCCAGCATGTAATGTGCTGTACATTGTCCACCATGGCATGTGCCGTGCAGTACCCACGATGGAATGCGCTATGCAGGGCTCACCATGTCATGTTCGGTGTCCACCAATTAATGTGCTGTGCTCACAATGTAATGTGATGTGCTGTGTCATGCAGTGCCCACCATATCATGTGGTGTCATGCAGTGCCCACCTTGTCATGTGCTGTGCAGTGCCCACCATGCCATGTGCAGTACCCACCATATAATATGCTGTGCCCACCATATAATGTGCTGTGCAGTGCCCACTTGTAATGTGCAGTGCCCACCATGTAATGTGCTCAGCTGTGCCTGCCATGTCATGTGCTGTGCCCACCATATAAGGTCCTGTGCCCACCGTGTGCATGTGCTGTGTTGTGCCCACCATGCAATGTGCTGTGTTGTGCAGTACCAACCATGTCATGTGCTGTGCCCACCATATAATGTACTGTGCCTACCTTGTAATGTGCTGTATTGGGCAGTGCCAACAGTGTAATGTGCTGTGCTTCGCCCACCATTAAATGTGCTGTATCCATGTATCCACCATGTAATGTGTAGTGCCAACCATGTAATGTACTGTGCTATCCCCCCCACCCCGTGTAATGTACTATACTCACCCCCTCACTCTCACCCCCTCTCTCTCTCTCTTTCACCCCCTCTCTCTCTCTCTCTCTCTCATCCCCTCTCTTTCACCCTGTTCTCTCTCTCACCCCCTTCATCCCCCATTCTCTCTCTCTCGCCCCCTTCAACCCCCTCTTTCCTACCACCCTCTCTTTCTTTCACCCTCTCTCTATTCCCCTTTTTCTCACCCCCTCTCTCTCGTCCCCATCTCTCTCATTCAATGCCTTTCTCTCTCTTTTCCCCTCCCTCTCATCCCCTCTCTTTCAGCCCCCTATCTCGCTATCACCCCCCCTCTCTCTCCCACACCCCTCTCTCTCTTTAATTTAATTCAACAAAAAATTGTTTGCGTTTTCATTTTATTTATTTTCATAAAAAGGCCCACCAAAATCCTTAGCACCAGGCCCATGTTGCTCTTAATCTGGCCCTGGTGTTGGGCTGTCCGCCCTGTACTGCGCAGGCGCAGCGCTGTTCTGACGAGAAAGATCCGCCCTGAACAGCCGTTCATCTTCGGAGACTTTCGGCGTCTCCTTTGTGTGCCTGCTCGGTACAGGGCGGACACTATCAGATAGGGGTTGTCTCTCGACAGGAGCGAGTGTGATCTAGAGGAGGAGGAACCGAGCAATAGTAAGTAAGCCACCTGCAGATGAATTTGTTAACTCCTTTTTTGGGGGTGGTTAATATATTACCAATGGTATTTTTTTAATATGCATGAAGGGTAGTTAATGTGTATTATCAATGCTGCATTAGTGACAAGTGGCAGTTATTTAACCCCTTTGGGCTGCATTAGTGGCACCGATATCAGAGTTAATTAACCCCTGCATGCTGCAGCAGTTAATTAACACTGATGCCACTAATGCAACACAAAGGGGTTAATTAACTGCCACTTGTAACTAATGCAGCATTGATAATACACATTAACCCCTTCATACTGCATATTACAAATACCATTGGTAATTAACCACTTGCCAACCTGTCGCAGTACATATACTGCGATGGGGTGGCAGCTACAAGCACCGCGACATACCCATCACTGCCTGTTTCAGCCTAGGATCACACTGTAGCGAACACAGACATCACATATGATTCGCACTCACACTGCCGATCACATGCGATGTCTGTGCAATGCGCGTTCAGGCTGAACTCGCCTTGGATTTGCACAAAAAAGATGCAGGGATTTTTTTTTTTCCCGCACTAGAATCAGATCGCATGTTCGTGTGTTCTCACCCATTCGATCCGATTCCTGTCCGAATCCACAGTTCGCACTGCAATCTGCAAACCGATCTGGGGTGTTATTAACATTCTATTGATACCCGCAGCGGTTCGCAGAGGGCAGCATGAACCGCCTGCGGGAGAGATGCGATGTGGGAACCGTCGCTGGAATCGCACTGGTTCTCACATTGCTATAGTGTGAATCTAGGCTTAGGGTTTCGGGTGCATGCCCCTGCCCGCCTACTCCCCTGTGATTTGACACAGTGGGAGTATGTCAGCAGATCCCAACCAGCGATTCATGGCCGGGACCTATTGACTGGCTGTGTCACAGCCCAGAGCCCTGTGTTGACAATCAACACAGGGCTCTATACAAAGGAAATGTTCGCTTGCAAAGCAGGGAAAATAAACAAGCCAGTCAATGGTAAAAATCAGTACACACATTACACATTGTTGGGCACACAATTAACCCCTTGGATGCCCCTAGATATTAACCCCTTCTCAGCCGTTGTCATTAGTACCGTGTCGGTGCATATTATTAGCACTGATCAGTGTATAAAGCTACATTCATGACCTAGGTATTCCAGAGCTTCTTTTGGGCAACAAGCGTCCCGCAATTTTGTCACAATTTGTTGAGGGACAATTGCCACAAAATCGCACTGCGGTTGGGGTGCCATTTAAATTAATGGGATCGCAAGCGTGTCTGTGCGTCAATTTGGAAATTGCAGGCAGAATCACAGCAATCCGGAATGGCTAGGTGTGAACTGAGCCTTAGGGTCCCACTATAAGTCGCTCTTTCTTTACAACTGGGGGGGGGGGGGGGGCGCAGTTTGCCATCTTCCCCTGGGCATCAGATGACCTTGTCCCAGCACTGGTTGTGAATACTTACTGGATGCGCTATATATATTTACGTATATACACATACATACATACATTCATACATACATACAGTGGATATAAAAAGTCTACACACCCCTGGTAAAATGTCAGATTTCTGTGTTGTAAAAAACGAGACAAAGATAAATTATTTCAGAACTTTTTCCACCTTTAATGTGACCTATAAACTTTACAACTCAATTGAAAAACAAACTGAAATCTTTTAGGGGAAGGTGGGGGAGTAATAATAAAAAAACAAAAAAAATGTGGTTGCATAAGCGTGCACACCCTCTTATAACTGGTGATGTAGCTGTGTTCAGAATTAAGCAATCACATTCAAACGCATGTTAAATAGTAGCCAGTACACATCTGCCATCATTTAAAGTGCCTCTGATTAACCCCAAATAAAGTTCAGCTGTTCTAATAGGTCTTTCCTGACATTTTCTTAGTCGCATCCTACAGCAAAAGCCATGGTTCACACTTCCAAAGCATCAAAGGGATCTCAATGTTTAAAGATATCAGTCAGGAGAAGGATACAAAAGAATTTCCAAGGCATTAGATATACCATGTATAACTTGCGTGCTTGCGTTCAGCGGCCATGCCTCTGAAGATATCAGATGATGACGAAACATGTAAGGCGGGACAGGACGACGTCAGCACGCTATTTTGCCGTGGACATTTGTACACAAATATGCTTTTTTTTAATTTGAGGAATGTGAGTGTAACTAACTTATATTAAAGTAGTGATCCAGATTTTTTAAACATACTGCACTATTGTTGTGTCCTTGTATCCTTTGAGGTTAAAGGCTAGTTTGCATTCATCTACCGGTTGAAGTATGAGCCTCCTGTCCTGGGATCGTGATTCACATCTTTCCTGAGGAGTCAGAGTGGTGTTCATAAAGGCAGTCTGGTGATTCATCCATCTTGCCTGGGTTTTGATCTATGCGTTTATGACCCTTTATCATCTGAGGGTCAACACAGTCTGGTAAGCAGGATTGCCCTTTCAATCACAGTGGTGACGAGTGCATCTATTTCCTCTCCACTTCAGTTGGTGCAGGGACTAAATCATTTTTAATTTCACCATCTTTATCCTCTCTATTTAGTGGACTTTATATGATTTGTCTTTTTAGGACATTTGTTTATTATTTATTGGCACTGCAGTTTGTGATTTTTATTAGATATACCATGGAACACAGTGAAGGCAGTCATCATCAAGTGGAGAAAAATGGCACAACAATGACATTACCAAGAAGTGGACTTCTCTCCAAAATTTATGAAAAGACGAGAAGAAAACTGGTCAGGGAAGCTACCAAGAGGCCTGCAGCAACAATAAATGAGCTGCAGGAATATCTGGCAAGTACTGCCTGGCACATGTGACAACAATATCCCGTATTCTTCATATGTCTGGGCTATGGATTAGAATGGCATTTTCTTACGAAGAAAAACATCCAAGCATGGATAAATTTTGCAAAGCCACATCTGAAGTCTCCAAAAAGCATGTGGGAAAATGTGTTATGGTCTGATGAAACCAAGGTTGAACTTTTTGGCCATAATTCCAAAAGATAGCGCAAAAACAACACTGCACATCACCAAAACAACACCATACCCACAGTGAAGCATGGTGGTGGCAGCATCATGCTTTGGGGCTGTTTTTCTTCAGCTGGAACCAGGGGCAGACTGACAACACTCAGGGCCCCGTGCCAAATAAAGCAAGGGCCCCCTGTCAGGCCCCACCCATGACCTGCTCCTGACCCACCCATGACCCCGCCCATGACCTGCCCCTGCCCCTGCCCCTACATTTTTCACAAAGTACAACTTATGCCTTTTTTTTATGGGACTTGGAGGGGGGTCTCTCTCTAACAGTGTCCATTAGAGATCCTCTGTTGGAGAGAGAACCCCCTCCAGGACCCATTAGAGACTACAAAGGAGTCTATTGGGACCTGGAGGGGGTCTCTCTAACAGAGGCCCTTTCAGTGTCCTTTATAGAGTCTGTTACAAAGAGACCCCTCCAGGTCCCATTAGATTCACTCTGGTCCTCACGGGACCCTCCCCCCAGGCCATCAGTCGCTGATTCCGCCATGTCGGTGCTCCGGTTGTTCCCCCATTGGGGTTACCTTTTGCTCCGCCTCCTCAGCTTCCGTGCTGGATGTTTGTTGCTGCCACCGCTGTTGGAATCAGTGACTGATGGCCTGGCCCAGCCAATTGGTGAGTATGGGGTCCCACAGCCTGACCCCGATGATTACTCCCCTCCCTGCCTATTTGATGCAACATACACTCATTTATTTGATTTACCGTACTACTTGTATTACTTGTATTTATTTGATTTACTACTTGTATTACAGATTTAGCAAAGCATTTACCCCCGAAGAATGAGCGAGGTCTCGTGAAACGTTGTCGGTACTATTCATGCTTGCACATTTCTCTGATGTTTGTATATTGGTATACACTGTTTTACCATGTATGTGGATTGTCTCATGTTCACATTGTATGCATATTTTATCGGCCTGTATTTATTGCTGTTGTGTTTCAGATGCGCAACAATTGTAATAAATCTACATTTTTTACTTCCATGACATGTTTTTTGACTAACCATATTCACCTCACTCAAAGTCCCAGGGCAAACCCCATGTATGTATGTTTTAACAGGGGTGTTATATATATATATATATTGTGGGAGTTAAGCTTGTTGTGATCACCTTTTCTGGAAAACAAGGTCAGGGTGCAGGCAATTTCTTTAAAATCTTCCACCTGAGCGTGGACTCAAGTGGACCACAACATCCGGACCACAACTAAGCCTGCCACAGAGGCTGGAAAAACCCGGGCCGGATTGCACTTCAGTCTCTTACAACAGAATGCATGCAAGGTGAAATATATCGATTGTCTCAGGGGCGGACTAACCATTCGGGCACTCGGGCATGGTCCGAGGGCCCCATGCCACCAGAGGGCCCCATCAGAGTGGCCAGCCTCACTAAAAGCAGGGACAGTATGTAAAAATCTGTGTTTTTTTACATCTGTCCCTGAAATGTCCCTTGCCGACATCATTTTGCTGTAAAAAAAAAACCGAGGCTATATCTGCCCCGCCTCTGTACTGCCTCCTCAGCCAATGGGAACACAGTGTACACGCCCCCTTCCTCACTGCAGCTCATTTGATTTCAGAGCAGGAGATTGCTGACAGCTGGAGGAGAGGAGAGGGAGGAGGGGACACAGCCTGCAGTGTGGGAAGGGCTGCAACCTGCTGGAAGGTAAGCTTGCTAACACTGAACCGCCTCTCAGCCAATCAGGTGCTCGGGTCTGTTACCTGTCACCTGATTGGCTAAAGTGTCAGGCGCTGTGATTGGACGACTGATAGAGAGGACGGAAGAAGACATCGAGGAGCGTGCAGGACACTGCCGCTGACCCGCTGCGAGAGAGGTAAGTGCTGGGCTATGCACACTGTCAGCGGCAATTGATGGGCACACTGGCAGCAATTGATGGGCACAGTAGCGGCAATTGATGGGAACACTGGCAGCAATTGATGGGCACACTGGCAGCAATTGATGGGCACAGTAGTGGCAATTGATGGGCATACTGGCAGCAATTAATGGGCACACTGGCAGAATTAGATGGGGCACAGTAGCGGCAATTGATGGGCACACTGACAGCATTTGATGGGGTACAGTAGCAGCAATTGATGGGAACACTGGCAGCAATTGATGGGCACACTGGCAGCAATTGATGGGCACAGTAGTGGCAATTGATGGGCATACTGGCAGCAATTAATGGGCACAGTGGCTGCATTTGATGGGCACAGTGGCTGTGTTTGATGGGCACAGTGGCGGCAATTTATGGGCACAGTGGCTGCGTTTGATGGGCACAGTGGCTGCGTTTGATGGGCGAACTGCTGAGCCCGGCCTCGGATCAGGCAGCAGGGCAGGTCTGGGTGCGTGCCTGTGCGGTGATATGTCACACATCAAGCATGGCTTTTATTCACACGCCCCACTGCCAGATCTGAGGCCAACCACAGCAGTTCACTATTTTGCTGGCTCTAAGACTCACTTGCGCAGTTCAGAGTCTGAAACAAGTGGATTTTTTTTTTCTAATTTAAAGGCCTTTTCCTACCAGTTGCCTGCCACACTAAGCACTAAGGTGCAAAGGTGTGTGTAAGGGGACACCGATAGAAGGTGACACACTGAGGGGGCTCTGCCATAAGGTAGGACTCTGCGGACTGTGATGTATAGGGAGAATGTTGAGACTTTGGTGTAAGGGAGGAGTCTGATGTGAGCGTGGCGCTCATCCCCACTGCTGTACTCTATATGTTGTTTTGTTTGTTACTTACTCCTGGCATGGCGGCCACCTGTAAGCCTGGGGGCCCCATAATCTTCTATTACCCGTGGCTCCATGAGTTGTCAGTCCGCCCCTGGATTGTCTATTACCTCACCTCAGATACTGTCACATATCCTCCCCCTCTGCTTAAGCCCCTGTGGCTTAAGCATACAGTGCATGCGGTAGAGGGCATCCGCATTGTTTTGGAGCTTGCCCGGCATATGTTCTACTGTAAACTTAAAGGGCTGTAAAGCCAGGAACCATCTTGTCACGTGGCCATTTTTCTCCCTGTTGTCACACACCCACTTTAGGGGAGCATGGTCGGGGACCAGCTTAAATTACCTCCCCAACAAGTAATACTTCAGGGAGTCTAAGGCCCATTTAGTAGCAAAACACTCCTTCTCAACAATGCCGTAGTTTTTTTCATGCCTGTTCAGTTTTCAGCTCAGGTATACAACCGGGTGCTCCTCACATCTCTGTTCTGGGATAGTACAGCACCTAGGCCCACCTCAGAGGCGTCTGTACCACAAACCCCTTTGTGAAGTTCGGGGTCAAGCATCGGTACAAGCATCGGTAGTACACAAAGAGCCTGCTTTAACTTCTGAAACGCCTCCTCGGCTTCAGGACCGACCCTCTACCCTTTGTCAGGTCAATCATAGGGGCGGCAATAGTGGCAAAGTCAGGCATAGAACTTCTGTAATGCCCAGAAAGGCCCGAACCTGTCTTTTGTATACCGGTTGCGGCCATTTTTGAATTGCCTCAATCTTATTGGTCTGAGGCTTGACCAGTCGCCGTCCAATAACATACCCAAGGTATTTGGCCTCCTCCAGGCCTATAGCACACTTTTTTGGGTTGGCCGTGAGACCTGCTTTTCTAAGGAAATCTACCATTGCTTGTACTCGGAGCAGGTGCGATTCCCAATCTGGGCTTTGGATGACCACATCGTCCAAATAGGCGGCAGCGTACAGGCCATGTGGTCTCAAAGTTTTGTCCATCATTCGCTAGAACGATGCAGGGGCCCCATGCAGACCAAAAGGCATCTACTTGTACTGAAACAAGCCCTTAGGAGTGGAAAATGCAGTCTTCTCCTTGGCTGATTCGGTTAGGGGTATTTGCCAATAGCCTTTCGTTAAGTCTAGGGTTGTTATGTAGCCTGTCCCAACCTGTCCACGAGTTTGTCGACCCGAGGCATCAGGTATGCATCAAACTTGGACACACTGTTGAGTTTCCTAAAGTCATTACAAAACCTGATGGTGCCTGATTGGGACCAGCACTATGGGGCTCGACCAATCACTGTGGGACTCTTCTATCACGTCCAACGCTAACATATTTTTGATTTCCTTCGCGACTGCCTCTCGCCTGGCCTCTGGGATTCTATTTGGCTTTATATTTACGCAAACCCCTGGTTCCGTCACTATATCATTCTGGATCACATTGGTCAGTCTGGGTAAGGGGGAGAAAAAGTCTCTATTTTTGTACACAAACCCCCTAACATCACTTTGTTTTGCCACAAGGAGGGAATCTGTTATGAGTACGTCAGGTGTCACCGGTACCCGGTCTGTTGGGGGCAGGGATGCGGCCAATAAAGTCTCTCTGTCCTTCCAGGGCTTTAAGAGATTCACATGATAAATTTGTTGTGGTTTCCTTTCCCTGGTTGGTAGACTTTGTAGTTTACCTTCCCTACCCTTTCGACAACCTCAGAGGGACCCTGCCACTTGGCTAGGAACTTACTTTAAACCTTAGGAACCAGTACCAACACTCTGTCCCCGAGGCTGAAAGTACGGACTTTGGCTCCCTGATCATACACCCTCCCACTGGACCTCCTGGGCTCGCTACATATGTTCTCTTACCAGGGGCAGGACAGCTGCGATTCGATCCTGCATCAACATGCTCTAGGATGCTTCTATATGGAGTGGCCTTTCCTTCCCACATTTCTTTGGCGACATCTAGCAGCCCCCTGGGATTTCTACCATACAAGAGCTCAAAGGGGGAATAGCCTGTGTATGCCTGCGGAACCTCTCATAGTTACATCTTTGCCGCTCTTACAGTAAAGAACCCTCTACGCAGTTAAAGGTTAAACCTCTTTTCTTTAGGAAGTTCTAATTTTAGTGAGTGGCCACGTGTCTTATTAAATTCCCTTCCATGAAAAAGTTTTATCCCTATTGTGGGGTCACCAATAGGGATGAGCTTCGAGTTCGAGTCGAACCCATGTTCGACTCGAACATCGCCTGTTCGACCGTTCGTCGAATTGCGAAAGTTATGGGCCGTTCGCGCCAAATTTGAGTGGCGCATCATGGCCCATAATTCACTGCGGCATCGCAGTGCATTGCTGGCTGATGATTGGCCAAGCATGCACTATGACCCGCATGCTTGGCCAATCACAGCGCCCTCTTATGGCTCAGGGGGTTTAGTACACGCCCCACACTATATAAGGCCGCCTGCGTGGCGGCCTTGTGTAGTGTGTTGTGGCGGCGGAGAGATAGACAGAGAGACAATGTCATTTGATTTAAGTTAGATAGAGTAGGCAGGCGAGTCAGTTAGCTGCACTTACAGTGCATTGTGTATATATATATACATCATAGGTGTTGTGTGTGTATATATATATATATATATATATATATATATATATATATATATATATATATATATATATATATATATATATATATATATATATATACACACACTGTATTCAGTTTAGCTAGATCCGTTCCTGTTATTCTCTTCCTACTGACAGGCAGGCAGGTGTTTTTTCACAGTATTTACAGCCACCTGAAAAAAATTGCTGGTGTTCTTCCGATCCTATTAGTACCACAGGCAGGCAGCTATAGTATTTACAGTTAGTGTACTGTATCCTCTGCACAGTGTGCACCTAAAGTTACCTGAAGAAAATTGCTGGTGTTCTTCTGATCCTATTAGTACCACAGGCAGGCAGCTGCAGTATTTACAGTTAGTGTAGTGCATCCTCTGCACAGTGTGCACCTAAAGCTATTTGAAGACAATTGCTGTTGTTCTGATCCTAATAATACCACAGGCAGGCAGCTGCAGTATTTACAGTTAGTGTAGTGCGTCCTCTGCACAGTGTGCACCTAAAGCTGCATGAAGACAATTGCTGTTCTGATCCTATTAATACCACAGGCAGGCAGCTGCAGTATTTACAGTTAGTGTACTGTGTCCTCTGCACAGTGTGCACCTAAAGCTACCTGAAGACAATTGCTGTTGTTCTGATCCTATTACTACCACAGGCAGGCAGCTGCAGTATTTACAGTTAGTGTAGTGCGTCCTCTGCACAGTGTGCACCTAAAGCTACCTGAAGACAATTGCTGTTGTTCTAATCCTATTAATACCACAGGCAGGCAGCTGCAGTATTTTTTTTTTTGTTTTTTTTTTTTTCTTTTTTTACCACATCAGCAAAAAACCACTTGAGGGCAGAATCAGGTTAACGTTCATTAGCTGCCGCCTTCACCAGTTCACATCATTGTGGTATATGTTTTCCTCCTTTAAATCTGTGTTTTCCCTTTTTTCACCCTTCCATTTCTCCCTTTCCTCCTTCCATTCGTTTTAATATAAAACACACATACCCAGGACATAACCCTTTACGTGCAGTTCTTACCTAGCTAGCTAATAAGCACCCCCGTGGCTAAATATAATTCCCATTTGCATTAATTTTCCGGCCTCCCTTTTCCCCTTCTTTTCCTCCTCCCTCCCACCCTCCCCAAGACCCTTGTATCAACCCACCCCCCTCCCACCTTTGACCCACCAGGTGTCTCCCTCCCCCACCACCCCCATATAGTAAAAGTACCAGGAGTGTCTAAGATCCAACTAGTTTTGTCTCTATTCTGCTCTCGCCCATTCTAGTCCCTCTATATTCCCATGTTCACATCGAGATAATTTATCATCTAACTGCCTCCGAATTTCAAGGAAGAGTACCAATATAATCAAGCCATGGGCTCCATATCTTAGCAAATTTACCGTAACTACACCTTCTAACATAAGTTGTTTTTTCTGTCCACACAAGCTTGTTCATTACTTCAACCCAATCTTCCGGGGTTGGGGGTGCAGCAGACAGCCAGGACTGAGCTATCAACTTTCTTGCCTGGTAGAGGCACCTCTGCACAGCAATATTAATACTGGTAGACCCTATATTTTCGCTTGTAAGGCCAAGAATACATACCCTGGCCTCTAGTGCTAGTTTAATCTTCCACCTGGTTGCTATGATTTTTACTATCTCTCTCCAGTACCTTGCTAATTTTGGGCATCTCCACATCATATGGATAAGATCTCCTGTGTCCAGACACCTGGGGCATTTATCGTCCAGTCTATTACCAAATTTATGTAGTCTTTTTGGGGTATAATAGATTCTATGCAATAGAAAGAGGTGTGAGGCCTGCTGCGAAGGAGAGACGGACACCAACGGGCAATACTCCAGAATCTTATTCCATTGATGGTCCGTGATCTCCCCCACATCTGTCTCCCACCTTGCCCTAGCTCCCATAGACGACTGTGGAGCAAGTAGTTTTTCGACCAGCTTCCCGTATATCCTTGCTATCAGGCCCTTGACGCTATTTGTTTTTACAATGCTTTCAAGGAGAGAGACCTTACACCACTCAGGCGGGTTGTTCCTGAATTGGCTGTTCAAGGCGTGCCTAACCTGAAGGTAGTAGTAGAATGTTGTTTTGGGGATACCGTATTCAGTCCTAAGCTCAATAAAAGATTTTAATATTTTATTGTCCCCGTATAATTGAACTAGCCTACTAATTCCTTTGAGTTCCCACAAACTATTTTTTTCCAAGGTCATCAATTCCTGCAGAGATTTATTTCGCCATATAGGTGAAAATTCAGTGAACCCTCTGCAGTCCATGATCCGTTTGGTCGACTGCCAGACTTTCTCTACTAGTCTATTTGTTGGAAGCCCATCCTGCAGTGACCCGGCCTCTAATGCCTCTACCAAAGACTTATGGGGGCTATTCTGTAGCATAATTTCCCCGCTAGTATTCTTACACCCCTGGGTCTCGCATCCCCCTATATGCTGCAACTGGGCTGCCAGGAAGTAATTGTATGGATGAGGCACTGCCAGTCCCCCCTCACTAGTAGGGCGTTGTAATGTCTGCAGGCTAATCCTTGCCTGTCTTTTCCTCCAAATTAGTTCTCTAAACAAGGTGTTTATTTTTGAGAACCATTTCTTCCCAATCCAGACTGGGGAGTTGTGGAGTACGTACAGAAGTTGTGGCAACCATATCATTTTGATTAAGTTGGTTCTGCCTGCCATTGACAGGGGGAGCTTTCCCCAAATATCGCTTTTTCTTTTAAATTTTTCCAGCAGGGGGGTTAGGTTATCTTCGATATAGTGCTGGGGGTCACTGGATATCGTTACTCCCAAATATCTCATTTTCTCGGTCATCTTTAGGCGGGGAATACCACTAATCGGGGGTCTAACAGTTGGATCTATGGGTAGGAGCATGGATTTGCCCCAATTCACCACGAGCCCTGATAGATTCCCAAACCTTTCCACCAGCTGGATCGCTTTTTCTAGTGATGGTCCGGTATCGCCCAGAAATAGTAGCACATCATCTGCAAAAAGTGCAATCTTATCCTCCCCATTGCTTCTCTTAAATCCCTGCACTCCGGTTGTTGTTCTGATTGCTTCTGCCAGCGGCTCCATAGCCAGGGCGAACAGCAGGGGTGACAATGGGCACCCCTGCCTCGTCCCTCTCTCAAGAGGCATCCATTCAGAAAATTCATTGTTTATCTTTAATCTAGCTTTTGGATGGGAATACAGAATTTTCACCCATCTAATAAACGTGGGGCCAAACCCAAATTTTTCCAAGACCCACCACAAATAGTCCCACTCCATGCTGTCGAACGCCTTGGCGATGTCTAAGGACAATATTGCTCTAGAGGCGTTTTCCCCGATTGGAGATTGAAGACACAGGTAAGTCCGCCTGATGTTTACACTAACGGACCTATTCGGGATAAATCCCGACTGGTCCGGGTTTACCAAGCACGATATGCATTTATTTAGTCTGGTTGCCATTATTTTAGCCAGGATTTTAATGTCTGAGCAAAGCAGTGAGATTGGCCTATATGAGGATACATCAAGGTGGTCTTTTCCCTCTTTCGGTATCAGTATTATATTGGCCTCTAGCATCGAGGAAGGCAGCTTTCCCTCTATTATTGCCCAGTTCAATGTCTTCAAAAGAAAAGGGAGTAGTACCGCCCCAAAGTATTTATAGACTTCTAAGGGCAATCCATCCGGGCCTGGAGATTTTTGATTAGGCATATCTGCTACTGCTTGCTTTAATTCTTCCAGGGTTATTGGGGATTCCAGGCCGACCCTATCTGTATCAGGAAGAGTCGGCAGATTAGCGTTCTCCAGGAAGCTTTCCGCCATCTTTTGTTCTAGCCTACCCTGCGATTTATATAAATCCTTGTAGAAATTAAAAAATGTTTCCTTTACTTTCTGAGGGTCAAATGTATTTTCTCCATTAGGAGTCCTAACCATGGGCAATGATGAGGAGGAAGAGTTGGTGTTGACCAACATTGCCAACGTTCGTCCCACTCTCTCCCCCTCTCCAAAGTACTTCTGTCTCTGAAACAGTCTCCTATTCTCGGCCATTCTAATTGTATCCATCCTGTACTCCTGTTGCTTTTTCAACCATAATGCCTGGTTTTCCGAGTTCGGATCTTTAACATACTGCCTCTCTAGTTTTGACGCCTCGTCCCTAATTCGTTCCCTATTTGCTTGTGATTTTTTCTTGGTCCACGCTATCTGCTGTATAAGCATTCCCCTAAGAAATGCTTTTAGGGAATCCCAGACCATCCCCTCCGACGCTGTACCCTGATTGTTTCCAATGAACTCTTCTATTTTCCCAGAAATATCTTCTGTTCCACCCATAATCTCCAACCAGACAGGGTTCAGTGCCCAAGCACTACGGATGCGTCTATCATGTAGCTTTATCTTCAGCGTTAGGGGGGAATGGTCTGAGATCCCCCTCTGCTGGTATTCTATCCTGGCCACAAGCGACTGCGCCACCCCATTGCCGATCGCTAAGTCAATCCTAGAAAGTGTGTGGTGCGACTCCGAGTGACAAGAATACTGTCGAGCCCCTGGGTTTCGGGCTCTCCAAAGGTCACACCACCCAACCTCTTCCAGAAACTGAGCCAGCCGCCCCCCAGTCACTCCTGTCAGCCTAGCCCCAGGTGGAAACCTGTCCAGGCGGCCGTCGAGGACCATATTGAAGTCGCCCACTATTATGGTTGGGATGTCAGTTTTATCCTCCACATACTCCAGTAGCTGATATAGAATTTCCAGCTTGGAAGGTGGAGGAATATACAGGTTGGCTATAACAAATGGGTGGCCCTCTATAAGACAGTATAAAAACACATAGCAGCCCAATGTGTCGATCTTGACATCTCTGCAAAAAAACGTCACACCTTTTTTAACCCAAATACTAACCCCCCTTGAATAAGACGAATATATTGAATGGTACTGGGCCTGGAATTTCCTACTTCTGATCAGCGGTATGGTCTCGTTGGTCAGGTGGGTCTCCTGGAGGCACACCAAACCCGAGTCGTGCGACTCCAACTCGGCAAATACCATTGCTCTCTTAACAGGATCTCCCATACCCCTAATGTTCCATGAGCTAATACCTACTACACTGTCTGACATTTAAAAAAAGTACCATCTATACCATCAGAGAACCAGAAGAAATAGAAAAATAAAGTAGAATAGTTAAAAAAAAAAAACAAACAGCAAATCTGATCCAAATATCCAAAGGTGTTCCTAACCCCTCTGCCATGTTCACCCTCTCTAATGTGTCTATATGTTTGTGCACTCGTTCCTATATCACTAATTCCCTCGTCTGACTCCATTATTTAGTGTTTCCAAGCGATATATGTGCATCTCGATATACTATAAATTCTATTAATCTTTTCACTCCACAACTTTTGGACTCGTGTAATGTGAACTTCTTTTTTTATTATTTTAACTCCCTGTGCTCCCTTACCCCCGTATATTCCCCCCCTCCTCCCCCCAAACCTATCTTGGTACGCCCTAGGGGCTTGTTTTGTGACCATATTGACCCCAACTCTATATTCAAACCAACATTCCTTTCCCCTATCCAAACGCACTCCCCCCTCTATCCCTCCCACAACCTTTATCCAAATTTCATTCTGCAGTGCTTTCAAGTAAGAAACAACCTCAACACACCACTCTTCCCCAACTCTCATTTCCCACTTCCGACAATCCACCCCTCCCCCCTCAACCCTTGCTGCAAAAAAAAAAAAAAAAAAAAAAAAAAAAAAAAAAACACACCCCTTCCCCCAACCACAAAAAGAAAAATAAATTAGCTCTTCTTTTGATCTCTAAAAGTTCCTCTTATTATCATCAAGCCATTTAGTGGCCTTTTCTGCAGTGTCAAAAAATTGGATCGACCCAAGAGCTTCAATGCGCAATCTCGCCGGGTACAGTAGCGCATATGGTATTTTTAACGTCCGCAGGCTGCGCTTTATTTCTATAAAGCCCGCCCTCCTCTTTTGTAACTCAGGGGAGTAGTCTGGGTATAGTGAGACTCGGGCTCCATTATAGAAGATGTCCCCCTTCTCCCTGGACTTCTGCATTAATATGACCTTGTCCCTATAGTTGAGCAGTTTCACAATCATCGGTCTAGGGCGCGTGTTCAATGAAACTGTCCTGGTAGGCACTCTGTGCGCCCTTTCTATGACAAAAAAGCGTGAAAAAGTCTCAGGTCCAAAGACCTCCCTCAACCATCCCTCCATAAATTCTTCAGGGCGGGAGCCCTCGCTCTTCTCTGGAAGACCCAGTACCCTCACATTCTGTCTCCGTGATCTATTCTCCATTTCGTCCATTTTGGACTTGTAGGTGTCCAACTGGGCTTGCATAGCTTTAAATTCCTGTTGCATTGGATGTAATACATCCTCAACTTGGCTTAATCTCTCCTCCAGTATTGAGGCCCTTTCTGCGGCTTTTTGTAATTCGTGGCTCATAGAGCGTAGCTCTTCTTTAAGGCCCCTAAGTTCGTCATTTAGACTGGTTAATGAGCTCCTACAGGAGTTTACAGCTTTCAACACCTCTTTTAATGTGGGTTCGGGCTCGGCTGGTTCATTAGAGGCGAGAGTGTCCTTTGGAATCTTATCCAATGGGCCCTTCTCAGGGCTTTTTTTGTTCGCCCCTTTGACAGGGATCAGTGGTGCAGATAAAGTTTTCCCTGTGCTTTTTCTGTCGCTCATACCTCCCGTCTGCGTTTTTTCTTGGAGTACCAAGTTGCCTTTGGTTGGAGAACGCTGGGGGGTATGCGCGTACTTTTCTAATTTGGCTGCTGCCGTTGTTGCAGATGACCCCTGGCTCCCCTTTTCTTTAAGTGAACGGGTAGCTTGAGCCACTGAGCTTTCCTGTGTATGTTGAGCCTGCTCCTCCCCCTTCTTCCTAGTCATATTACAACAGTAAAGTATTACAATAGTAGCTGCAGCAGTAGCGGTAACACGGAAAGAATTCAGAGCTGATATAAAAGGTACTGAAAAAAAAAAAAAAAGGAGGGGGGGGAAAGACAAGGAGCAAAAGTAACTTTCAGGAACAGTTCCAGGCACAATTTTCCTTCTTGGGAAAGGTGCAGCTCAGAGACTTTAGCCAACTCAGATTGTCTCTACTCCACTACTCCACGGCTACCCTCCCTCCTCGTACCTCACTAGGGATAGCCAAGGCTTTCCTCTACACCCTATCTTATAGTATAGAACCCCATACCATGTAGTGTAGGGAGGCGCAGAGAGAGGTTTTCATAGGCCGACTCTCCGCTGCGTCTGCCCAGTAATACAGTATAGCTGTCCGGCGGTTTAAACCGGGCAGCCCACAGAGGTTTACTCACGAGACCTGACACTCAGAGCCTTCACAGTGGATTCGTCGCCCGGGACGCTTGGGTAGCCTAGCTGCTCATCGAGCCCTCTCTCATCAGCGTTCCCTCTCGCGAGAGTGCAGGGGCCGTTGCCAGGCAACCCGCCGACGCGTGGAGCCTGGAGTCCCGTCACTTAGGGTCAGGTGTACCGCCCCTCTCAGCACCGATCCGCTTCGCACTCTCCTCGGTATGACACCAGCTCGTCCGCCTCCAAGACCCCCCGCGGACCACGAGCTGCAAGGGAGCCGCACAGCAAGCCTGGGGAAAAGAAGAGGAGGGCGGTGGCTACATGGCGCTGGGTCTCCTCGCTAGGTGTAGCTGGGGGTTGCAGCAAAGGGCTGGGTGGGGAGAGAATTCACATCCCTCTGCTCACGGCCGCATCCACATCCGGTCACGCCCCGCAGCTGCAGTATTTAAAGTTCGTGTACTGTGTCCTCTGCACAATGTGCACCTAAAGCTACCTGAAGACAATTGCTGTTGTTCTGATCCTATTAATACCACAGGCAGGCAGCTGCAGTATTTACAGTTAGTGTACTGTGTCCTCTGCACAGTGTGCACCTAATGCTACCTGAAAAAAATTGGTGGTGTTTTTCTGATCCTATTAGTACCACAGGCAGGCAGCTGCAGTATTTACAGTTAGTGTAGTGCGTCCTCTGCACAGTGTGCACCTAAAGCTATCTGGAGACAATTGCTGTTGTTCTGATCCTAATAATACCACAGGCAGGCAGCTGTAGTATTTACAGTTAGTGTAGTGCGTCCTCTGCACAGTGTGCACCTAAAGCTGCATGAAGACAATTGCTGTTCTGATCCTATTAATACGACAGGCAGGCAGCTGCAGTATTTACAGTTAGTGTACTGTGTCCTCTGCACAGTGTGCACCTAAAGCTACCTGAAGACAATTGCTGTTGTTCTGATCCTATTAGTACCACAGGCAGGCAGCTGCAGTATTTACAGTTAGTGTAGTGCGTCCTCTGCACAGTGTGCACCTAAAGCTACCTGAAGACAATTGCTGTTGTTCTGATCCTATTAATACCACAGGCAGGCAGCTGCAGTATTTACAGTTCGTGTACTGTGTCCTCTGCACAGTGTGCAAATAAAGCTACCTGAAGACAATTGCTGTTGTTCTGATCCTATTAATACCACAGGCAGGCAGCTGCAGTATTTACAGTTAGTGTACTGTGTCCTCTGCACAGTGTGCACCTAATGCTACCTGAAAAAAATTGGTGGTGTTCTTCTGATCCTATTAGTACCACAGGCAGGCAGCTGCAGTATTTACAGTTAGTGTAGTGCGTCCTCTGCACAGTGTGCACCTAAAGCTACCTGAAGACAATTGCTGTTGTTCTGATCCTATTAATACCACAGGCAGGCAGCTGCAGTATTTACAGTTAGTGTACTGTGTCCTCTGCACAGTGTGCACCTAATGCTACCTGAAGAAAATTGGTGGTGTTCTTCTGATCCTATTAATACCACAGGCAGGCAGCTGCAGTATTTACAGTTAGTGTACTGTGTCCTCTGCACAGTGTGCACCTAAAGCTACCTGAAGACAATTGCTGGTGTTCTCATACTAATAATACTACAGGCAGGCAGTTGATTCTGCTAGCTGCAGTATCAGTGTATATATACATCCCAGCTTTGTGCAGCTACATCTCACTGCAGGCCATTAGTATGTCTGAAAGGCCAACAAGGAGAGGCAGACAGTCACAAGCCAATAAAAGAGGGAAAGCAGGCTCTGTGTCTAGAGGCAACAGTGCTGGTCGTGGAGACAGTGCATCCTCATCAGCACGTGGTCGTGGGACACGCTTGTCCTTTTTTTGGCAGCTGGCCGCATTGAGCCGCAACTTGCGGAAGACTTGGTAGAGTGGATGACTGAGTCATCCTCATCCTCTCTCACCCAGGCTCAGGGTACTTTGTCTGGCAAAGCAGCTGCCAATGCAGCCTCTTCCCTCGGCAAAATGGCATCAGTCACTCCTTCCCTAGCCCCACCATGTCCTCCTGAGGAGTCCCCCGAACTGTTTGACCACAGTGTTGTACATGCTCCAGGAGGATGCCTAGCGTTTCGAAGGCTCCAATTATGGTACGCAGCTAGAGGAAGGCAGTAACCTGAGCCCAGAGAGAGGGGGTGCCCAAGAAGGACAGCAATCTGGAAGTCATGTTCCCCCAGCTGCAGCATACTGCCAGGTTTGCTCCAGTGATGAGGAGGGAGGGGATGATGAGGTCACTGACTTCACGTGGGTGCCTGATAGGAGAGAGGAGGAGGAGGAGGAGACACATCTCCAATGAGGCAGGATGCCCTCCAGGGGCCAGCTTAAGGGCAGCACACCGACTCTATCACACCGCAGTGCTCAGCATGTGCAGGGCGCTGCTGCCTCTGCGCGTTATTCCAAAAGTTCTTTGGTGTGGGCCTTTTATAAGACGAGTGCATCAGATCCCACCACTGCTATTTGCAACATATGTCTCAAGCGTATCTCTCCTGGCCAAAACATCACCCACTTGGGCACCAGACATATGTCGACCTGCTATGCAGTTCGTTGGCAAGCGTACCTAAAAGACCCACACCAAAGAACAAAGCGGACCTCTCCTTGCTCCTAATCAGCTGGGATCTCCAACACCACTATACCTTCAGTCCTCTCTGAAACCTGCACTGAGAGGAATGATGGTGTAGAATTAGGTGTGTCACAGCCAAGTACTTGCGGGCAATCTGTTATCGGTACACCGACGTCAGATTGTACCAGGCAAATTTCCCTGCCCCAGCTACTGCACCGCCGAAAGAAGTTCGCTCCCAGCCATCCACATGTCCAGCGGTTGAATGCTAGCTTGGCTAAATTGCTAGCACTTCAACTGCTGCCTTTTCAGTTGGTAGACTCTGCCCCCTTCCGTGAGTTTGTGGAATGTGCGGTTCCTCAGTGGCAGGTTCCCAAACGCCACTTTTTCTCACGGAAGGCAATTCCGGCTCTCTACCGGCATGTGGAAGGCAATGTCTTGGCCTTGCTGGACAGGGCGGTCAGCGGTAAGGTGCATCTTACCGCTGACTCATGGTCCAGCAGACATGGACAGGAATGTTACCTATCTTTCACCGCGCACTGGGTGACTCTTCTGGCGGCTGGGAAGGATGCAGGACAGGGTGCAGTAGTATTGGAGGCTGTTCCACCACCACGCCTCCAAAATTCTACTAGTGGTGATTCTGCCACACCTGTCTCCTCCACCCCCCCTCTTCTTCTTCCTCCATGGCCTCTTCCTGTGCTGATTTGTCCTTGAAACCAGCGGTGCTCCGTAGGCGTTCAAGGGGCTACGCAAGCACGCAGACAAAAACATGCCATGCGGTGCTTCATCTGGTGTGCTTGGGGGACAGGAGCCACACTGGGGCAGAGATTCTGTCAGCTCTGCAGGGGCAGGTTCAGAGGTGATTGACGCCACGCCAGCTTAAGCCAGGTTGGGTGGTTTGCAACAATGGCACCAAACTCCTCTCCGCCCTCCGACAGGGACAACTGACCCATGTGCCCTGTTTGGCTCACGTCCTTAACTTGATGGTGCAGCGGTTCTTGGGCAGGTACCCGGGCTTACAGGATGTCCTGAGGCAGGCCAGGAAAGTCTGTGTGCATTTCCGCCGGTCATATAATGCCAGTGCTCGGCTGGCTGACCTCCAAAAGGAATTTAACCTGCCCAAGAACCGCTTAATCTGTGACATGCCCACCAGGTGGAACTCAACGTTGGCCATGCTGCAGCAGCTGTACACGCAGCAGAGGGTCATCAATGAGTACCTGTGCGACTATGGCACCAGGACAGGGTCAGGGGAGCTTGTTTTTTTTTCCCTACGCCAGTGGGTCATGATCAGGGATGCATGCACTGTCCTGTCACCATTTGAGGAGGCCACGAGAATGGTGAGTAGTGACAGTGCATGCATCAGTGACACGGTCCTCTTGTCCACCTGTTGGAGCACATGCTGCGTGGAATAATGGACAGGGCACTTGAGGCAGAACAGAGGGAGGAAGAGGAGGACTTCCTTACCTCTCAAGGCACCCTTTATCCAGACAGTGTTCCTGCTGGCCCGCCGATCTCACAGTAAGAGGAGGAGGACGAGGAGGAGGATTGTGTTAGAATGGAGGTGGAGCCTAGCACTCAGCATCAGCAGCAGTCTTCAAGGGATCATTTACAGTCCGAAGAAACCCATGGACTTGTATGTGGCTGGGAGGAGGTGGCTGCTGATAATGTCGTCCTTAGTGACCCAGAGGACTCCGGACCGAATACCTCAGCAAACCTACATTGCATGGCCTCCCTGATTCTGCAAAGCCTGCAGAAGGATCCTCGTATTCAGGAGAGGGATCATTACTGGCTGGAAATCCTCCTTGATCCACGTTACAAGGGTAAGGTTGCGGACCTTATCTTGCCGTCGCAGAGGGAGCAGAGGATGAAACATCTTCGGGAGGCCTTGCAGAAAGGTTTGTGCAACGCGTTTCCAGAGCCTGGGAGGTTACAAATTCCTGGTCCTGGACAACGTGTTGCTGAGGCTTTAGTCAGTCACAGAAGGAGCGGTGGAGAAGGTGGCCGTCTGACTGATGCGTTCAGACAATTTTTTAGTCCGCAGCCCCAAGGTATGATCGGTTCCAGCAACCATCGCCAGCGTCTGATTTACATGGTGCAGGAATACCTAGGGGCAAGATCAGACTTGGACACCTTTCCCACCGAAAATCCTCTGGGTTACTGGGTCTTGAGGATGGATCACTCGCCAGAGCTTGCACAGTATGCAATTGAGCTACTGGCCTGTCCTGCATCCAGCGTTCTTTCGGACCAGACATTCAGTGCTGCTGGAGGCTTTGTAACCGATCACAGGGTGCGCCTGTCCACCAAATCGGTCAATCGGCTGACCTTCATAAAAATGAATCAGTCTTGGATCATCAGCTACCAAGCACCTGATGCTGATGTAACCGAATAATTTTTTTTTTAATGTGAGATTCCTTCAAGACTGCCTATGCTGATGCTGAGTGACTATCCTGTTATGCTGATTGACTATCCTCAATTTTCATGCTGATAGCTTGTAAGAACATTTTTGAATCTGGGTACCACCACCAGTGCCTAAGGCCCAATTTTTCAGCCTCTGTTTAACAGGGGCGTATAATTAAAATTTTTGATGCAATACTTTGCAGCAGGGCTCATTCCTGTGCTCCAACTATAGTATCTGTGAGGGGTTGCAGTGTTGTGGCACCAGTAATTAAGGCCCAATTTTTCAGCCCCTGTTTAACAGGAGCGTATAATTACAATTTTTGCTGCAATAATTTGCAGCAGGGCTCATTCATGCGCTCCAACTATAGTATCTGTGAGGGGTTGCAGTGTTGTGGCACCAGTAATTAAGGCCCAATTTTTCTGCCCCTGTTCAACACGGGCATGTAAATACAATTCTTGATCTAATATTTCACAGCAGGGCCCATTCCTGCGCCCACCAAGAGTAACTGTGAGGCCTTACAGTGTTGTCTCAACTTCACCACACCGTCCACCACCAAAGGCCCAATTTTTCAGACCCTGTTCAACAGGGGCATGTAATTACAATTCTTGATCTATTATTTCACAGCAGGGCCCGTTTCTGCGCCACCAAGAGTAACTGTGAGGGCTTACAGTGTTGTGACAACACCAACACCTAAGGCCCAAATTTCTGCAGAGTATATAGAGCAGGACCCTACTTTCAAACATCCAACTTACAAATGACTCCTACTTTCAAACAGAAGAAGACAACAGGAAGTGAGAGGAAATCTACCTAAAAACCCCAAATTTTCAAAATCCAATTGTCATTGGGACAGAAAGTGAGGTGAAATCTTCTGAACGGGTGCATAGACAGCAAAACAAAGGTTACAGGGGTGATAACCCTTCCCTATGTTTTCCAAAAAGCTTAAAAATAGATTTTTTGGCTGGAGTTACACTTTAAAAATGTACCAGTTCAAAATTACAAACAGATTCTACTTAACCACTTGACGACCGCCTCACGCCAATGTACGTCCGCAAGGTGGCACGGACAGGCAAAATCACGTACATGTACGTGATTTGCCTTCCGCGGGTGGGGGGTCCGATCGGATCCCCCCCCGGTGCCCGAGGCGGTCGTGTTTTGTTCCCCGGCGATCGGAGGTGAGGGGGAGGCCATCTGTTCGTGGCCCCCCCCTCGCAATCGCCGCCGGCCAATGGGAACATTCCTTTGCTGCTGTATGCAACAAAAACATAAACAGCAGCAAAGGAAATGATGTCATCTCTCTTCGGCTCGGTATTTTCCGTTCCGGCGCCGAGGAGAGAAGACTGAAATGTGAGTGCACCAACACTACACACTCAGTAGAACATGCCAGGCACACAAAACACCCCGATCCCCCCCCGATCGCCCCCCGATCACCCCCCAATCACCCCCCCCCTGTCACAAACTGACACCAAGCAGGTTTTTTTTTTTCTGATTACTGTATTGGTGTCAGTTTGTGACAGTTACAGTGTTAGGACAGTTACTGTTAGCCCCCTTTAGGTCTAGGATACCCCCCTAACCCCCCCTAATAAAGTTTTAACCCCTTGATCACCCCCCGTCACCAGTGTCACTAAGCGATCATTTTTCTGATCGCTGTATTAGTGTCGCTGGTGACGCTAGTTAGGGACGTAAATATTTTGGTTCGCCGTCAGCGTTTTATAGCGTCAGGGACCCCCATATACTACCGAATTAATGTTTTAACCCCTCGATTGCCCCCTAGTTAACCCTTTCACCACTGATCACCGTATAAGTGTTACGGTTGACGCTGGTTAGTTCGTTTATTTTTTATAGTGTCAGGGCACCCGCCGTCTATTACCGAATAAAGGTTTAGCCCCCTGATCGCCCGGCGGTGATATGCGTCGCCCCAGGCAGCGTCAGATTAGCGCCAGTACCGCTAACACCCACGCACGCAACATACACCTCCCTTAGTGGTATAGTATCTGAACGCATCAATATCTGATCCGATCAGATCTATACTAGCGTCCCCAGCAGTTTAGGGTTCCCAAAAACGCAGTGTTAGCGGGATCAGCCCAAATACCTGCTAGCACCTGCGTTTTGCCCCTCCTCCCAGCCCACCCAAGTGCAGTATCGATCGATCACTGTCACTTACAAAACACTAAACGCATAACTGCAGCGTTCGCAGAGTCAGGTCTGATCCCTGCGATCGCTAACAGTTTTTTTGGTAGCATTTTGGTGAACTGGCAAGCAAGCACCAGCCCCAGGCAGCGTCAGGTTAGCGCCAGTAGCGCTAACACCCACGCACGCACCGTACACCTCCCTTAGTGGTATAGTATCTGATCAGATCAATAACTGATCCGATCAGATCTATACTAGCGTCCCCAGCAGTTTAGGGTTCCCAAAAACGCAGTGTTAGCGGGATAAGCCCAGATACCTGCTAGCACCTGCGTTTTGCCCCTCTGCCCGGCCCAGCCCAGCCCACCCAAGTACAGTATCGATCGATCACTGACACTTACAAAACACTAAATGCATAACTGCAGCGTTCGCAGAGTCAGGCCTGATCCCTGCGATCGCTAACAGTTTTTTTGGTAGTATTTTGGTGAACTGGCAAGCACCAGCCCCAAGCAGCGTCAGGTTAGCGCCAGTACCGCTAACACCCACGCACGCAGCATACACCTCCCTTATTCGTATAGTATCTGAACGGATCAATATCTGATCCGATCAGATCTATACTAGCGTCCCCAGCAGTTTAGGGTTCCCAAAAACGCAGTGTTAGCGGGATCAGCCCAGATACCTGCTAGCACCTGAATTTTGCCCCTCCGCCCGGCCCAGCTCAGCCCACCCAAATGCAGTATCGATCAATCACTGACACTTACAAAACACTAAACACATAATTGCAGCGTTCGCAGAGTCAGGCCTGATCCCTGCGATCGCTAACAGTTTTTTTGGTAGCTTTTTATTGAACTGGTAAGCACCAGCGGCCTAGTACACCCCGGTCGTGGTCAAACCAGCACTGCAGTAACACTTGGTGATGTGGCGAGTCCCATAAGTGCAGTTCAAGCTGGTGAGGTGGCAAGCACAAGTAGTGTCCCGCTGCCACCAAGAAGATAAACACAGGCCCGTCGTGCCCATAGTGCCCTTCCTGCTGCATTCGCCAATCCTAATTGGGAACCCACCACTTCTGCAGCGCCCGTACTTCCCCCATTCACATCCCCAACCAAATGCAGTCGGCTGCATGAGAGGCATTTTCTTTATGTCCTCCCGAGTACCCCTACCCAACAAAAGATGTTGTGTCTGCAGCAAGCGCGGATATAGGCGTGACACCCGCTATTATTGTCCCTCCTGTCCTGACAATCCTGGTCTTTGCATTGGTGAATGTTTTGAACGCTACCATGCACTAGTTGAGTATTAGCATAGGGTACAGCATTCCACAGACTAGGCACACTTTCACAGGGTCTCCCAAGATGCCATCGCATTTTGAGAGACCCGAACCTGGAACCGGTTACCGTTATAAAAGTTAGTTACAAAAAAAGTGTAAAAAAAATAAAAAAAAAAATATATAAAATAAAAAAAAATAGTTGTCGTTTTATTGTTCTCTCTCTCTCTATTCTCTCTATTGTTCTGCTCTTTTTTACTGTATTCTATTCTGCAATGTTTTATTGTTATTATGTTTTATCATGTTTGCTTTTCAGGTATGCAATTTTTTATACTTTACCGTTTACTGTGCTTTATTGTTAACCATTTTTTTGTCTTCAGGTACGCCATTCACGACTTTGAGTGGTTATACCAGAATGATGCCTGCAGGTTTAGGTATCATCTTGGTATCATTCTTTTCAGCCAGCGGTCTACTTTCATGTAAAAGCAATCCTAGCGGCTAATTAGCCTCTAGACTGCTTTTACAAGCCGTGGGAGGGAATGGCCCCCCCCCCCACCGTCTTCTGTGTTTTTCTCTGGCTCTCCTGTCTCAACAGGGAACCTGAGAATGCAGCCGGTGATTCAGCCAGCTGACCATAGAGCTGATCAGAGACCAGAGTGACTCCAAACATCTCTATGGCCTAAGAAACCGGAAGCTACGAGCATTTTATGACTTAGATTTCGCCGGATGTAAATAGCGCCATTGGGAGATTGGGGAAGCATTTTATCACACCGATCTTGGTGTGGTCAGATGCTTTGAGGGCAGAGGAGAGATTTAGGGTCTAATAGACCCCAATTTTTTCAAAAAAGAGTACCTGTCACTACCTATTGCTATCATAGGGGATATTTACATTCCCCGAGATAACAATAAAAATGATTAAAAAAAAAAAATGAAAGGAACAGTTTAAAAATAAGATAAAAAAGCAAAAAAATAATAAAGAAAAAAAAAAAAAAAAAAGCAACCCTGTCGCCCCCTGCTCTCGCGCTAAGGCGAACGTAAGCGGCGGTCTGTCGTCAAACGTAAACAGCAATTGCACCATGCATGTGAGGTATCACAGCGAAGGTCAGATCGAGGGCAGTAATTTTTGCAGTAGACCTCCTCTGTAAATCTAAAGTGGTAACCTGTAAAGGCTTTTAAAGGCTTTTAAAAATGTATTTATTTTGTTGCCACTGCACGTTTGTGCGCAATTTTAAAGCATGTCATGTTTGGTATCCATGTACTCGACCTAAGATCATCTTTTTTATTTCATCAAACATTTGGGCAACATAGTGTGTTTTAGTGCATTAAAATTTAAAAAAGTGTGTTTTTTCCCCAAAAAATGCGTTTGAAAAATCGCTGCGCAAATACTGTGTGAAAAAAAAAATGAAACACCCACCATTTTAATCTGTAGGGCATTTGCTTTAAAAAAATATATAATGTTTGGGGGTTCAAAGTAATTTTTTTGCAAAAAAAATAACTTTTTCATGTAAACAATAAGTGTCAGAAAGGGCTTTCTCTTCAAGTGGTTAGAAGAGTGGGTGATGTGTGACATAAGCTTCTAAATGTTGTGCATAAAATGCCAGGACAGTTCAAAACCCCCCCAAATGACCCCATTTTGGAAAGTAGACACCCCAAGCTATTTGCTGAGAGGCATGTCGAGTCCATGGAATATTTTATATTGCGACACAAGTTGCGGTTAAGAGACAAATTTTTTTGTTGTCACTAAATGATATATTGCTCAAACATGCCATGGGAATATGTGAAATTACACCCCAAAATACATTCTGCTGCTTCTCCTGAGTACGGGGATACCACATGTGTGAGACTTTTTGGGAGCCTAGCCGCATTCCTATGACAACGTCCAATAGGACGAAACGTACGTCGGAAGGCAGACGCGCTGACATCATCGTTTCTACTCCATAACGAACGGGTGTATGCAGGCCGGCCGGCTGATTTTATACATGCTGTTTTATCTGTTTTTTTTGGTAAGTGTGCTACTCTACTTATTAATAAATTGGTCAAACGGATTCACACTATGGTGGATGTATTTTTTATCTCCCTGGGTCTCCATTGCTGAGCCTATCATTATCGATGAGTCCCGGGTGATCCTTCCTCCCTGCTGAGACAGATGGTGGTGTCCCCATTGAGTGGATTTTTGGCATAAGCTTCATTACAGCTTACCTCTGGTAATCATATATCTTCATAGGTGGTGGATTTTTTTCACAAGATGCCTTTATTCACTAAAGTCTTCAGTCACTATGGGTGGAATATATTGCAATAAGGACTATTGATAACAGAAGTCACCTTTTTTCACGGACTGTGTTTTTTGTTTTCTTTATTTTATTTTTTCAATTGCTACAATAATTTAATATTTTTTATGTGGTTCATAGCACATTTTTCTGATTTTTCACATTGTGTTGTTATTTGAGTTTATATTTTGATCACTTTATATTTTTCAATTATTCAATAATGATCTGTATTTAGCGCGGTTCTTTTATATATTGCCTCTAGGTTAGAACTGTGAACATTTTAATGAGATACAGGTGCATTATCCACTTACATGGAGGTTAAGGAAGTAAGGCACGGGTCCATCCACACTGGCGTGGTGTTCACTGCAGAGCGGCATTCTGAACAGCTTATTTTTCTGCCTGTGCAGGAGAAATCCTAGCCAGCAGAATCTCTGGGACCACAGCGATGAAACTGAGGCTTGGATAAGGCCAATGGTGAGGGCTGGAATGCCGTTAGGAAAAACGCCGCTGCAACCCACCAGTGACGTCATCACGCCCGGCACCGCGTTCCAGCCCTCACCATCAAAGCCTCGGTTTCATTGCTGTGGTCCCAGAGTCGCTGTGGTCAAGAGGTGCAAAGCCTAGGAGCTTCTATTTTATACTCTTCAAACAACTGGCTAGCATAGGTTCAAACCAACAGGACCCTTATCATCTGCTTCAGGTTGAAGTCTATAATATTTCATTTTTATAGTTAAAAGAAGAAACCATTTCAAGACACCACGTGATAGAGGGAAATGATCTTACAGGCTATTTGACAAAATATGATATATGCATGATATGCATGACATAAACTAAGGATCGAAAAAGAGAGAATAATACAACTAAAAATGAAAATTTCACTGCAGTGAAAGTGTCTCATAGGGGTTGATTTACTAAAACTGGGGAGTGCAAAATCTGGTTCAGCTCTGCATAGAGATCAGCTTCCCAGTTTTATTGTCAAATCCTAACTGAACAAGCTGAAGTTAGAAGCTGATTAACCACAGGGTGCAGAATGAACCATTTTGTTTTGTAGGCAATCCCAATTTTTCCGTAGAACGTCATTTTTTTAGTTTTTCCATGTTATACCAGGTAATTTTTAAATGCTATTCTTTATCAGTGAAGGCTGATAAAGTCGGTGAATGGTTTCAAACTGTTATAATAAAAATTAAGATTACGAACCTGCCATGGACTGTCTCCTTTGCGCCCTTTCTTTGCTCCTGTGAGACGGGCTGAATAGTCATAGTCAATGATTTTACTTCTGCCACAAGGAAAATCCTCTGTAAGATATCAGATATATGTATTCAGCACAACATGCACCTAATGTATAACAAATTTTTATCCCTTCCCCATAGTTCAGTTATAGGTATTTCTGCTCAGATTGATGCAGTTCAGGGAGTTATTTTGTTAGCGCTGTGAAATCTGGTCTGGGATATGGACAGGTCAAAAAAGAAGAGTTTTTGATTCTGGTGCCTGGGGCTCCTGACACAAGGCAATATGAGTATATAGCAGAAGAGGTGGTCTTAAATTTAAGTTTAAAAGGTAAACTTGGTTTAGGTGCCAAGTGTTGTTATGCTGGTGGTGAACTATGTAAGCTACACCCAAAAAAGGCAAGCAGAGGGCAAAGGACTAGTCACCAGTTTTGTCTATAGCACTAGTCTCCAAACTGTGGCCCTTTGCTTGCCTACATTCAGCCCTTGGATTACTATTCCTCCCACTGATACAAGGTACTGTTCCTCCCACTGACATCAATGATGAAGTATAGTTCTTTCCACTGACACCAACGATGGGACACTATTTCTTTCCCTGATACCAACAACGGGGCACTATTCCTTTCACTGACACCAACAATGGGGCTTAATTCCTCCCACTGATATAAATGATGGAATGCTATTCCTCCCACTGATACAAAAGATGGGGCACTATTCTACCCACTGACACCAATGATAGGGCTCTATTCCTTCTACTGACATCAATGATGGGGCACTATTCCTCCAATTGACACCAACAATGGGGCACTATTCCTTCCACTGACACCATCAATGGGGCAACGTTCCTTCCACTGACACCAATGATATTCCTTCTGCTGACATTAACAACTATTCCTCTCGCTGATACCAAGGTGGGGGCACTATCTCTGCTTCTACTGATCACATGTGCTATGCCATTTTTTCTATTCAGACTGGCCACCAAGCCTGTTCACTCAGACTGACACTGAGGCATTCCTACTCCCACTGACCACAGTCTAGTCCCTCTAAAGCTTGAAGGATAGTGATCTGGCCCTTTTCTTAGGAAGTTTGGAGACCCCTGGTCTATAGGTTACCAAAAACTGATATTTTCTTCATTACTGACCTACCCTGCCATGTTCTGCACCTTATCTCTGTATGGAAGCATCCATCTTGGTAGAGGCAGGGCTTTGCTTCCAAATTTCAGAGCTGTCGTCCTAATAGCTGCCAATCTGATTACGTATGAGGGAATATTCAAGAAGCAGCAGACGAGATGGAGGAAGCATAGATCCACAGAATGGATGAAGCAGAAGCAGGGAGATCCTTGCACTACAGGTCATTGGATACAGCTTTATTTTGAGCAAGGAAAAATGGGCAGCACTACAGTAGTGACATCTTTAATCTTACACCACAACTTGTGAGACTAGCAGTCAGAGGCACAGTGCTTCAGATCTCACATTGCAAATATACAGATTTGAATCTTAAGGCACAGAAAGTACACTGGTGACTTTACCACTTCTAGATGTTCTCTATAAAATAGACAATCTTTACTTTCTGAGTTTAAGTCCACTTACATGTTAAGAGCTCAATTGAAGAGCTAAAAATGCACGTTCAGCCAAAACTTGTTCTTTTAATTGTTGGATAGAGTGGGTATGAAATAGACCCTGCTGGGTTTTTACTGTGAACCTTTAAATAAATTTCCCTTCATTTATTGGGACTGTGGTCATACTGCTGCAAAGAAAAAAACAAAATACTGAACAGCAGTGGGTTTTACAGATGTACAGTGCCTTAAAAAAGTATTTATACCCCTTGAAATTTCCCACATTTTGTCATGTTACAACCAAAAATGTAAATGTATTTTACAGAGGTTTGTTAGAGAACCTAAGTGAACAAATAGCATCATGAAGGCCAAGGAACCCACCAGACAGGTTAGAGATAAAGTTGTGAAGAAATAACAACTTAAAGACTAATAATAAATAGTAAATAAATAATATTTTTGTGCTAGAAAATTACCTAGAACCCCCAAACATTATATATTTTTTTCAGACACCCTAGAGAATAAAATGGTGGTCGTTTATATATCGCAATACTTTATGTGACACCGTATTTGCGCAGCGGTCTTACAAGCGCAATTTTTTTGGAAAGAATACACTTTTTTGAATTAAAAAATAAGACAACAGTAAAATTAGCCCAATTTTTTTTATACTGTGAAAGATAATGTTACGCTGAGTAACTTGATACTCAACATGTCATGCTTCAAAATTGCGCCCGCTCGTGGAATGGCGACAAAGTTTGACCCTTAAAAATCTCCATAGGCGACGTTTAAAAATTTCTACAGGTTACCAGTTTTGAGTTACAGAGGTGGTCTTTTGCTAGAATTATTGCTCTCGCTCTAACGATTGTGGCGATACCTCACATGTGTGGTTTGAACACCGTTTTCATATGCGGGCGTGACTTACGCATGCGTTCACTTCTGCGCGCAAGCTCTCTGGGACAGGGCGCTTGAAATTTTCTCTTTTTTTTCTTATTTATTTTACTTTTTATTTTTTATTTTTACACTGTCCATTTAAAAAAAATTTGGGTCACTCTTATTTCTATTACAAGGAATGTAAACATCCCTTGTAATAGAAAAAAAGCATGACAGGACCTCAAAAAGACCTCAGATCTCACATTTACACTTAAATGCAATAAAAAAAATAAAATAAAATAATTTTTTTTTCAATAAAAAAAAATTCCCCTTTAAGACCATTGGGCGGAAGTGACGTTTGATGTTGCTTCCGTCATCCAATGTTATGGAGCCAAGCAGGGCCATCTTTTACTCACTCAGTTCCATGTCTCAGAAGGGAGAGGACCCGATTGTCTTCGCCGCTACCGGTGGCTCCGGTAAGCGGCGGAGACCACAGGGGAGCGGCGGGAGGGGGGCCCTCTCCCGCCCCCGATAAAAGTGATTTTGCGACAAATCTTGCGACTTTTATCTGAAAGTGGAATGCCTGCTGTTTAAAAAGATACCGGGGTTATGGAAGCCTTTAACGCCAAACAGACGGCGTACAATGACGACGGGCGGTCCGCAAGTGGTTTAAAGCAGGGTTAGGCTATAAAAAAATATCCCAAGCTTTGGACATCTCACGGAGCACTGTTCAATCCATCATCCGAAAATGGAAAGAGTATGGCACAACTGCAAACCTACCAAGACATGGTCATCCAGCTAAACTGACAGGTCGAGCAAGGAGAGCATTAATTAGAGAAGCAGCCAAGAGGCCCATGATAACTCTGGAGGAGCTGCAGAGATCCACAGCTCAGGTGAAAAAATCTGTCCCCAGGACAACTATTAGTCATGCACTCCACAAAACTGGAATTTATGGAAGAGTGTCAAGATGAATGCCATTGTTGAAAGAAAGGCATAAGAAATTCAGTTTTCAGTTTGCGAGAAGCCATGTGGGTGACACAGCAAACATGTGGAAGAAGGTTCTCTAGTCAGATGAGACCACAATTTAACTTTTTTGCCCAAAAGCAAAACGCTATGTGTGGCGGAAAACTAACACTGCACATCACCCTGAACACACCATCACCACTGTGAAACATGGTGGTGGCAGAATCATGTTGTGGGGATGCTATTCTTCAGCAGGGACAGGGAAGCTGGTCAGAGTTGATGGGAAGATGGATGGAGCCAAATACAGGGCATTCTAATGCCGCATACACACGGTCGGACTTTCTGGCATACTTGGTCTGGCACACTTTCTGACGGACTTTGTCCGCCAGGTGCGCCGGACTTTAAACGGACGGACTTGCCCACACACGACCGGACTTTCCGGCGGGCTAAGTCCGCCCGTCTTTCCAACGGACTTTCGCCGGAGTTACGGCGGACTTTCAGAATGAACGGACTTGCCCACACGTGGACAAGTCCATTCATATTGAACGTGACTCAGGTGCGACGGGACTAGAAAAGGAAGTCAATCTTGCCGCTTTTATCGGCGAGATTGACACCTTGCGAGCCCCGTCGCTGTGCATACCAGGCCCTTAGGTCTGGTATGGATTATAAAGGGAAACCCCTACACCGAAAAAACGGCGTGGGGTCCCCCCTAAAATCTATACCAGACCCCGATCTGTACACGCAGCCCAGCCAGTCAGGAAAGGGGGTGGGGACGAGCGAGCGCCCCCCCTCCTGAACCGTACCAGGCCGCATGCCCTCAACATGGGGGGGTGGGTGCTTTGGGGGAGGGGGGCGCCCTGCGGGCCCCCCCACCCCAAAGCGCCTTGTCCCCATGTTGATGAGGACAAGGGCCTCTTCCCGACAACCCTGGACGTTGGTTGTCGGGGTCTGTGGGCGGGGGGCTTATCGGAATCCGGGAGCCCCCTATAAGAGGGCCCCCAGATCCCGGCCCCCCCACTCTATGTGAATGAGTATGGGGTACATGGTACCCCTACCCATTCACCTAGGGAAAAAGTGTCAATAATAAAACACACTACACAGGTTTTTAAAATAATTTATTAAACAGCTCCGGGGGGGATCTTCCTCCGGCTTCGGGGGTCCCTCCAGTTCATCTTCTCCCGGCGTCCGGTTGGTTCTTCTCCGCTCTCTCCGGCCTCTTCTTCCGGTGTTCCAGTTCTTCGGCTGGCTCCTCCGCTGTCTTCAGGTAGCTCTCTTGCCAGCGGAGGTCCTGACTTCTGGGCTTCTGGGCTTCTCTTCTCTTCTCCAGATGTTGACACGACGCTCTCTCCGGCTGGACTGCTCTCTGAGGGCTCCGTTGTGACTTATATAGGCGGAGACCCCGCCCCCTTTTGATGTCACAGTCCCTGGGCATGCTGGGACTGTGACGTTTTAGGGGGCGTGGTCACTGGGTGATGTTGACCACGCCCCCTAAAACGTCAGTCAAAGTTTAAAACCTAAATCCAGTTGAGAATCTGTGGCAAGACTTGAAAATTATATAGGATAAAAAATGTAGCGCATAGTACACGTGTATAAAATCAAGGCCAAAAACAATTCTGGAATAGTACTTGCAAAAAATATAAATGCAACGACAGCCAAATGGCTAGTGATAAACATAAAGTCAATGGGTGAATATAAGTGTAAGGAATATAATGTCCCGCTACACAGGAAGGTGAATATGCTCCAAAGGGTGATGGTATTTAAATGGTTATCCAAAGTTAAACTTCGCCAAAACTCGACATTTCAACGGAATGGAACAATCATGGAAAGGATGGTGTGTAAAAACTCTTACCAGATCCAGTGGATTCCCATGTCAGCGACAGGGAATCGCATGAGCAGTGTGCCACCCAGGGCGTGGAAAGAGACGTCTTGTCACTCTATAATGATACAAAGACAAAACAAAAAGGCGCCTCTAAGTGCAGAAGATTAACAGTTTTAATGCCCCAAAAAGGGTTAAAAACACTTACAGAATGGAAGTGGAGATCAAGCACATCATAAAAAAGCTGCATTGGAAGGGGTGGCGGTCAGAGGAAGCCTACAGATGGAATGGATGTGATCACTGAACACAGCGGTGAGGGAAACAGGAAGCCGCTGTGAAGCCGGCGTCATCAGCTGGAAGGGAGACGAACCCGGAAGTGATGTCATCCACAGGGCGGCTCAGTAACCAGCCTGAACCGCAAACAAACAGCCTGGTCGAGGATGTGATGTCATCAGAAAGGGACGCGTTTCGGAACCATCAATCGTTCCTTTTTCAACCTATGGCCATACTGATGACTGGAAAGGAATATATACACACCCACTGACAGTGGATTGGCCAGTGGGCGGGGGCAGCAAGGGAACATTTATTAAGTTGTAATCAGTTCGTTTTGTGCATGTCAATAAAGGGGAACAAATAGATACCTGCTACAGCATTATTAAAACCATTATAAAAGACATTTTAAAAAAGACATTTAAAAAACATTTAAAAAACGTGTATAAAAACAAATATGAAAATGGGATAAAAAGAAAAGAAAGAAATGGGATGTAATGGTGCAATATGTAAAACAGCAATATGTGAAATGTAAAACAGCAACCAGTCATGAAGCCCGCAAAGCACATAACAGAAGGGGAATGGTGTAAGCGGGCAGGATGATGTCGATATTAAACTACAGGCTACTATCAATTATTGATCATTAATCGTAAAAAAGAGGATAATAATGAGGGTTATGGGGGGAGCTTAGAATACTGTCTAAAAAAGGAAGTATCATGTTAAAGTATGGCGCTGACTTCAAAATCTTCATTTAACCCTCCGGGGGCTAGAACATTAAGTAAAAATATCCAGTACATTTCTCTGTGGCATAGGCGTCGATAACGTTCAGCAGCGGGGAGGTCTTTTGGCATTGCCTCAATAATCCATACTTTAAGGCCATTCGTGGATTTGTTATGGGTGTGAAGATAGTGTCTGGGAACACTATGATTATCTAGTCCACCTTCAATCAAACGGTTTGGCGAACATCGCCGTTTAATTGAAGGTGGACTAGATAATCATAGTGTTCCCAGACACTATCTTCACACCCATAACAAATCCACGAATGGCCTTAAAGTATGAATTATTGAGGCAATGCCAAAAGACCTCCCCGCTGCTGAACGTTATCGACGCCTATGCCACAGAGAAATGTACTGGATATTTTTACTTAATGTTCTAGCCCCCGGAGGGTTAAATGAAGATTTTGAAGTCAGCGCCATACTTTAACATGATACTTCCTTTTTTAGACAGTATTCTAAGCTCCCCCCATAACCCTCATTATTATCCTCTTTTTTACGATTAATGATCAATAATTGATAGTAGCCTGTAGTTTAATATCGACATCATCCTGCCCGCTTACACCATTCCCCTTCTGTTATGTGCTTTGCGGGCTTCATGACTGGTTGCTGTTTTACATTTCACATATTGCTGTTTTACATATTGCACCATTACATCCCATTTCTTTCTTTTCTTTTTATCCCATTTTCATATTTGTTTTTATACACGTTTTTTAAATGTTTTTTAAATGTCTTTTTTAAAATGTCTTTTATAATGGTTTTAATAATGCTGTAGCAGGTATCTATTTGTTCCCCTTTATTGACATGCACAAAACGAACTGATTACAACTTAATAAATGTTCCCTTGCTGCCCCCGCCCACTGGCCAATCCACTGTCAGTGGGTGTGTATATATTCCTTTCCAGTCATCAGTATGGCCATAGGTTGAAAAAGGAACGATTGATGGTTCCGAAACGCGTCCCTTTCTGATGACATCACATCCTCGACCAGGCTGTTTGTTTGCGGTTCAGGCTGGTTACTGAGCCGCCCTGTGGATGACATCACTTCCGGGTTCGTCTCCCTTCCAGCTGATGACGCCGGCTTCACAGCGGCTTCCTGTTTCCCTCACCGCTGTGTTCAGTGATCACATCCATTCCATCTGTAGGCTTCCTCTGACCGCCACCCCTTCCAATGCAGCTTTTTTATGATGTGCTTGATCTCCACTTCCATTCTGTAAGTGTTTTTAACCCTTTTTGGGGCATTAAAACTGTTAATCTTCTGCACTTAGAGGCGCCTTTTTGTTTTGTCTTTGTATCATTATAGAGTCTGCTTCAGTCTTTTAAAGTTGCAGCCCTTTCTGCTGAAGATTACTTCACCATCCCATCATAATCATCTACACCATTCTTGTTATTTTGGACTGCCTAATTTCAGTAGAGACTCTTTCTGGATCATGTTAGTCCTGTGCTCCCTATATACCCCTTTTTTATTTTCCATTTGTCTTGTCACTCGAGTCCTCTAGATTAGAATCTGCATGGATCCCCAGGGGCCGCCGGGCAGGTCCTCACAGTAGACAACCGAGGTATAGATCAGGAAGGCAAGGACGTCACTTGTGGAGCTGTAGTAGGCACTTAACCTCATTCGGAAGGTATGGAGAAAGAAAAAATATGCCTCCACATAGTACAGATAAAAGGGGGTATTTTTATTTCTAAAAAAAAATGCCCATTCACCATCCTTCATGTTGCCCATTTCTTTTTACTCATTGTGATCACGTTTTTTTTGTTTAAAGGTTTTTTAGAAATAAAAATACCCCCTTTTATCTGCACTATGTGGAGGCATATTTTTTCTTTCTCCATACCTTTCGAATGAGGTTAAGTGCCTACTACAGCTCCACAAGTGACGTCCTTGCCTTCCTGATCTATACCTCGGTTGTCTACTGTGAGGACCTGCCCGGCGGCCCCTGGAGATCTATGCAGATTCCAACCTAGAGGACTCGAGTGACAAGACGTCTCTTTCCACGCCCTGGGTGGCACACTGCTCATGCGATTCCCTGTCGCTGACATGGGAATCCACAGGATCTGGCATATTTTTTCTTTCTCCATACCTTCCGAATGAGGTTAAGTGCCTACTACAGCTCCACAAGTGACGTCCTTGCCTTCCTGATCTATACCTCGGTTGTCTACTGTGAGGACCTGCCCGGCGGCCCCTGGAGATCCATGCAGATTCTAACCTAGAGGACTCGAGTGACAAGACGTCTCTTTCCACGCCCTGGGTGGCACACTGCTCATGCGATTCCCTGTCGCTGACATGGAAATCCATAGGATCTGGTAAGAGTTTTTACACACCATCCTTTCCATGATTGTTCCATTCCGTTGAAATGTTGAGTTTTGGCGAAGTTTAACTTTGGATAACCATTTGAATACCATCACCCTTTGGTGCATATTCACCTTCCTGTGTAGCGGGACATTATATTCCTTACACTTATATTCACCCATTGACTTTGTTTAGCACTAGCCATTTGGCTGTCGTTGCATTTATATTTTTTTCAAGCACTATTCCAGAATTGTTTTTGGCCTTGATTTTATACACGTGTACTATGCGCTACATTTTTTATCCTATATATTCATTGTTGTTGTCAGACTGTGTGTAGCTGCTTTTTCCTTTTTTCATTTGTTAGCGCAGTGTTTTCCATGTATTTTTCCACTGTTAAAAGACTTGAAAATTGCTGTTTACAGACGTTCTCCATCCAATCTGACAGAGCTTGAGTGATTTTGCAGAGAAGAATGGGCAAACTTTTCGCTCTCTAGATGTGCAAAACTGGTAGAGACATCCCTAAAAAGACATCCCTAAAAAGACTTGCAGCTATAATTGCAGGGAAAGGTGGTGCTACAAAGTATTGACTCGGGGGGGCTGCACCCCCCTGAGTCAAATGCACCCCACACTTTTCAGATATTTATGTGTAAAAAATTTTGAAAACCATTTATCATTTTCCTTCCACTTCACAATTATATGCCACTTTGTGTTGGTTTATCACATAAAATCCCAATAAAATACATTTAAGTTTTTGGTTGTAACATGACAAAATGTGGAACATTTCAATGGGTATGGATACTTTTTCAAGGCACTGTACATTACATAAATATATGAGAGCAAATATAAAAAAAAGGCCAGGAGGAGACCTGTCAAAAATACATTATTGACTCTCAACCAATCTCTATACTGCATTGAGAAGCTTGCATATTATGAATGGGCAGTACAATGCAGGCAGCAGTGTGCACAACCTAGCTTTCTATAATCTATAAGCTAAATATATATCTGCTCTTTATTATACTCATCAACAAAAAACCTTTTCTCTGAGTCCATTGAGGGACACAGATTGAAAGTAAGAAACCTAGGGTTATACTGCTGCCTATAGGAGAATGTAACATTAGTCAGATTAAAAAACTGAAGGCCAGCCCTCTTGAGACTATAACCCCTCCCACCTTAAACATGCTTATTTGTATAGATTTTATGACAAGTACAAAAATTTTATTTTCTCTATCATCCCTTGAGGGACATGACTTGATAGTAATAAACTTAGGGATGTACAAAAGCAGTCCAAACTGTGGTCTTCCAAATAACACAAGAAAAACAGTTGAATAGTTGCTTCCAGAACCTTTTAACTGAAACTAGCAACTACAGCAGCAGACACATCGATCTTGTAGAAAGTATGTACACAAAACCATGTTGCAGCTATACAAATCTGTGACACCGAGTCCTGGTAATGAAATCTTAAGAAACTCTCACTGCCAGTGCCCTAGTGTAGTGGGATATAACTGAAAAGGAGGCATTTAAATCTGCAATTTAGAGGCCTGCACAACAACCTCTTGAAGCCATTTAGAAATAGTGGATTTGGAGGCCAGAGAACATCTTTTAGAACTTTCTGCAATGAAAAAATGGGATCAGTCTAAAATAAGCAGTGGCAGAAAGGTATACCCTGACAGCCCTTACCAACTCAAGGCAATATAGAGAAATCTCCTTGGGGTGAACCATCTCAAAACATTGTTAGATTGAAATACCATAGCTGGATTGGAGAAATAACAGGGGTAGTAATGTGTGTAACCCCTTTGTTGGCAGGTACAGTTAGCTTGTCTTCCACTAGGTGGCAATGTTCCCAGACAGTATGGTAAATAAAGGTTGTAAGTTGTAATTTACTTGTTCTCAGAGCTAGCCAGGTCACATGATATTGACATCAAACATGTGGGCGTGTATATAGGCTGTAGAGGAAATCTCCTACCTGAACTCTCAGCACTGGAGAAACTGTGCAGTTTATCATGTAATTGTGGTATACAGATCATCCAAAAAGGTATATAGTGGTAGTATTTTAATGTAAAAAGAAGGTTTGTGGGCACTGTTTGTGGGGGGGGGGGGGCGGATGAACTATTTTTATATTACTGGGTTTAGTAACACTTCTCTTTTAGATAAATCCCTCTTTAGTGATGTCATGAGTATAGTTAGTGCCCATATAAATGCCAGTGTGGGCCCAAGTAGATGGGGCATGTGAGCCAGACACTCCAGAGCTGCTAAGATGTAATTGCCTGCAGTATCGATCCAAAGGGCCCTGTTCTAGGCAGGGTGGTACAGACCTGGACTGAATACTAATATGTAAATAGTGGTGGAAGCCTGGGAATGAGTGTGCCATCTGGGAGCATGCCTGGTTGGGTACAGCTATAGAAGGGACAAGGAGAGAGAGACTGGTATACTAAAGGAAGCACCTTCATCAACCTGAACCTCAGCAGGGGGTCCTGTGATGAGTAGATGGAAGCTAATGCTTAGTATATATATGGGGAAGTGGTCCCAAAACTGTGGTGCTCCCAAGCAGAGGAATGGAGGTGTAGAGGGAATATGGCCTATAAGATATGTGCTTGCATTCTGCACAGAAATAACAGCTACAGAATCTCCACTCCTATGTGTGGCTTTCCACGGCAAATAATTCTGATAGTGTGTCAAATGTGATGTCAGATGTCATGGAAATTAAGTTAAAGGGTAAAGTGCAGAAAGTGCATTTTATGTGTGTGTGTAGGGGTGGCCCTGTGTGGTTGCTGCGTGTTTCAACATCCACACATCACCCTGCTTGGTCAGACATCCATTTTAGGCACACTTTCTCCAGTCAATGAACAGTCTCTTGCTTGTTTTTATTAGGGGTTTAAATTTGGATGGGGAAAAGGGACAAGGATGCCCAAATGATGAATCTTTCTTAGTGGAAATAAAGGTAGTTGAATTAAAGTTGACAGTCTCTGCTACTTCACATCTCCTCCAGCACACTACTTGAGATCACTTGCTTTCCTCTACTGTCCAATTATAGATTCCTGTCACCGTTAGCACATGGCTAGGCCTCACTCTGAATAAGTCCTAACATTTTCCTAGTAGCCATTTCCAGGCGGGGGTCTGCAGTCCCCTCTGTGGTAGCAACTAGGGATGCACCGAAAATTTGGCCATCAAAACATATCGGACAAAAATGGCCCTTTCGGCAAAAAGCCGAAAGAGAATTCTTGCCGAAAATCTCACATGCGCAGTAGAGGCGGCAGAACCAGCGGGTGACGTCACTCGTTGTGTGGGCGGCGTGCACGTTCCTCGCGGTTAAGACGCCGCAACGCCACACTCGTAAGCACATTCCCTGCTGAGACGCTGGTACCTTCCCCGCTGACGCTCCTCGTGCTTGTGAGACGCTGCTGGGACCTGAGAGACGCTGCTGGGAATCAAGAAACAGTACTGGGACCCAAGAGACGGTACTGGGAAGTGAGAGACTGTACTGGGAAGCGAGAGACGGTACTGGGAAGCGAGAGACGGCATCATAGAGGGCTGCACATAGCATACTCAAGTACAAGAGTGGGCACTCTCACTCCTGGATGGCTACCATTACTATTCGCCGGTGAGCATTGCTGCTTTTGCCTTCTTAAACTGACAGAAACAAACTAATAATTTTATTTCCTGACTATTTTATTATAGTACTGACTATTTAAAATGACTGTGTGTCTGCACTGCAGTACATCTGATTTGACTTGTAGCAAAAAAAAAATATATAATTAAACTGACTGAGTGATTAAATATGATTTGAAATAGAATGTAATGGATTGCAAATTGCAAGCTATTTTGTTTAGCTATTCTGTAGTATACAGTATAAGATCCATGCGCTTGCTTGCTGTTATTGAATGTGTCACTTTGACAGCGTAGTATAAGTTATACAGTACTGACATGACAGCAAGCTGTTTTGCTTTTGTCTATCTAGCAAGGTTACTCTGTGGTATAAGCAAAGAAGCTGAGATTTCTGCAATGTGTAAATGTGCTTTTACTATACAAAGATGCTGTACATACAAAACTATTACAATATTAGGAATACAATACAAGACTGACAGATATCTATAACAAGCAAAATGCCTAGCAAACTGAACAGCCTATGGCCTAACAGTACAAATACACTTAAAAGTTACTTATCTTATGTCTGATTAATATAAAAAAAAAAAATATTTTTAACAAATGCAATACACAAGCGCATGAATTTTTTAAACATGACAGTATGCAATAAATATATAATATATTATATTTCATATATAATATATTAATAATTATATTTATTGCGTACTGTCATGTTTAAAAAATTCATGCGTTGCTGTCATGTCAGTGTCGTATAACTGTAAAACTTAACCACTTACCTACCACCGCACGACGATGTACGTCCACACTTTGAATGGGGATATTGTTGTTATGGCAGCAGTTAGCTGTCATAACCCTGATATCCCCGTTTTCGTGCCGCGGCCGGATTTCAGATAAAAGTGGTCCCTGCGGCGGATTCGCCGCGAGATCACTTTTATCGGTGGTGGGAGAGGGCCCCCCCTCCCGCCGCGATCTGGTGCATCTGTCTCCGTCCTGTGTCTGGAGACGAGTGAGGCTAAGATGGCGCTCACTCGTCTCCATGACACTGCTGGGCGGAAGCGACGTCAAAACGTCACTTCCGTCCACGCCTCTTAAAGGCACATTTTTTTAAATGACTTTTTTTTTTTTTTATTGCATTTTAGTGTAAATATGAGATCTGAGATCTTTTTGACCCCAGATCTCATATTTAAGAGGTCCTGTCATGCTTTTTTCTATTACAAGGGATGTTTACATTCCTTGTAATAGGAACAAAAGTGAACCATTTTTTTTTTAAACAGTGTAAAAATAAATAAAATATTGTAAAATAAATAATAAAAATAAAACATTTTTAAAAAAAAAAAACCCCGTCCCAACGAGCTCGCGCGCAGAAGCGAATGCATATGCGAGTAGCGCCTGCATATGAAAACGGTGGTCAAACCACACATGTGAGGTATCGCCGCGACCGGTAGAGCGAGAGCAATAATTCTAGCCCTAGATCTCCTCTGTACCACAAAATATGCAACCTGTAGAATTTTTTAAACATCGCCTATGGAGATTTTTGAGGGTAGAAGTTGGATGCCATTCCACGAGCGGGCGCAATTTTCAAGCGTGACATGTTGGGTATCAATTTACTTGGTGTAACATTATATTTCACAATATAAAAAAAAATGGGCTAACTTTACTGTTGTCTTATTTTTTTAGTCAAAAAAGTGAATTTTTTCCAAAAAAAGTGCGCTTTTAAGACTGCTGCGCAAATAGGGTGCAAAAAAAAGTATTGCAATGACCGCCATTTTATTCTCTAGGGTTTTAGAAGAAAAACCATATATAATGTTTGGGGGTTCTAAGTAATTTTCTAGCAAAAAAAACTGTTTTAAACATGTAAACACCTAAAATCCAAAACGAGGCTGGTCCTTAAGTGGTTAAAATACTACGCTGAGACAAAGTGACAGATTTTATTCAATGACAACAAGGCGCATGGAGTATACTACAGAATAGCTCAAAAAAATAAAATAGCATGCAATTTCAATTTGCAAGCAATCCATTCCATTTCAAATCAAATTTATTCAGTTCAATTATATTTTTTTGGTACAAGTCAGATGTACTGCAGTGCAGACATAACTATCTTGCATGCCAAGAGCAGCACCATAAAAAAAAGGATTGGTTAGCTTTTATTTTATTTTTTAAAGCTGCCTCCTGGGGTTTAGCTTTTAAATTGATATCGTTCCCCCCCCTCAGATTTCACTCCCGCTATAAATCATTCTATGATATTATTCTACGTTACCAGCAAAGGTGGACCATGTCTGCAGTGTGGAAATATTTTAAAGTTTCTGATAAAGACCCCAAATTTGCAATCTGTATGCTTTGCTCAACAGAAATTTCAAGAGGGGGTACAGTGCCAAAGAATTTTTCAACAACAGGTTTGATACACCACCTGAAAACACGTCATCCAGTTCAGCATTCTGATTACAAGAAAACAGCGCCACTTTCAAAAAGTGCCTCAGGATTAACACCATCTGTGGCCACAGTGTTTGAAAAGGTTAAAAATATGCAAGTGACAGTCCAAAGCTCATGCCATTACAGCTAAAGTTATGGAATTTATTGCATTAGACGACCAGCCATTCTCTGTTGTGGAGGACATTGGATTCCGTAGGCTCATGCAACATATTGAGCCGCGTTACTCACTACCAAGCAGACGCTACTTTGCAGATACCAGTATACATGAATTGTTTAGCTGTGTTAGAAAACACATTCGGGAGCTCATGACTACCGACATCATAGCAATCAGTTTTACTACCGACATTTGGAGTTCAGATGTCAGTCCAACGAGCATGCTCACCCTGACAGCACAGTGGATAGATGACAAATTTCAATTGCAAAACATCCTACTTAACGCGCGTGAGTTTGTTGAATCACATACTGCAGCAGCAATATCTGATGCTTTAAAAACCATGCTTGACACTTGGCACTTTGAGAAGTCTAAAGTGCATTTGATTGTCAGAGATAATGCGCGGAACATGGCAAAGGCAATGGAGGACAGTGAATTTCAAAGCATACCGTGCATGGCACACACGCTACAATTGGCTGTGAATGAAGGATTGCTGAGTCAGCGCACCATATCTGATATCATATCAAAAGGAAAAAAAATTGTGGGTCACTTTAAGCCTTCTCCGCTTGCTTATTCCAGATTACAAGCTTTGCAGATGCAGTTTGGAATGGCACCGAAACGACTGCAACAAGATGTAACCACTCATTGGAACAGCACCTACTATATGCTACAAAGTCTTTTTGAACAAAAGCGTGTTTTAGCTGCATACATTGCAGATTACGAGCTGCCAGCAACACTGAGTGCACTACAGTGGATGTTAGTTGAAAATAGTTTGTCTCTTCTATCTCCAAATGAACAGTTAACAAAAGAAATAAGCTCAGCTAATGCTTCCATTGCTGAAGTTATCCCCTTGATTGCTGCACTGAAGCGTCTGCTTGGAAAAGAGGTAGAAACAGACCATGGCGTAAAAACGGCTAAAACCACTCTACTGGAGGCCGTTACCAACCGGTTTCAAGACACCAAGTCCAACCCTCTGTAACAAACATAAACCAACTCAAACGAGTCCAACCCTCTGTACTACATTGCAACAGTTCTAGATCCTCGATTTAAAGAGCATTACTTTAATGTGGAGAAAAAGCAGCGTGCACTGGAAATAAATATATATAAACGAACTAGTGCGCAAAAAAACCACAATACGAACAAAAATATTTTTGGGACTGACGGTAAAATACCCAATAGAGAGCCGCCAACACAGATGGGTCCACTCAGCTCCCCCAGGGTAGAATATTAAATAGAGATGTGTGGCGCTACTCCATCAATCAGTATCAAACAGATAATCCGAAATCACAACTAGACTTATCTAGGATATAGGATGAAAATGGTAGAGTGGGCTCCACCCCCTATAATCAATGCTAGGAAACAATATATTAACTTTAAAAGATGTCACCATACATGGGTTGATCAAAGAGGAGACCAGTTCTAAAGAGTGGAGATGGATAAATAAATACCAATAATTAAAATAGTCAATAAAATATAAGCTGTCTCAGTGCCCAGAAAATTAAATATAGACTGTATAGGCCACCTCACATCAAGTGACAAATAGAAAGTAGACCTGTGAATAAACTAGCTTCCCAAAATAACTAAACAACAAAATCCTTAATCATAAACGAAGTTGACAATGTGACGCAAGTGCCAGCTGAAGATCAAATATTTTCTAGTGCTGATATCAAAAATAAGTGGATCTTATAAGTGAACCAATATAATGGACTGATATAAAGTGCAAAAAAATCCCTAAAGTGAAAAGATTATTACATATAATCCACAATATAGTAATACAGTCATAACATAATAAACATTCTAATATAGTGTAGGTAAATAATAAAAGTAAAAAAATTGTGAATCCAATAGGACAGATAATCCCACAACAGAGATGCTGTCCCAAATAGTGACAATAGTGCAGTATAGTCCATACAACAAGTGCAATTGTGATGAGTGATTTCCACAGATGACAGTCTTTGAATAAAGTGCAAATTGTGCAATGACTGGTACTTTTCTTCTATGCACGTTCTAGTGCATCTCCCCACTGTTCCCCCCAGCCTCTCACCTCCAGCAGCGGCCCCCAAATGGGCCAAGTAGAGCGGGTAAATTTTTTAGGAGAGGATGTATCTCATGAAGCGCCTCCTTAGCATCAATGGGTCTGTCTCTCTGCAACTCCTCCCGCAGCTCACAGCAATCCCAGCATTCCCAGCAGTTATTTAGGAACAAAGGAGAGGTCTCATGGTGCAGTAATTCAATGCAAATTTAGTAATTTAGTAATAATCTTTTCACTTTAGGGATTTTTTTGCACTTTATATCAGTCCATTATATTGGTTCACTTATAAGATCCACTTATTTTTGATATCAGCACTAGAAAATATTTGATCTTCAGCTGGCACTTGCATCACATTGTCAACTTCGTTTATGATTAAGGATTTTGTTGTTTAGTTATTTTGGGAAGCTACTTTATTCACAGGTCTACTTTCTATTTGTCACTTGATGTGAGGTGGCCTATACAGTCTATATTTAATTTTCTGGGCACTGAGACAGCTTATATTTTATTGACTATTTTAATTATTGGTATTTATTTATCCATCTCCACTCTTTAGAACTGGTCTCCTCTTTGATCAACCCATGTATGGTGACATCTTTTAAAGTTAATATATTGTTTCCTAGCATTGATTATAGGGGGTGGAGCCCACTTTACCATTTTCATCCTATATTCTAGATAAGTCTAGTTGTGATTTCGGATTATCTGTTTGATACTGATTGATGGAGTAGTGCACTGGAAATGATACTGGCATAAATGGAGGTAGTGGAAGCATCTAGTGAAGGAGTTTTGAGGTGTCGCACAGAGGAAAGTGAGAAACGGTCGCATACAAGTGAAGTGGAACACACTCCCTGCATATCTATTTAGCTGAACAGCCTATTGCCAGAAGCGACAATCCCCTTTAATACTGGTGCATCAACAAAGAACGTTTTCCCTTGCTTGCACAGATTGCACGCAGATATTTATCTGCTCCAAGCACCAGTACAGAGAGTGAGAGACTATTCAGTCTAGCACCTCATATTCTTGATGAGAAGAGGAACCATCTCTCCTGTGGGAAAGCTGAACAGCTTTTGTTCTTAAAGCAAAATCTGCCACTTTTACTGAAATAGATTTAAAAATCCGTAGCATAGACCAATTCATTTACCATGTTGAACATACAGTAGTAAATGAATTTGTATTGGACTGTGCTATTGGACAATTGGAACATACAACATAGTATGACTGACTACCCAGGGGCGGATCCAGAGTCTTGTCTCGGGAGGGGCACTGTCAGAAATACGTTTTTTTGTGGGCAATTTATCGGGGAAATGGCTGATGTTGGCGCTTCATTGATCACTGCACCATGGTTGTTATGGTGTCAGGATGATTGTAGAACATTTTTTTTCTATTATTACATTGTAATATAAAATGAAATGGTTCAACTCACCATAATGCAGAATCAGTGGGAGCCCCGAGTGTGTCAATTTCCACCGTCGCCTGCAACACATTGCGAATTGTCACTTGCCTGCCACCAGGTGCAGATTGTCACTTGCCACGTCACCTGCCACACATTGCGAATTATCACTTGCCACGTCACCTGCCACACCTTGCAGATTGTCACTTGCCACACCTTGCGGATTGTCACTTGCCATGCCACTTGCCACATCTTGCGGATTGTCCACTTGCCACGTCACCTGCCACACCTTGCGGATTGCCACTTGCCACGCCACTTGCCACACCTTGCGGATTGTCCACTTACCACACCTTGCGGTCCACTTGCCACGTCACCTGCCACAATTTGCGGATAGTCACCTGCCTGCTAAGGTGGTGTTTTGTCTGTTTTTTGCTGTGTCCTAGACTCAGGCAGCAGAGAGATATGTAATCTCTCTGCTGCCCACGCTGCCTGCACAGTGAGGGCGGAACTTAGTTACTGCAGGGATGCAGGGCGGTGAGAGATGATCTCATCTCTCTGCTCCCCATCCTTCGGCTAGCTGATTGGCTAGCTGTGCGCTCATGCCGAGCCGCCCACACACTGACCCGGCAGTCCGGCCTGCCCGCCCACAAACTGCGCCGACCGCTCGCAAACCTCGCCACCCGATGCGCCCGCAGAGAGACCTGCGGAGTGGCTCGTGGAGCCGCCCACTCTCTTATCTGCCAGGCCCGCAACCAATTTCTCGGGGGTGGCAATTGCCCCGTTGCCCCCCCCCTGGATCCGCCCCTGTGACTACCTAGTATGTTCCAAATGTCTAGTGCCATTTGTTGGTTGTTCATTGTAGTTCTTCTACAGTTTTTTGCACTTCAATTTAAGAGAGAACTCCAGCTTTTGAACTACTGTACCATAGTTTGTTGCTGTTGGGCCAAACTATGTCTCTCCCTAAGCTGTCAGCCCACTGCATGTGCAAATGCAAAACTGTATGTTCTGTATCTGTGGCTGTCTACATACTACAGTACTATATCGCACTCTGTTCCGGGGATGGGCGGTGACTTCCATAAACACAGACTAGTCTGCATTGCTCGCTGTGATTGGCTAAGCACCGCTGCTGTAGATTAATCTGTGTTCCACTTCCAGGATGTCTCCGCCCATACCCGGGGCCGGAACACAGTGCGGTCTACTGTATGACTAGTATGTATCTAACCTGCAACTACATACATACACTTTTATATCGCACATCCAGCCGCTGACACCTTAGGGAGAGAACTTGGGGAAAAAAACTACTAGTTCTCATTTAAGTTGAAAGAAAATAATAAAATAAAAATGTTATTATAGCATAGCACTGTACTATGTTATATTTACAGAAACTGTGAAATAACCGCCTTCTGCCATATTTCTGTTATGGTTAGTTTAGAGAGTTGTTCTTTAAAGTACTTACTTATACATAGTTTGTTGAAATTCTGTTGTTGGGCCAAACTATGTCATTGTCTCTCGGCTTTCTCCCTAAGCTGTCAGCCCGCTGCATGTGCAAAACTGTATGTTCTGTATCTGTGGCTGTCTACATACAGTACTATATACACTATACCGCACTGTGTTCTGGGTATGGACGGAGACCTCCATAAACACAGACTAGTCTACATTGCTTGCTGTGATTGGCTGAGCGCCGCTGCTGTAGACTAGTCTGTGTTCCAGGATGTCTCCGCCCATACCCGGGGCCGGAACACAGTGCGGCCTACTGTATGACTATGTATGTAACCCGCATCTACATACATACACATATCGCACATCCAGCCACTGACACCTTAGGGAGAGAGAACTGAATTGCTAGTTCTGATGTAAGTTGGAAATGAATAAAATATAAAAAAAGTCAGTCTTTGATATTTTTATATTATTATTATATTAATATAATTATTATTATTAATATTATATATTATTATTTATTTTTATTTTTTTGTGCCTGTTTTATTTGGTATGGTGGTGCAATGTGCACTGACTGCAATCTTATTTTATTTTATTTTTATTTTCTGTGTCCACTGTCCAATTTTATGTGGGATACTTTTTATAAAGTACTTTTTGACATTACTGGATTGTAGTATTCTTTTCTTCATAAATTTAATGATTAAGTTGAATATAAATATAACGAATAGAAATGTAACACAATTTTGTATATCCAATAATTTTTTTTGGGTAATATATAAAAAAAGCCTATTTCGGTGCTGTTTCGGTATCGGTTTCGGTTTTCGGGAGCAAGGAAGATTTATTTTCGGTATCAGTTTCGGCACCAAAAAACTCATTCGGTGCATCCCTAGTAGCAACCATTTTAGATGAAAAGAATAATTGTGCTAACTGATACTTGGTGGACTACTGCTCCCAGCAAGTCTGGTGCAAATCCTGCCAACCCTCCTGGCTTTAGCGACTTGACTTCAATAACACCACAGTCTCTCCCTCTGGCTCCACATCCAATCCTGGCATGTCTCTCCCAGAGCTTCTCACTGTGCTTCTCGCTCACCAACACCCAGCATGGATCCCTCCTGAATGACATTCCCGGCAGTGCTCCAGACTGTCCTCCGCCTGCTTCTGTTCCAGGACACTTCTCAATGACCGTGTAGAGAGAGGCTCCCTCCCAGCTCCCGAGCTCCAGGCCTGAGTTAACCCCCCCCCCAGAAAGAGGGTTTCCTCAGGGCCACGACAGTCTAACACTCCATCTCAGTTTTTCCACCCGACAACTCCTCCTACAGCAGGCTGACCATGGGTATATATAGGAGGCCTGCCCCCTGCCAATCCTAGTTGGGGATTGGTCAGTGCTCCCAAATACACCCCATGTCACTCCAGCACTCTGTCCTGCCTCTTTTTCAAAGCCTTCTCACTGGAAACAGAGGAGGCGCCAGAGAGCTGAGGCACATGTTAGTCACCTGCTGCTACACTAAACCACTCCCCTACACCCAGATCAAAAATAAACAGGCCTAGCTAGAGAGATTAAACTTGGCCTGCCTAAATTTACCTGTAATGACAGTAAAACACAAACACTACTCTAGCACCTACCTACCTAAGGTAGAGGCTACACGTGGAAAGTCTTTTATTCTCAAATATAAAGGTCCCAGGCCAGGGATGCTATGAGCAAGCCTATGTCTAGGAGTATGACACATTATGGTGGAAGGTAATCCAGCTACAGGTGTTTAGCTGTCCTATCCAATAAGAAGCAGGGAGGGGACTTGTACAGTTTGGCGCCAACACCTGCCCGATCATAGTCCCCCTTTCTCTTGAATGAAATTATGAATCCGCGAATGATTAGCATAAGGACGTTGAAAAAGAACAGACAAACAAGCTTTTACCATGGTTAGAATTGGTGAATCCAAAAAGCCCCTGTCTTTCAGAAACTAGGTTTTACCAAGCCAGGCTGTAAAAGCCAGCTAACCAGAAACAGAGTGGAAGACTGGTCCATTCGATAATAGTTCTGGCCAATGTAGTAGATGCCACAGTACACTGGCTAACAGGCAAACAAGGCTGGCGTACCATACCACAATGTCTGAGGCCACTCTGGAGCAATGAGAATGACTGGAAACCTCTCAGCCTGAATCCTTCAAAAGTAGATGAAGTAAAAGCTTCAGTGCAAGAAAGGCATAGATCAGGGATAACTGATTCCACAGCGCTACGAGTGCATCTGCTGCGTCCACTGTTAAGTCCTGTGTCCTGGAGACAAATCTGTCCAGTTTAATCAAAAAGCTAGTAAGTAAACAACGCAAACATATATCCCTGAACACTTCCAGATGAAGAGATTATTCCCCATGTCCAGATGTTATCTGCTGAGAAAATCTGCCTGCCAGTTCTTTACCCCAGTAATGTGCACCACTGAAAAGGCTGGCACTTTAAAATCTGCCCAGGACAGGATAGACTCTACCTCCATTGATGTTGCATCCCTCCTTGTGACCCCCCTGTTGACTCATGTAGGCCACAGCTCATGACTCATTGTCCACCTGAATCTGGACCAAATGTCCATTCCATCCCCAATGAAGTAAAGGAAGGTGAATTACTTGTATCTTAAGGAAATTGATGGTAAGCGGTGATTCCTCCAATGACCAACAACCACAAACCCACAGAGGGCTCAGAACTCTGCCCCAAACTAGAAGACTGACATTCATCATGACAATCTTCCATTGCAGAGGAAGAAAAAAATTTACCTTGTCCAAAGACAGACTGAATTTGTCCCATGCCATGATAATGTTCTGTCACATATCTTTTGAGTGGAATTGAGCCAGTGGAACCTCTATGAAGGTGGATACCAACAACTCCAACATTGACAAGCAGCTAGGTTCACACTGCTGTAATATGATTTTGATTCGACTTTCAGTGTTATTATGTAGTGCTACTTGGATACAACTTCGAGAAGGTTTGTATATTCTATGGGGCTAAAACCACACTGGAATTTCACCAAAGTAGTACAGGAACCATTTCCGAAATCACTCCATGCTGAGTCACATTGATGTGAATGGGCACCATTGAAAACAATGTGAATTCTCCTTGTCATGCTTTTCTTTGCGACTCAAGTCACATGTGAATTCGCACTAGTGTGAACCAGGCCTTACAGGGAGGACTGACACCAGGACTGAAGATGCTGAGCATGACTCTGCATTTTTATCAACTTCTCCTGTGGCAGGAAGAGAAGGCCCAAGTACCCCAAGCACTATGATGGATTTATAAAGGACTGCTCAATGTTCAGGATTTATCCAAAGTCCTAAAAGTTCTGCAGCATGATTGACACATTGGAGTTCAAGACCAGGAAGGTTTGCTCTCAAAGCAACAGATCTGCTAATAATCCAATAATTGGAATACTCCTGAGGCAGAGAAGGCCCAGGATTGGAGCTAGAATTTTTGTAAAGAATTCTGAAGTCTAAATAGCACTGTCAAGGCAGCATCAGTTGACTATGTGTTTGTGCACCAATACACAGAACAAGAATAACCTCCAGCCACATTTGTGGGAAAATGCTATTTCATGTGAGCAAACTAATTCACACAGGCATGCTGCCTAATTCCAATATTGTTACCAGGTGGCCTATTTAAGGAACAGAGCTAAGCCTGGAACTTGCTGAATGTCATTTAGTTGTTACCCTGCAACCCAAACCCACTTCTTTTCCTGTGATCTGCTTACCAGTTGCTGACTCAGCCTTTCCCCGGATTCATCTTTGCTCTAACTTCCTGTTCTGACCTGGCTTAATCCCGACCTTGTCTATGTTAGTCTGCTGACTCCCTGTTTGACCTCGACCTGCCTGCTGACTAGGATTCTGCTCACCTTCTGGTCTGTCCTCAGCCCCTCCCTGACCATAACTGCATTCCAATGGTGTTTTGACCAGAGGTATAAAGAAAGTCATCTCGGCTTCCTACAAGGGACATGATAAAGACCAGAGGGAAGGGCCACAAACAAAGTATTTGTTGCCCACATCAAAGTAAAGCTGTCACTATTGGCATCTTATGTCGATGAATGCCAAGAAGTTTCTGTGATATAGGAATGAAAAAATTACCTAAATAGATTACATATAAAAATGTTAAGGATGTACAAAAGCATTGGGAGCCAAGTCCAAGATGGGTCACACAAGGGTTGGCTCTCTGAATGAGACACTGGGCCAATAGCTGGATAGTGTGTAACAACCCCTGGTGAGCCAACTCCCTAGCTATCTAACAGATACTAACTATCTCTTGAGCATCGTGAGTGTTACTCAATGGGATGATCATGCCATGCGGATCACCTGCGATATCTCCAGTCTTTACTCCTCCATTCTGCACACACTAGCTATTGAAGCTGTCAATTATTATTTGGAACATCACATGTTGACACTTGAAGTCTGCATGTTCGTTTTAGATGTTCTCCAGTATCTGTTGCCTTCAATGGAGACTTTTTTCTTCAGAAGTGTGGAGCAGCGATGTGGGTGAAATTTTCGCCCTCATTAGCTAATCTGTATATGGGATGGTGGGAGCGTCACCACACATATATAGGAGTGGCAATCCCTTCAGATCCCATATCACAGGGAATATAAGGGTTCAGCATCCAAAAATGAGTCCTCTGGAGGATCTCTGACAGAATCAGAGATATTAGGCATCTCTGCTTTAGACTCCCCAGAGAGGGTATAATGTCAGCACTGTGTGTGAGAGTCACTGACAGTCTATCACACGGGCTCACAACCTGGAAACACTAGTATGCAGGAGGCTGTTATTAAATTAGGGTGATTAAATAGAACCTGTGCCCCCTTATAGCAGATGTCCTTATATCAGATGTCCCTATCAGAGTTCCCCTTTACATCAGGAGTCCTGATGAGAGTTCCTCTTTACATCATAGGTACTTATCAGAGTTCCCCTTTACGTCAGTTTCCCATCAGAGTGCCCCCTTACATCAAGGTTCCTATCAGAGTGCCCCCTTACATCAGGGTCCCCATCAGAGTGCCTCTTTATATCAGGTTTCCCCCATCAGAGTGCCCCTTACATCAGAGTTTTCATCAGAGTGCCCCTTTACATCAGGGCCACCACCAGAGTGCCCCCTTACTACAGATTTCCCTATCAGCTTCCCCCCATACATCAGGTGTCCCCATCAGAGCACCCCCTTACATCAGTGCCCCATCAAAGTGCCCTCTTACTTCAGATTTCCCCATCTGAGTGCCCCTTACATCAGTGTCCCCATCAGAAACCCCCTCTTATATGATCAGTTATGCCCATCAGTGTGCCCCTTTACATCAGGGGTCCCCATTAGAGTGCCCCCTTACATCAGATGTCCCCATTAAAGTGTCTCCTTACATCAGTTGTCCCCATTTAAGTGTCTCCTTACATCAGGTGTCCCCATTTAAGTGTCTCCTTACATCAAGTGTCACCATCAGAGAGCCCTCTTATAACAGGTGTCCCTATCAAAGTGCTCCCGTACATGGATTGTCCCCATCAACATCAACTTACATCAACTGTCTGCTGACTGACTGGTTCATGGATCAGTGGATCCAGAGACTTGGAGGACACAACTAAAATCTGGGGGGCATATCCCACCCCAGCACCCCCCTTCAATTCAGCCCTGTAGTATAGGAGAAAGAAACTTCTGTTCTCCTAAGGACACTAAACTGTAAAAGAAAACCTCCCTGAACCTGCCACTTCCTGTATCCCCCTCTCTGTACTGACCACGGTGGTCAGGTCCCGCCTTCATACACAGCCCTGCTCTCAGCTCTCCTCTCTCTCCCCCTCACCCCCTCCTCTCTGCCTGTCATCTGTGTGTCTGTGTGTATGTGTGTCTCTGTCTCTGCGCCCCCCCCCCGCCACTATTAGTAAAATTTAAAAATCTAAATGGTCCCTGCCAGCCCTTCTCTTATAGCCTGGCATAGCACACTGCATTAGTATTTTATAAAAATGGGCGTTACGAATACTGATTTAGCGCGATCTTCAGGACGGTCACGTGACTTTCGACGGGTCTCCAGGGCTACTGCAGGAGAGGCTGAGCGGTCGTGTGATCTTCCCGGCTGACGGCAGAGGGAGATCTCAGCCCCTCCTGCAGAAGGCATATATCGGATGTGTACAGTGGCTGCGAATCATGTGACCGGCCTGAAGATCGTTCTAAATGGGTATTTACAGCGCTCGTTTTTTTAAAAGACTAATGCAGTGTGCTATGCCAGGCTCTAATAGAGGGTTTGGCAGTGTTTGTTATATATGGGTTAACAAACACTTTAAGTGTTGAGGTAAACGGTTAAAGGCTTGGCTTTGCGGATAGATATGTGTTACTTGTTCAGAAAAGGGAGGGTTAATTTTTACAAGGGGCTTTAGTGTAGGGGATAGAACCCAGCAAGCTACAATCTCCACACTTGGTTCTCAGCAATGGAAACCTTGCACTGCAAATTACCAGTGCCAGGCTGCACACATTAAAACAAGTGTATTGTCAAAACCAGAATGAAAATTTATAAAGGTAGTCATTTCAGCATGCATGCATGATCCAACCACCCAAAGGCCAAACTAATAGTGCACTGTAGAGCACTCAAAAAAATAAAATAAAAGTTCTGCTGACATTATTGAAAAAAAAAATGGTTTGGGTGGGCTACCAGGAAAGGAAGGGGCAGTAACATTCAGGACAGGTTAGAACTTGTCTCAACAACCCCCCTCCCCCCTCAACAATTAAGGCCATCCTATTGACAAAAGACAGCAGTCTTACATGGCCGCACTTGCAATATTGAACAGCCACAGTCCCCATCATAGATACATTCACACATTTTCTAGTTCATGGTTAGAGTATTGCTGGAAACTGTATTCCAAGAGGCTTGCACTTTATCACAGCCCTAGAACCATCTTAACTATGGCTCCAGTGTCAAATGCTCCCATCTTGCCAAGGGGCAGAAGTTTACAAGCCTACTTACTGCTACCACCCTCTGCTACCATATTTATTACAATGATTATCCTATTAACAGTCAGTGTAGGTTGTACAAGCTACTTATTGGAGGGGGCAGCTGTTGCACCCCCCATTACTCCCAGGGTGTGCCATGAATCGGAGTAATTGGACATAAGTTGGTGCGCATAACTTCAATTTATCCATCATATGATAAAGGGTTACATTCCTTTATGAAGCAGTCACATTTTTTACTTCATTGGTGCAAATTGAATATGTGAATGTAGCATGCCAACTTATGTTTTTGGTGTAATAGGAACTTACCATATGGCTTACAGCTGCGACCATCATCCTGCAGCTGGTACCCAGTGGCACAACTGCATGTCCGAGATGTGTTGTTTATAATCTCTGTACAGAAGTGTGTGCAGCCTCCATTATTCAATGAGCAGTAGCGATGGGTCACCTCTAAGATTGGGAAGGATAGGGTATGCTGTTAGTAAACACTGTTACGTTAGTTCAATCCCTCTTAATGCTGCTGAACTCTACTGTGTAGGTCAAAAGTTGAGAGCTGTTAATCACTAAATGACTTTAACCTTAACCTGTGATTAAGTGGAATGCAGTAATTTAAGAATGCTTTCAGAAATAGAAGTGTTAATGGTTTATTTTTATCAATTATCAAAATGAAAAGTAAATGAACAAAAGAGAAATCCAAATCAAATCAATATTTGGTGTGACCACCCTTTGCCTTCAAAGCACCATCAATTCTTGTTGGTAGACTTGCACACAGTTTTTGAAGGTACTTGGCAGTTAGGTTTTCCAAATATCTTGGAGAACTAACCACAGATATTCTGTGGATGTAGGCTGCCTCAAATCCTTCTGTCTCTTTATGTGATCCCAGACAGACTCGATGATGTTGAAATCAGGGCTTGGTGGGGTTCAAACCATCACTTCCAGGACTCCTTGTTCTTTAGACTGAAGATAGTTCCTAATGCCATTGGCTATATGTTTGAAGTTGTTGTCCTGCTGCAGAATACATTTGGGGCCAATCAAACACCTCCCTGATGGAATGGCATGATGGATAAGTATCTTCTTGTAGTTCTCAGCATTGAGGACACCATTGATCAGAAAGAGTTGAGGAGCGTAGACACAGTGGTCAACCAAGGAAACTTAATGCAGCATATGAAAGACATATATTGCTTACTTCCCTTCAACAACAGAAGATGTTCAACAGTGCTATCAGCACAGAACTGGTGGGACCCAGGTACACCCATCTACTGTCTGGAGAAGTCTGGCCAGAAGTGGTCTTCATGGAAGAACTGCGGCCAAAAAGCCATACTTCCTGCATGGAAACAAGGCTAAGCGACTCAACTATCTACAAAAACATAGAAATTGGGGTGCAGAAAAATTTCAACAAGTGCTCTGGCCTGAGGAGTCAAAATTTGAAATATTTGTCTGTAGCAATAGGCAGTTTGATTGCCTAAGAGCTGGATAGCAGTACAATAATGAGTGTCTGCAGGCAACAGTGAAGCATGGTGGAGGTTCCTTGCAAGTTCAGCGCTGCATTTCTGCAAATGGAGTTGGAGATTTGGTCAGGATCAATGGTGTTCTCCATGCTGGGATATACAGGCAGATACAGTACTTATCCATCATGCCATACCATCAGGGAGGCATGTGATTGGCCCCAAATTTATTCTGCAGCAGGATAATGACCCCAAACATACAGCCAATGTCATTAAGAACTATCTTTAGTGTAAATATGAGCAAGGAGTCCTGGAAGTGCTGGTCTGGCCCCACAGAGCCCTGATCTCAACATCATTGAGTCTGTCTGGGATTACATGAAGAGACAAAAGCATTCGAGACAGCCTACATCTACAGAAGATCTGTGGATAGTCCTCCAAGATCTTTGGAACATCTTACCTACCCAGTTCCTTTAAAATCTGTGTATCTAGAGGAATTGATGCTGTTTTGAAGGCAAAGGGTGGTCACACCAAATATTGATTTGATTTTGATTTCTTTCTACATACACACAATGGTATATATGTATTTTTTTGTTCTTATGTTCAACTATCTCCAATTTAGCATATTATACTGTATGCTAGAGTGGTTGATTGTTTTTGAGCTGGTATGGAGACACAGTCTACTACAGGAAAATTTGGCTGAAGCTTTAAAGTTGAAATGTGGCCAAGGATAATGACGCTTAACCTCAAAAAATGTCCCCACCCCCTTTACCTAATCACTGCAGTAATTTAAATAATACAACCATATCTAAACGCCCCATGACGTGCCTTGTCCGAAATCTCCTCTTTTATGAACTTGTAGAGTGGGATGGTCTTTCTACCAGGACTTTTCCATTATCTGTCCATCGGCTGGGTAGTGATATAACCACAATGGGCAGCTACAAGACAATGCAGTGGTGGATCACTGTTCTAAACTTGTGGAAGAGGTTCTACGGTGAATCACATGATGACAAGTGAGTAGAAACCTTATTAGAGTTTTTTATTTTTATACTATGAATGGGCAGGAGGGGAGTTGGAAGGAGTGATGGAGGAATGGGGTGAGCAATAGATTTGTTCAGAGATGGGTTTAAAAAATATACTGTAAGAATTCAGTAGGCTCACTCAGTGCTTTATAGAGTATCAACCAATTGTTGTCATCATCTTAGGCTGCTTTCTTATGAATGTAGGTTCATCTTCTACACAGTAGCTATTTATCAGCTAAATGAACAGTCCGTCAGTAATTTGCTCCAAGCACTCACCATAAGCACAGAATTTTCCTTCCCAGCCCTCATTGCAAGTACAGTCAAATTTTCCTATGCCATCCTTACAGACAGCATTTACACATGGATTGGAGAGGCACTGATCCCCATCTGTAACAACAAGATGGTTAAACCTGACAGTCTTTGTAAGTTCCTATACACGCTTTATTTTAGCTAACTTCTTCAGACTGTAACTTACCAAAGTACTTTGACCAAAAGTTAAGCTAGAAATAAAAAAATAATTTTTAAAAAAAATGTTAACAATAAGTACGATGTATTAGCAATAAGTATTACGATAAGAACCAAATAATAAAATCTCTTACAGTTTGCTCTCGGGTCTCAAATATCTCATTTGCTTCTTCTAGGTCACATTTTTCCTCGTTGCATTCCCTCTCCAGTGACCCAGGTTTCATCTCCTCAAAGTAACTATTTGCTCTTTTCCGAACTTTGAGCACACGATTCGCATCCTGACTATTGTAAAAGACTGGAAATTAAAGTGAGTAAGAGTCGGTTAGTTGAATTCTGTAACACTCCCAATTTCATTTTAGGTAAAAAAAAAAAAGATCTTTTAGAATCATTTTAAACAGTTAATTCCCCCCACCCCAACTTAAACTATTACTAAACACAAGAACAAAAATATATATTGATGTGGTGGCTGCATTTGTTTTCTTTTTGTTTCCAGGCTAAGAAAATTTTCTGAAAGTGCAGAAAATATTGTTCTTGCTAGAAATGCAGTGTCCTTGTAATCCACTGTAAGCTGAATTGAAAGCAAAAAACAATGGTATCTTTCTTCTGTAAACTAACAATCTTTCCTTCTCCCCATGTAAATGGCCTGGGTGGCCACCAAAAGACAGGAAGTGTGTTATGCATAGGATTACCTGGTAAAAAAAGAAACGAAGAATACCTGAAGAAAAAAGAAAACTAATACAGTCACTTCATCTAACTAAGGTGAGACTAATGGAGGAAGGTTTAAAGGCTAAGTTCACCTTTAGTAACATGCTATATGTTACACCCGTAATTTAGGGTGTAACATGTAATATGTTACTATTAAGCACCCGCCTCACCCTGGCTGTGATAGCAGGCATGGAATCCTCTCCTCACACTCATTGTCACATTTTAAAAATGGAGCAGTTGTGGGGGGTTCCGTTCGCACATCTGCGCCATTCATTCACAGGGATCTGTGAATGATAAAACTACAAGTCCCATCTTCCACTGTGGCAGACGGATTTGAAGCTCCAATGAACTTTCAATAAACTGATGAGCGCGCTCGTGGTTCATTCTTTCTTCCTCTAGCTTTTTAACAAAAATTATGTACAGACGTACAGGCACAAAGCTGGAGAAAGACTTTGCAGAAGCCTCTCCTCGCACCTGCAATCTGCTGATCACGAGTGCAATGCTTTTCAGGCTCATGTAAAAAAAAAAGTAATAAATGCACATTTTTACCTGCAAAATCATATGGATTGATAATTTTTGTAAAGGTGAACTTACCCTTTAAATGGTTTGATAATTGCAATTTATATTACCGAAGTCATAGGCGATAGGTCTTCTGTCTGTTTTAAGTATGTCTTAGCATATAGTAGGGGAAATTATTTGATCCCCTGCAGATTTTGTAAGTTTGCCCACTTACAAAGAAATGAAGGGTCTATAATTTGTATCATAGGTGTATTTTAAATGATAAAGACAGAATATCCACCAAAAATCCAGAAAAAAAACACATAAAACAAATGCTATAAATTGAGTTGCAGTTCAGTGAGTAAAATAAGTATTTGATTCCCAAGCAAAACATGACTTAGTACTTGGTGGAGAAACCCTTGTTGGCAAGCACAGAGGTATTTCTTGTAGTTGGTGATCAGGTTAGCACACATCTCAGGATGGATTTTTGTCCACTCTTCTTTACAGATCTTCTATAAATCCTTAGTGCTGGTTCACACTACCGCGACTTGGGATCCGACTTGTCAGACCTCAAGTCGCCCCAAGTCGCTTGACATCTGAAAGTCCATGTAAGTGGATGAGAGCCGTCTATATGTACGCTACTGAAGTCGCTCCGACTTCAGAAAAGGTCCCTGTACTACTTCAAGACGACTTGTAGGCGACTTGTACCCATTGATTTCAATGTAAGTCGCCTACAAAGTCAGATCGTGATCTATACTGAAGCGACTTCACAGGAAGAGAAGATGTTTTTTTCAAGCAAACCCCTCCCTCCCCCAGAGCGGATTGTAGTTTGATTGGCCACTGGAAAGTCGCCTGTCCTGGAGGCGACTTGAAGTCGCCTTGTAAGTCGCCCCAAGTCGCCCCAAGTCACGCTGTGGTGTCGCCCTCAGGTCGTGTCCAGGTCGCCTGGCAAAGTCGCGGCCAGAGTCGTGTTGCCCCTGTGTGAACCGTGCCTTAAGGTTTCTTGGTTGTCTCTTAGCAACTCAAAGTTTCAGCTCCCTCCATAAATTTTCTATAGGATTAAGGTCTGGAGACTGACTAGGCCACTCTGTGACCTTGATGTGCTTCTTCTTGAGCCACTCCTTTGTTGCCTTGGCAGTATGTTTTGGGTCATTGTCATGCTGGAAGACCCATCCACGACCCATCTTCAGTGTTCTGGCTGAGGAAAAAGGTCCTCATCCAAGATTTTACAATACATGTGTAATGGATGTGATCATGGTGAACTGTCTATTCCAATATCTGCTTTATATACCTAACATATATAAACTCAGCTTCTATGCTTATCAAGCCTTAAGACATTTACAGATATTCTGCAAAGCTCAAACTTGCTTAAGAACTGGACTGACTGCGAAGAGTTAACAAAAAGTTTGCGCCTGCTTCCCAGAATACATTCAGAATATAACAGCATAACACAATGGAGCAAGAGCAAGAGAATGCTGCAAAGTGCTGCAAAAACAATTATTCACTTCTGCAAATGTGCATCAGCTGAAAGCCAAAACTTTGTCACATATTTGTATTTTGTATCTGTGGTTTGTATGTGCTAGTCTATCTGATGTATCTGAGAACTTTGATGGAATTGTATAAAAATCTTAAGAAACGGAAATATTAAACAGAAGTAACTTTTCCACTGAACTCGTCTCAGTGTGAGCTTACTTGAAGCATGCTTTTATATTCAGCAATCTGATCTTTGATCAGCGAACCAAAACCTACTCTTCATTCCCAAGTCCTGCTACAAATCGAAGGGAGACCGAAAATTCGCAGTCCAAAGACCATGGTTATGAAACACTCTACCAACTAACATCCGCTTGGAAGAAAACCATCAGGCCTTCAGAAAAAAACTTAAGACCTACCTCTTCTAAGGAGCTGGACGACACAGGACGGATAAGCGCCTGGAGGCGATTCAGTTCGAATTTGCAGCGCTATACAAGTCTTTCATTCATTCATTCATCGGGGGTAGATATAATAATATCAGACTTTTGTTCTGAATCCAAAACATTTTGGCACTCAAACGCGGGGCTCGAGGCTAGGGTCCCAAGGAGTAGCTGATCGAGAAGGTGGTTCCCCAAGAAGCACGAGGCAATAACCAGGCAGATACCGCTGCAAAACAAGCTGCAGATTGAACGCGAGAAGTGGTCAGCAGAGTGAATGCACCCATCCTTGATGACCCAATAGACACCCCTTAAGAGAGACCGTGTCTGCCACATGGGCTGGAAGCCTATCCCATCACCAACATGACAGCAAAAACCACAGCTAAAATAAATAAATATGTGGCGCTACCTCATCTAAAATATGATAACAGATGAAAAAAGTGGATAATCAAAAAAATGATCAAAAAATAAAATAAAAAATCTTCAAAGTAGCATATAAAAACCAGGTAAATATCAATGGCATAAATAAATGTGATAAAGGACGTGACCTCACTAATAAAAGTGCATAGGTGCATATAATGAACAATATAATTGTAGAGTAATCAGGTCAATAACAATATTTCAGCAAGAGCAAAGGTTAAGGGATTTTAAGGACATCTGGCCTGGTAAGGCCGATATTCCATCCCTTGGGACGTTAATTGAAAATGTGACCTAGTAAGGTCACATATTTCCATCCCTATTGTATATAAAAAAAGGGGGGGGAGAGGACAGGGTGGTGGGACTTTGAGTGAAGCATTTGTGACAATAAGGTACAATTGGTGAAATTATTTGGAGGGTTTTAATGATTGTCATGGAATACAGTCAAGTATAAAACATAAAACATGTAAAATATACAAAACATAGCATTAATAGCATAACAGTATAAAACATGGAGTGTTACAAGTTCATTGTCACATTGTATAATAGGCAATAAACCTCCAAAATTCACCAAGAAAAGTAAGAATAAAGATTGGTAATACATAATAATCCTTGCACGGCCTATGACCACAAGATTCAGAACAAGGGGGGTATATAGAGTAAACATAATGTCAAAGGTACTGATTGGTAATGAAACGTGTGGCAGCTCAACGCGTTTCGTGACTAGAAGGTCACTCGTCAGGAGCAAGCACAAGATGAATCTGGGGGTAAAAAAATTGGTTCAATTGAAGGTCTATGGACAACCGGGTAAAATAGTGGGGTGAAACCCCCTATCTAAATACCAATGGACTCACTGCATTCGTATGGTGGTGGTGTGGAGTCGTGCAACAAGGCCATCCAAAATCACACTCCCACCCGGGAGCCGCGGCAGACATCTCACCCGAAGCGCCCCCACAGGCGACAACCAAGGCAGGCAGAGGGACACAAGGCAACCTGGGTGGGAATAGGCAGGGGAGTGAAGGAAATTAGTATCGGGGGACAAGTGTGAGGAAGTAGGTGAGAGACCCAGACTGGGAAGTGAAAGTATGGTGAAGTAGACAGCCAAAGAGGGCTGGAGGTAAGGTGAAGTGCAGCTGAGAAGGGTGAACCAAAGGGGGACTGTGAGTGACAGTGGAGGGGGTGAAGGTAGAGACCAGGAACGGTGATGGAAGTGACTGTACCTGAATGATTGGAAAAGTTCCGGAGAGACAGAGTCTGGGCTGGCGTGCAAACGAGTGTGCAGGGAGCCTTGAGTGACAGAACCTACCCGGAAGGTGCCCAAGTAGGCGCCGCGGCGAGGACGCCGCCGACGTCATGCCAGCGTAACAGGATGACGGGGGAAGCGGGGGGAGGCAGGGCGGGCAAAGACCGCTCCACCCCTCACTGCCGCCACCCCCCTGAACTGCTCGTGAGCGTGGCTACCACACGCTGGGTGCCAGAGCGCCATAGGCGCCAGGCGTCCAGCACGGGATGCGTGACGTTGACGTGTGGTGGCGATGCCACCACCCCCCCAGGCATGAACCAGGCCGAGGATGGGAGGAGGCCCGCCAGGCACGTCACAGCTCCCGGGGGAGGAGAACGCCCGGAAGGTCGGCAACACGGCCCAATCCACAGCCAAAACGGACCAGGGCTTGGCAATGATGACATTCAAAGGTGTAAGGTGGAACCAAGTATAAAAATTAATATATAAAAACTGAAATTAAATAAAAATGTGAAAAGTAGGGTAGTTTGTAACTAAAATATACGCTATGGGCCAGTAGAGATGAATCAAGGGAAATTGTTCATAGGATCAAGATTGCAAAGGGGGAAAAAAAGGGGTAGTTACATGCTTCCATCCCTATATCTAATATTTCAGCAAGAGCAAAGGTTAAGGGATTATAAGGACATCTGGCCTGGTAAGGCCGATATTCCATCCCTTGGGACTTTAGTTGAAAATGTGACCTGGTAAGGTCACATATTTCCATCCCTATTGTATATCAAAAAAAGGGGGGGAGAGGACAGGGTGGTGGGACTTTGAGTGAAGCATATGATGACAATAAGGTACAATTGGTGAAATTATTTGGAGGGTTTTAATGATTGTCATGGAATACAGTCAAGTATAAAACATAAAACATGTAAAATATACAAAACATAGCATTAATAGCATAACAGTATAAAACATGGAGTGTTACAAGTTCATTGTCACATTGTATAATAGGCAATAAACCTCCAAAATTCACCAAGAAAAGTAAGAATAAAGATTGGTAATACATAATAATCCTTGCACGGCCTAAGACTACAAGATTCAGAACAAGGGGGGTATATAGAGTAAACATAATGTCAAAGGTACTGATTGGTAATGAAACGTGTGGCAGCTCAACGCGTTTCGTGACTAGAAGGTCACTCGTCAGGAGCAAGCACAAGATGAATCTGGGGGTAAAAAAATTGGTTCAATTGATGGTCTATGGACAACCGGGTAAAATAGCGGGGTGAAACCCCCTATCTTAATACCAATGGACTCACTGGATTCGTATGGTGGTGGTGTGGAGCCGTGCAACAAGGCCATCCGAAATGATACTCCCACCCGGGAGCCGCGGCGGACATCTCACCCGAAGCACCCCCACAGGCGACAACCAAGGCAGGCTGTAAGGTACCTGGTAGTTGAGCCTGACTGGTAGAAGGAGACCTCTCTTAAGCGCTGGTTCAGGAGCCGCTGGAAGTGGGAACAGTGGTCTCCTGAGCACAGTTGGTAGGAGGGCCTGATGCGGGTTCCAGCAGAAGCAGACACCGGAACTGGAAGGAAGTCCCTCAGGGATGGCTGAGCTGTGGATGCAGGTAACTGGTGCAGGCCGGTAGGTAGGCTGGTAGCCGGATGCGTAGACAGCAGCTGGATGCAAACAGGCAGGCTGGAGCAGCGTGACAGGACACAGGCAAGCAAGGTCAGACAGTCCGTATTTGGCAGGAGATCAGGCAGGATATCAACAGGAGGGATGATCCAAGGGTAGTCAGACAGGCAGGAGTTCAGCAACGGGTAGCAGAAGAAACAAGGTCAGACAAGCCGGGTCGGATGGGAGACTGGAGAATGGTCAGACGTAGCCGGGTCAATATCAAACAACAAGCAGGCAGATTCAGGAACTTTCAGGTGCAGAGCTGCAGACGAACAGCAGCTAACATGAGCACCTGTCACCCTTTTAAAGGCCCTTTGGCGCCAAACGGCGCTAGCGCGAACGGGCGCGCGCACGGGCGCGCGCGCGCACCCGCGAACGCGCGAACGCGCGTACGGGCATTCGCGGGAGCGCTCCGGCGCCCCCTGGTGGGGATTTTGGCTGAATATGCTTGGAAATGATCCTTGAGGACCTTCGTGCACGCAGATTCACCCGACGACTGCTGACATGCCCCTGACATTGCCCCCCCCCAACGGGCAGCCTCCGGATGCCCAGATGCGCCTTTTTTTCAGGATGGGTAGAGAAGTATGCATGAATTAAACGTTTGGCATGAATATTACAGTCAGGTTCCCATGAGTTGTTCTCCGGACCATACCCTTTCCACTTAATTAAAAACTGTACTTGCCCAGACCTCTTCCTGCAGTCAAGGATGGATTCCACTTCATATTCTTCATTGCCGTCCACCAGAACTGGTTCAGGGACCCTGGTGCCCCTATCAGGAAAAGGATCATCTACAGCAGGCTTTAAGAGTGATACGTGAAATACAGGATGTATCTTAAGTGAATCAGGTAAGCATAATTCATACGATACTTCGTTAATTTTCCTTTTCACAGGGAAAGGTCCAATAAATTTTGGGGCAAGTTTCTTGGAAGGACATGACAATCTGATATTATTAGTGGACAGCCATACCTTGTCGCCAGGTTGGAGGTTTAGATCTCCCCTTCTTTTCTCATCAAAGAACCTCTTATTATCCGCTTGCGCTTTGGATACCGCCTCCTGCAAGATCCGATTATTGCGACTGAAGAACTGCACTGTGTCCTGGACCGCTGGAACTGCAGATTCTGAAAGACAATCTGGTAAAAAAGATGCATGAAACCCATAATTGGCAAAGAAAGGAGATTGACCGGTGGCAGAGTGACTGGCGTTATTGTACGCAAATTCTGCAAGTGGCAGCAAGGATACCCAATCATCTTGCACAAAAGATGTAAAACACCTAATGTATTGCTCCAGAGTTTGATTTGTCCTTTCAGTTTGCCCATTTGTTTGGGGATGGTATGCTGAGGACAGGGCTAGTTCAATCTTCAAGCTTTCACAAAGGGCTCTCCAAAAACGTGAAGTAAACTGCACCCCCCTATCAGACACTATATTTGCGGGAATCCCGTGTAATCTAACGATTTCCTTAATGAACACACGGGCTGTCTCTACAGCAGAAGGTGTTCCTTTTAGGGGCACAAAGTGGGCCATTTTGGATAGCCGGTCGACGACCACAAAGATCGCCGAACACCCCTCCGAATGTGGCAGTTCGACTATAAAGTCCATTGCTATCATTCTCCAGGGCCTATCTGGTATAGGCAATGGTCTTAGTAGACCCCACGCTCTGTTCCTGGGGGTTTTGTTCTGGATGCAGACAGAGCAGGAGTTGACATATTTCTTGCAAAATTCCTTTAAGTTAGGCCACCAAAAGGTGCGCTGCACCAGCTCAAGGGTCTTACGGACCCCAAAATGTCCTGCAAGTGGATGGTCATGCAAAAGCGTCAGTACCTTGACTCTAACGTTCTCTGGCACGAAGATTTGACTTCCCCTCCATAATAGTCCATCTCGAGGTGTTAAGAAAGACTCCTGAAGACTTGAAGGTTCTGGGGATGCTTCTCTAATCATGGATAGCAAGTCTGTCTGAAGGAGAAGAAAACTGTTTGCCGGCAAAATAGTGTCAGGGACAGAAGAGTCCTTAGGATTATCAAACATGCGTGACAAAGCGTCTGGTTTTGTATTCTTGGATCCCGGCCGGTAGGTGATGTGGAAGCAAAATCGTGTGAAAAATAGGGCCCAACGGGCCTGTCTGGGTTTTAGTCTTTTAGCAGATCTTAGATACTCCAGATTTTTGTGATCTGTATAAATCAGTACTGGATGGACTGCACCTTCAAGCAAGTATCTCCATTCTTCCAAGGCAGTCTTGATGGCAAGTAACTCCCGATCCCCCACATCATAGTTCCGCTCAGCTGGCGAAAGTTTTCTAGAGAAGTACCCAACAGGATGCATCAGATCTTTGTTGCCCTGACGTTGGGAAATAATAGCACCCACAGCTACTTCGGAAGCATCAACCTCTAGAATAAAAGGCAAAGATGGGTCTGGATGGCTAAGAATCGGAGCTGACGTGAAACGCCTTTTTAATTCTCCAAAGGCCTCCTGGGCCTCCTGGTTCCAGTGGAAACGAAGATTCTGCCTGGTTAGCTGTGTAATAGGGGAGATGATGGCAGAGAACCCCCTGATAAACTTCCTGTAAAAGTTTGCAAAGCCAACAAAGCGTTGTACACCTTTCTTGTCCATGGGTGCTGGCCATTCTAATACAGCAGACACTTTCTGGGGATCCATTTTAATACCGGTTGGGGAGATGACCAACCCCAGAAACTGGATCTCTTCTTGTTCAAATTCGCACTTCTCCGCTTTGGCGTACAATCTGTGCAAGCGGAGTCGTGCTAGGACTTTACGGACATGTTCCCTGTGTTGCTCAAGTGAGCTGGAGAAGATAAGGATATCGTCCAGGTAAACAATTAAGAAGATGTCCAGGAAGTCTTTAAACACATCGTTGACCAGATGCTGAAATGTGGCAGGAGCATTGCAAAGGCCGAAGGGCATGACCAAATATTCGTAGTGCCCGAAACGGGTCCGGAAAGCCGTCTTCCATTCATCCCCGGCCCGAATGCGGACCAGGTTATAGGCCCCTCTCAGGTCTAATTTGGTAAAGATAATGGCGGTCCGTAATTTTTGAAACAGTTCTGGTATTAGGGGCAACGGATAACGGTTCTTGACCGTAACCTTGTTTAATTCCCGATAATCCACGCAAGGGCGGAGCGTATGATCTTTCTTGGAGACAAAAAATATTCCCGCTCCTGCTGGTGAAGTGGACTGTCGAATGAAGCCTTTCTCTAGATTTTCATTGATGTAAACCTTGAGCGCCTCTTGTTCCTTTTCGGACAGAGGAAAGATGCGCCCAAAAGGGATCTCAGCTCCAGGAAGCAATTCAATTGGACAGTCATAGGGGCGATGGGGTGGCAGAGAATCTGCTCCCTTCTTGCTGAAAACATCTGCAAAGTCCTGATAGACCTCTGGTACGTTTTGAAGCAGATCTGGGTCAGTGTCCATACATAGTAGGGTAGTAGCAGGATTAACAGGTTCAGGTAGGCAATGTCTTTGACAATAGGGTGACTGAAACTTGATCTCGCCCGTGGCCCAATTAACAAGAGGATTGTGGGCTTGAAGCCAGGGCATACCCAAAATGATTGGGAAAAGAGGTGATGAGATGACGTCCAAGATTAAGATCTCTCGGTGCTGGGATGAACAGATAGCAGATAGTGGAAGGGTTTCTTGAGAGACCTGCCCGGACTTTATACGGGACCCATCGGCCAGAAAAATTGAAAGTCTATGTGTCTTGTCTTTTAGCGGAAGTTCTTGCTGTGTGGCAAAGGTGGAGTCAACAAAACAGCTACATGCCCCGGAATCAACAATGGCGTTGACTTGGATTGTTCTTCCCTGGAGCTGTAATGAGAGAGGGAGCACAAGTTGAGTGGCATTGGCTGTTAAAGCAGACAAACTGGTTGGAGCTGAAGAAAAACACTTACGGATCTTCACTGGGCAGTTGTTCACGTAGTGGCCCGTTCCGCCACAATAAAGGCAAAGGTTTAGTTGGCGCCTGCGTGCCCGTTCTTCAGGGGTCAGAGTGGTACGCATAAGTCCAAGTTGCATGGGTTCAGGGGCATCCGTTACCTGGTTGATTGGACTTGGCCCGGCAGAAGGTAGATACCGAGAGGCAGGCAGCGGGGCTCTGGCAGTCATCCACATAGGCCGAGTTTGTTGGGCAGATCGTTCAGAGCGGCGCTCACGAAGGCGTCGGTCAATCTGGATAGTGATGGTAATGAGCTCTTCTAAGGTGTCAGGCATTCCTACTCGGGCAAGCTCATCCTTAAGACCCTCAGATAACCCCATGCGGAACTGATGGCGTAGGGCTGCATTATTCCATTGAGTATCCGCGCTCCAGCGTCGAAAGTCCATGACATAGTCCTCGGCCGGTCTACGGCCTTGCTGGAGCGCGATCAAAGCTGCCTCAGCGGTGGCAGCCCGCTGAGGATCCTCATAAAGCTGGGCCATGGCTTCAAAAAAGGCAGGTAGGGTCTGAACCTGTATGGCGTTGGATTCAATCAAGCGATGGGCCCAGGTCTGGGGTTCCCCCTGCAGGAGGGATACAACAAACCCCACTTTGGTGGCTTCCAAAGAAAAAGTCCGTGGCTGTAGTCCAAAGTAAAGTTGACAAGCGCTGCGGAAGGCCACAAACTTAGTTCGGTCACCGGAAAACTTGTCAGGAACAGGTACTCTTGGTTCTGGTGGGAGCATGACCACTGAGGGTGATGCAGCAGCCTGTACTGGAGCAGCTGCGGGTGCAGCGGCCACACCACCGGAACCACTGAGGTTTAACACTTGCCCTTCCAGTCTGTTATAACTGTCTTGTAGAGTCTTTACTGCTTGGGTGAGGGCCGCCAAGTGTGTACAGATCTCCTGAATGGGAGAGGTCTCTCCTGCAGGCTCAGTCATGGCTGTTCGTACTGTAAGGTACCTGGTAGTTGAGCCTGACTGGTAGAAGGAGACCTCTCTTAAGCGCTGGTTCAGGAGCCGCTGGAAGTGGGAACAGTGGTCTCCTGAGCACAGTGGGTAGGAGGGCCTGATGCGGGTTCCAGCAGAAGCAGACACCGGAACTGGAAGGAAGTCCCTCAGGGATGGCTGAGCTGTGGATGCAGGTAACTGGTGCAGGCCGGTAGGTAGGCTGGTAGCCGGATGCGTAGACAGCAGCTGGATGCAAACAGGCAGGCTGGAGCAGCGTGACAGGACACAGGCAAGCAAGGTCAGACAGTCCGTATTTGGCAGGAGATCAGGCAGGATATCAACAGGAGGGATGATCCAAGGGTAGTCAGACAGGCAGGAGTTCAGCAACGGGTAGCAGAAGAAACAAGGTCAGACAAGCCGGGTCGGATGGGAGACTGGAGAATGGTCAGACGTAGCCGGGTCAATATCAAACAACAAGCAGGCAGATTCAGGAACTTTCAGGTGCAGAGCTGCAGACGAACAGCAGCTAACATGAGCACCTGTCACCCTTTTAAAGGCCCTTTGGCGCCAAACGGCGCTAGCGCGAACGGGCGCGCGCACGGGCGCTCGCGCACCCGCGAACGCGCGAACGCGCGTACGGGCATTCGCGGGAGCGCTCTGGCGCCCCCTGGTGGGGATTTTGGCTGAATATGCTTGGAAATGATCCTTGAGGACCTTCGTGCACGCAGATTCACCCGACGACTGCTGACATGCCCCTGACACAGGCAGAGGGACACAAGGCAACCTGGGTGGGAATAGGCAGGGGAGTGAAGGAAATTAGTATCGGGGGACAAGTGTGAGGAAGTAGGTGAGAGACCCAGACTGGGAAGTGAAAGTATGGTGAAGTAGACAGCCAAAGAGGGCTGGAGGTAAGGTGAAGTGCAGCTGAGAAGGGTGAACCAAGGGGGACTGTGAGTGACAGTGGAGGGGGTGAAGGTAGAGACCAGGAACGGTGATGGAAGTGACTGTACCTGAATGATTGGAAAAGTTCCGGAGAGACAGAGTCTGGGCTGGCGTGCAAACGAGTGTGCAGGGAGCCTTGAGTGACAGAACCTACCCGGAAGGCGCCCAAGTAGGCGCCGCGGCAAGGACGCCGCCGACGTCACGCCAGTGTAACAGGATGACGGGGGGAAGCGGGGGGAGGCAGGGTGGGCAAAGACCGCTCCACCCCTCACTGCCGCCACCCCCCTGAACTGCTCGCGAGCGTGGCTACCACGCGCTGGGTGCCAGAGTGCCATAGGCGCCAGGCGTCCAGCACGGGATGCGTGACGTTGACGTGTGGTGGCGGCGCCACCACCCCCCCAGGCATGGACCAGGCCGAGGGTGGGAGGAGGCCCGACAGGCACGTCACAGCTCCCGGGGGAGGAGAACGCCCGGAAGGTCGGCAACACAGCCCAATCCACAGCCAAAATGGACCAGGGCTTGGCAATGATGATATTCAAAGGTGTAAGGTGGAACCAAGTATAAAAATTAATATATAAAAACAGAACAATAACAATGACGTAAATAAATGTGCAAAACAATACATAATGTCGTAACCTCACTAGTAAAAGTGCATAGTGCATAAATGAAGAATGCCAAAAATTAAAACTAAAAAATCAGAAAAAATAAAAACCAAAAGAAGACTCCATCCAGTGAAACTCTAGCATACAGAGCAATGACATAAACATAATAAAGGGAATCTGTAAACTCCTAATAGTATCACCATACACTGTGTATAAGATCAAAAATAACACAATACAGAAAGAATCCAAGCAGCTCTAAGTAGCGATCCGAAAAGGTCTAACAACAAGTGGTATAAAAGTGCAAGTGCAATAAATCAGTGTAAATAGAAATATAAATGTGCAAAAATGCTAGTGAGCTGATAATATATAATAATATTAAGACAGAAGAATGTCCAAGCAAAACGAAAAATGTGATTCAATAAAAGAATAGCGTGCAGCTCCCAATAACAGCACGGTGCAGATCTTCTAAAGATGATAACAAAAGTGCAGGTAAGGGTCTTTTAAAATTGATGAAGAAAGTGCAAGTGCAGTGGATAGAGCTCTGTGACGGCCAGTGTCCGATAGTCGGTAATCAATCTAATCCGGTTCCAGCGTTTCCCCCAGCCTCTCACCTGTAGTTGCTGCCCCCAATGGGCCGAATCGAGCGTGTGCCCACAGGCAGTAAAGCAGGACGGGGACATGCTTCTAGCCGTTGTCACAGCCTCCCGAGACAGAGATATACTGGCCACAGCTCAACACTCTCCCGCACTCAGTCGGTATCCTCAAAAGCCCTTCCTTCCAGCAGAACCCAGCGTTACATTCATTCATTCATCGGGGGTAGATATAATAATATCAGACTTTTGTTCTGCATCCAAAACATTTTGGCACTCAAACGCGGGGCTCGAGGCTAGGGTCCCAAGGAGTAGCCGATCGAGAAGGTGGTTTCCCAAGAAGCACGAGGCAATCACCTGGCAGATACTGCTGTGAAACAAGCTGCAGATTGAACGCGAGAAGTGGTCAGCAGAGTGAATGCACCCATCCTCGATGACCCAATAGACACCCCTTAAGAGAGACCGTGTCTGCCACGTGGCCCGGAAACCTATCCCGTCACCAACATGACAGCAAAAACCACAGCTAAAAGACTTTTAACAGAAATAGTGTGGAGATATGGTGTCCCAGAGGTCATAGAGAGCGTTCAGGGGCCGGCTTTCACGGCCTCAGTAACCAAGGAGATATGGACAGCTTTAAGGGTCACATTAGCTTTCCACACCCCATACCATCCTCAGAGCAGTGGGAAGGTGGAAAGATTGAATGGCACAATAAAATCTAGAATGCTAAAAATGTCTCAGGAAACGGAAATGAGTTGGCCAGACAGCCTACCCATTGCCTTATTCAGTGTTATGTACACTCCAAGGGGAAACCATGGTCTCTCACCCTATTTGATATTGTTTGGTTCAACCCCCAGACTAGGTTGTTATTTCCCACAACAGTTGCAGCTCCAATCTGATGTATTGACTGATTTTGTGACCGCTTTATCTCGAGAATTAACCCGTATCCATTCGGAAGTGTTTTCTTCCATTCCAGATCCTGAGCTAGATACAGCCACACACAAGCTGCTTCCCAGTAATTGGGTCCTGATAAAGAAGTTTGTGAGAAAACATACTCTTGAACCCAGATATGATGGTCCTTTCCAGGTTATCCTAACAACTGCCATATCAGTCAAGGTGGACACACGCCTCCCACTGCAAGAAAGTTCCTGTACCTGAGGAAGAGGCCGAGGGGACCAAACAATGATTCTGTATATCCTTTTCATAGTAATCATTGTTCAGGCACAAGAGGTAGATATCAAACAAAAAGATGGTATAACACAATTCTGGTATAGCTCATCCAATACACATGTTGCCACTTTTATATCCTCTTATGAACAGATAATTCCAGGTACTATGTACAAGATCCAGTCCTGGGATGAAGCAGTAAGACCCATGACTGTGTATGTATGCGTCACTTATACCTATTGGGATAACAACTGTGATTCCTGGGGAGCAGTGGGTTGGAACACTGGGGGTACAAACTGGGGGTACAAACCTGAAAACGCCCAAAATAGAAAGGACAAAAATGAGAAGTCACTCTTAGATAGAATGACAATCAACAAACACACAGGTCAGCCTTACACCAAAGAGTTCAGGCTGACCATTGAGAATCCTAGCCCAGAAGACAGTGGGACCTATGTTTTGGGCCTATGGTGGTGAAGTGGGTATCCCAGTTTTATAAAGCCTTTCCAACTGAAAGATATGTTCAATAACCCAGAGTGGGGAGTTCCCCAATCCACATCTAGCTCAAACCCCCTGAGGCCCCATATACAGACATTAAAGGACATGGTGGCCATAGCAGACCCTACCTTTAAGGATACCATGGCTGCAGAAACCGGGTTCTCAGATGTCAACTTGTGGCTCAAGTGGATGAGGTACAGTGCAGGGAAACATAATAAGACCAATTGCTATGTGTGTGGGAGAGCCAGACCATACTTAGGAACGGTACCCCTAAACATACCCCCAGAACATGAGACATGTTTCCTCAGCCTATTTACCAACATAACCACTGACCACTCCCTGTGTGAACATTGGAAGAAGGAATATCCCATGGTTACCAAGACTCCCAAGCCAGGAGAAGGTATCACTCTATATCCTGGCAATTACACATGCATGGATGGTATCAGTGAGTGGGGAAACCTCATGGGAATTTCACTAAGGGTTACTGTGGATCTTATAGTGAGGTGTCTGCAGATCTGGTGCAAAATCAAGTCCAGTCTTTGGGAGACGTGTACTGGATCTGCGGAGACTTGAAAATTAGAAGCAGATTGACAGGACAGTGGACAGGAGAATGTGCACTGGCCAAGGCCATAATGCCTCTACATATTCTCTCGGAGAACCCAAGGCCAAATACAAACAACACACCCCGACCTAACAGGAGGCGTAGGAGTGCCCCAGCAGGAAGCTTTGACCCTCATGTATACATAGATGCCATAGGGGTCCCTAGAGGGGTCCCAGATGAGTTCAAAGCAAGAGACCAAGTAGCAGTAGGGTTTGAATCCCTGATCCCCATCATCACTGTAAACAAGAATGTAGACTGGATAAATTACATCTACTACAACCAACAAAGGTTTGTTAATTACACCAGAGATGCACTTCGAGGTTTAGCCGCTTCACATATGACCTTCCAAAACCGTATGACCTTAGACATGGTCCTAGCTGAAAAGGGGGGTGTGTGTGAGATGTTACCTGAAACGAGTACATGCTGTACTTATATCCCAGATAACACAGGCCCAAATAGTAAAGTGACTTTAGCCATCCAGAAGCTTGAGAATTTGTCCAAAGAATTAAAGAAGAATTCAGGGCTCTCAAACCCCTGGGATCAATACTTCACCTGGATCAAGGGGGATGGCAGGGAATTTTAACACAGATTGGAATAGCCATTCTGATAATTCTAGGGACCCTAGCTGTCATGGTCTGCTGTGTTCTTCCCTGCTTTAAGAAGTGTGTAGAAAAAGCTGTTGCCCAATCTACTCCCATGTTTGTGAACCAGGAAATACCAGATGATGATGAAGATTATGTAAGACTTGATGATGTTTATGTGTTACGCTCCGTTACAGTCACCTCCTCCCGAGATGCAAAGCCATAGGATTACAGGGACAGACAGCACCTGATTGCCCCCTCCAAGCTGTATCGAGGGGGGTAGTGAGTTAGTGAGTTAGTCACTGCTCTTCTCTATATACAGCTGAAAAGAGTTGCAGAGGAGAGGGCCAGGGTAGTGAGTAAGACTTTTAGTATGAGGGACAATTTGAAATAGACAGCTTCAAGGGGGGACTGTAATGGATGTGATCATGGTGAACTGTCTATTCCAATACCTACTTTATATACCTAACATATATAAACTCAGCTTCTATGCTTATCAAGCCTTAAGACATTTACAGATATTCTGCAAAGCTCAAAGCTTGCTTAGGAACTGGACTGACTGCGAAGAGTTAACAAAAAGTTTGCGCCTGCTTCCCAGAATACATTCAGAATATAACAGCATAACACAATGGAGCAAGAGCAAGAGAATGCTGCAAAGTGCTGCAAAAACAATTATTCACTTCTGCAAATGTGGATCAGCTGAAAGCCAAAACTTTGTTACATATTTGTATTTTGTATCTGTGGTTTGTATGTGCTAGTCTATCTGACATATCTCAGAACTTTGATGGAATTGTATAAAAATTTTAAGAAACGGAAATATTAAACAGAAATAACTTTTCCACTGAACTCGTCTCAGTGTGAGCTTACTTGAAGCATGCTTTTATATTCAGCAATCTGATCGGGGGTAGATATAATAAAATCAGAGTTTTGTTCTGAATCCAAAACACATGGCCCCGTCCATTGGCCCCTCAATGCGGCAAAGTCGGCCTGTACCTTTAGCAGAGAAACAGCCCCAAAGCATCATGTTTCCGCCAGCACTTTCTGCTAATGCTTCTCTGAATAATTTAGATGTTTATTGGCATGACTGTACATGTGGCTTCTTAAGGAGGGGGACTCGCTGTGTTTGGAGGAAGAAAAATATACGACCTTAAAAACACAATCCCTACAGTCAAGCACAGAGGTAGAAACATTATGCTTTGGGACTGTTTTTCTGCTAAAGGTACAGACTGACTTAGCCGCACTGAGGGGCCAATGGATGGGGCCATGTATTGTAGAATCTGGAATGAGAACCTTCTTCCCTCAGCCAGAACACTGAAGATGGGTCATGGATGACAATAACCAAAACATACCGCCAAGGTGACAAAGGAGTGGCTCAAGAAGAAGCACATTAAGGTCATGGAGTAGTCTAGCCAGTCTCCAGGCCTTAATCCTATAGAAAATTTATAGAGGGAGCTTAAACTTCTAGTTACCAATCAACATCCAAGAAACCTTAAGGATTTAGAGAAGATCTGTAAAGAAGAGTGGACCCAAATCGCTCCTGAGATGTGTGCAAACCTGGTTACCAACTATAAGAAACGTCTTACCTCTGTGTCAGCCAACAAGGGTTTCTCCACCAAGCACTAAGTCATGTTTTGCTTGGGGATCAAATACCGTATTTATCGGTGTATAACACGCACTTTTTTCCCCTTAAAATTAGGGGAAAATCGAGGGTGCGTGTTATACGCCGATCCCCGCTAATTGTGATCTATCGGCGGCGATCGCGGTGATCGCCGCCGACATTCACATAGCGTGTAGTTTTAAATATGGCGCCGCGGAGTACAGAGGGACTCGGCGGAGCTGAACGAGCGCCGCCGAGATAACAGTGACTGGGCGGAGCCGAGATACACATAGCCGAGTGTTCTCGGCTCTTTTCGGCGCCGCTCACAGTCACGCCCAGTCCCGCAGATGGACCTATGTTATGTCCATCATAGGGCGGGACTGGGCGTGACTGTGAGCGGCAACGAGAAGAGCCGAGTACACTCAGCTATGTGTGTCTCGGCTCCTCCCAGTCACCGAGTCCCTCCAAACTCCGCGGCGCCATATTTAAAACTACACGCTTTGTGTATGTCGGCGGCGATCATGTAATGGACACTGGGGCAGAGCTGCACTGACCACTGGGGCAAGGCTGCACTGGGGCAAGGCTGCACTGACCACTGGGGCAAGGCTGCACTGGGGCAAGGCTGCACTGACAAGGCTGCACTGGGGCAAAGCTGCACTGACAAGGCTGCACTGGGGCAAAGCTGCACTGACAAGGCTGCAATGGACACTGGGGCAAGGCTGCACTGACACTGACAAGGCTGCAGATGGACACGATAACGCTGCATTGATGGGCATTTAAATGTACGTTTTTTTTCCTTAAACTTCCCACCTAAAAGTTTTTTTCCTTAAAATTCCTTCCTAAACTTGGGGTGCGTGTTATACGCTGGCGCGTGTTATACACCGATAAATACGGTACTTATTTTACTCACTGAACTGCAACTCAATTTATAACATTTGTATCATGTGTTTTTTTCTGGATTTTTGGTTGATATTTTGTCTCATTTAAAATACACATATGATAAAAATTATAGACCCTTAATTTCTTTGTAAGTGGGCAAACTTACAAAATCTGCAGGGGATCAAAAAATTATTTTACCCACTGTATATACTCTATAAGGTTGAAAGCAAGCCTGATTTTTCCAATCAGGGCAAAGCAACAGGATTCCTTTAGTGCTTTCCTTTCCAGAAGCACATGCTGTAATTTACTTCCTCACTTCACTGTTTCATTCGACTGCCAGAAGTGAAGAAAAGACCTGCTACTTCTGGGTATGGTGGAGCATGTGACTCACTCCATGTGACAGCACTGGTTCTCTTGATGATTGGCCAAATGCTGTCAAATGGACATAGGGAGATTTTAAGGGCGTATTAAAAACCAAACTAGAAAAGATTTACCCCTATACAGGCATTCTAGTTTGGTTTGGAAGTGTAATACATTTTTTTCTGCCATTAACCTTATAATCCACCCAAAAGTATTTTTAAAGGTGAAATGTCATTGATTTTTGAAGTAAGGGTAAGGGTGCAGTAGTAGGACTATTACCAAAAGAAAGATTACAAGTAAAGATACAAATACATTAAAAGTACATAGAGGGCTCCCACCCTGACAGTCCTTCTCCCAACACTGTTGCTAATCAATCACTATGGCCATATTTCTGGCTGTACACTCCGTACTCCTCACCTGCACATTATACCCACTTACATACACTCTGCACTCATCTCCTGCACATACTACCCACCTCCATACACTCCTCTCCCACACATACTACTCACTGCCGTACACTCCGCACTGTACATTCCCTATTTAACATTACTGCGTTCTACACTATGTAAGTCATCTCAGACTATTAAACCACACCCCCTTTAAGCAATGCCCAATATGTAGCGCAACTTAAGCCATGCTCACATTTTGCCACAGGAAGTTGTCTAAAAAAACAGCCTTCTATCAGTGAAAAGTCTTGCAAACAACGGTCTCACAGTTAGATTCCAGGGTGATGAATGCACAATTCACAATAATAAGCGATTCCTCGCAAAAGGAAAACTGGATGATCACCTATACAGGCTCATAACCACAGACCAGCAAACCAATAAAGTCTGTAATGACCTACACAGAAAATGTATTCACTTATGGCACAGGCGGCTGGGGCACAGAAGCCCAGAAGCTATGCAGGACATTATAAAGAGAGGCTTATCAGAAGATTTGACAATAACGCCTTTCAAAGTGCTCATGAAATGCAAGTGCTGTATTGAAGCAAAAGCCACACGTGCTCCCCTTCCACAGAGATCTCAAGGAAAAACTACCCACCCCCTGTATCTCATACACAGTGACGTATGCGGTCCAATGAAAACTCCTACATCAGGAGGGAACAGATATCTACCGATTTTCATTGATGATTATTCCAGGTACACAACTACTTATCTGATAAAACACAAGAATGAAACATCAGAGAAACTCCAAGTATTCGTTGACATGTCTAGCAACAAATTCCAACAGAAACCAGGAATAATAAGCACCGACAATGTTGGAGAATACATAAGCAAAGAAGTGGCCTCATATCTGAAGAAACAAGGATTATCCAGATGCATGTTGTCGGATGCCAACCTACCTCACAAGTACTGGGGAGAAGCAGTCATAACTGCAACCTACCTACAGAACAGATAAAAGCCCTCAAAAGCCATTAAAAGTACTCCATTTGAAACGTGGCATGGATCAAAGCCTAGCATAGGGCACATCAGACTGGATGTAAAGCATATGCCTATATTCCAAGTGAAAAGTGATCCAAGCTGGAGAACAGAGCCATAGAGGGCATTCTAGTAGGCTACAGTGAGCAAACTAAGGGTTACAGAATCCTACATCCAAAAACTGACAAAGTGACCATAAGCTGCAGTGTATATTTTGATGAGAGCCCATCACCAAAAAACACCAATCCCTGAAAGCTGTTAAGTGAATATGCCAAGAAAACCAGAAGAAAAGGTCAACCAAAGCGAACCTTTGTAGGGGTCAGAACAAGAGGTGGAACTCACAATGCCTAAATCAAGTTCCTCATCGGATCCTGCTGAACTGTCTGAAATCAGAAGATCCACTCTGACTTCAAAGGGGATACCACCCTGCATGTTGTCATACACTGTCAAAACACACAGCATACTTGAACCAACATCCTGGGAAGACATAGAAAAATTGCCAAAAAGAGAAGCCAATAAATGGAGAAAAGCAGCAGAAGAAAAATTAAAGTCACTTCAAGAAAATAAAACCTGGACACTCACAAAGCTCCTTCCTAACCGCAAAACTATAGGAAGTGAGTGGACTTTCAAAGTAAAGTCAGACGCAGAAGGAATATCCACAAATACAAAGCCAGACTAGTTGCCAAGAGTTACTCCCAGAAATTCGATGAAGATTACGATGCAAAATTCGCTCCCGCCGTAAAACACTTTACCATCAGAGTGCTTCTTAGTGTTGCAGCTGGGAAGGGCATGCAAGTCAAACAACATGACTACATGGAGCAACCACCAGGGTTTGAGCAGTGTTAATTTTGTCGACTAAAATTACTAAAACATTTTAGTCGACAAAATGAATACTATTTTAGTCGACTAAAATACGACTACAACTAAAACAATTGAGATGACTAAAATGCGACTAAAACTAAAATGGCATTTTAGTAAAAAGACTAAAATGGGATTAAAATTAAAATGGCATTTTAGTCAAAAGACTAAAACTAAAACGAAATTGAAATTTGACTTCAAAATTAACACTGGCCTTTAGTGCATGTTCATACCTCAATACCTTAAATAATAACATATGAGATTTTTCACTCCAGCAGTATATAATGAGTTTGGAAATTGTAGAGAAATGTTAACTAATGCATTAATTTAATTCATTATTTAAAATGAGTTTTAGTCGACTAAAATGTACTGGAGATTTTAGTCGACTAAGGCTGCTTTCACTGTGGGAGGGTGAAACGTTGACCCTATTTCCGGTATCACTGACGTCACTTCCGGTCCCGTGGAATGCGCGCCAGGAACAGCATTTTTACACACACACAGCTCCATGTTTGAGGCTTGTTTTATCGTACATGTTGTAAGTACCCACTCCCTTTTACAATAAAACCTTTTTTAATGGTACTTCACTATCAGTTCCCTTCTGTTTTTACTTCTGGGTACCTGTTGTTTCTGGCTGAGAAACTCCATAAAGGAGTTCTGGACCTGCAAACTTATCACCATATCCGTCATCCCAGGACTTCTTTTACCAAGCTTTAAATGACCCACCAGACTGAAAAGCTGGGGGTCGTTCTGATCTGGTGAGTGGGGATACATGAGGGGGTGCACACCTGAATTTTTCTGAAAGCAGTCTCAGTGAAAGCAGCGTCTCAGTGAAAGCAGCCTAAAAGGTAGGACATTTTAGACCACTAAAATGTACTGGAGATTTAGTTGACTAAATACGACTAAAACTAAAACAATTACAGGACTAAAATGGAACTAAAACTAAAATGCCATGTTAGTACTAAGACTAAAACTAAATCGAAATTTTCTGCCAAAATTAACACTGGGTTTGAGCAAGGAGATAACCTTGTGTGTAAACTTCAGAAGAGCATCTACGGTCTAAAGCAATCTGCAAGGATGTGGAAATGAGAAAGTGAATTAAGTACCGTATTTATCGGTGTATAACACGCACTTTTTTCCCCTTAAAATCAGGGGAAAATCGCGGGTGCGTGTTATACGCCGATCCCCTGTGATCCCCCGCTGATTTAGTGGAGCGATCGCCGACCGCGATTAGAAAATGGCGCCGCCAGCGCCGAAATACACAGAGCCAGTCCTCGGCTCTTCTCGGCCACTTTCGGCTTCGCTCGAGTGCCGCCCGAACCTAGCCGAGTGTACTCGGCTAGGTTCGGCTAGCTCCGTTCACAGTCACGCCCATCCTGGGCGGGACTACGAGTGGAGCCGAAAGTGACCGAGAGCCGCCGAGAAGAGCCGAGAACCGGCTCTGTGTATTTCGGCGCCGACGGCGCCATTTTCAAACTGCAGTGACACTGGCATGTCACTGCAGTTTAACTGCAGCCTGGGCAAGGCTGCAAAAGGACACAGACAAAGCTGCAGATCGGCACTGGCAAAGCTGCAAGGCTGCAAATGACACCAAAACTGCTGACTGCAAGGCTGCAAATGATTGCAAGGCTGCAAATGACACCAAGGCTGCTGACTGCAAGGCTGCAAATGACTTCAAGGCTGCAAATGACACTGGACAAGCATGCAGATGGACACTGTGCAAGGCTGCATTGATGGGCATTTAAATGTAAGTTTTTTTCCTTAAAAATTTTTTTCCTTAAAATTCCCTCCTAAACTTGGGGTGCATGTTATACGCCGGCGCGTGTTATACGCCGATAAATACGGTACTTACTAAAGAGGGATTCTCAAGAAATAAAGCAGACCCCTGTCTCTACTCCAGGAATCAAGAAGACAGATGGATACACATCCTTATCTATGTCGATGACATTATAACCTGTTTTGATCAAGAAGGGGATTACAATCAGATAGTTCACAAGCTGAAAGAAAATTTTGAAATCAAAGAGCCAGGGAACATTAGCTACTATCTGGGAATCCAAATAGAGAGAGAAGATGGAAGTTATCTTCTCAACCAATCTCAGAAAATTTTGGAACAATTCCATATGCAAGATGCAAAGGAAGTGAAAACTCCTATGGAACCAGGCTATCTAAACAGCAGTGAAGCAGAAAGCTTACTACCCAACAATGATACATATTGCAGAGCAATCGGTAAGCTACTATGTGTTGGCATTGTGACAAGACCAGACATAGCCGCAGCAGGGAGCTTCAGAGTTTCAGCTCCCTGTCAGCCTGACTGGAACGAGTGATGCAATACCTCAAAGGAACAATTCAGATGAAGTTACAGTTACGAGCAACATCTAGTCCAAAACTGGTCAGATATGTGGATGCTGATTGAGCCGGGGGACTGCACAGACCGTAAATCCACAAGTAAATTCATCTTCCGGTATGGGGAAGGAACCATAAGTTGGTCTAGTCGAAAGCAAGGAACTGTTGCTCTATCTTCAACTGAAGCAGAGTACATTGCAGCAGCACAAGCACGTCAAGAATCAATATGAATTTGTCATCTTTTCGTGGACATTGGGATAGACATGTGAAAACCAATTCCCATTTTTGAAGACAACCTTCTGAAAGCTGACGCAATCAGAAAGGGTCAATCCTAGGAACAAACACATTGATGTCAAGTATCACCTACTGAGGGACAATCAAGAACAAAGTGTTATTGACATTTAATACTGCCCATCAGAGGAGATGACTGCTGATGCACTCACCAAGCCTTTGTTGGAGGAACGTCATAGTTATTTCCAGAAGAAGCTGAATATAAATTGACAAAGCACATGCTATTGAGAAGGGGTGTTGGAAGAGCAACATCATGTAATGTAAAGTTGGTTTTAAAAACTGACTGTGTACTGTGTGAATTATACCTTTCTATCCCACAGGTGGCACTACAGTGTATTATTTTCATTTCAAGAACATGGAGATGTTACAGGAAGTGACTGTTTGTTTATATCTTACAAAGAGCTGATCTACCCACAATGCCAAGTGACCTCCCATGGACACTCAACACTGAACTGCATGCTGGGTAAGTTATAAAAGGCCCCGCACAGCCATTTTCTTTCTCTTGTTCCTGGGACGCATGGCCTGCCAGCAGGGCTCTGTGGGTGTGTTTGTCCCACAGAGTTGTGGCCTACCCTGTGCGGAGCGGAACAGCAGCCTTTGATCCTGCCTTACATCACAGCATGCTAGAGCAGCAGTGTGATCGTTACAGAGACCCTTGAAGGAGGTAACCGAGGACTCCCGGTCGTCTGTGAGCAGCCTTTGATCCTGCCTTACATAACAGCGTGCTGGAGCAGCAGTGTGATCGTTCCAGAGACCCTTGAAGGAGGTAACCGAGGACTCCCGGTCGTCTGTGAGATGGAACAGCGTGACGGCGTGGCCGAAGCGAACAAACTGAGATACTGTGGAGTGGAGGCATCCATCTGTCTGGACCTAGATTGGTGAGAGGGCTGATGCCCAGAATGTTTGTACCGCATCTTTTCACACTTATAGGGCGTACACACGGTCGGACTTTGTTCGGACATTCCGACAACAAAATCCTAGGATTTTTTCTGACGGATATTGGCTCAAACTTTTCTTGCATACACTCGGTCACACAAAGTTGTCGGAAAATCCGATCGTTCTAAACGTGGTGACGTAAAACACGTACGTCGGGACTATAAACGGGGCAGTGGCCAATAGCTTTCATCTCTTTATTTATTCTGAGCATGCGTGTCACTTTGTCCGTCGGATTTGTGTACACACGATCGGAATTTCCGACAACGGATTTTGTTGTCGGAAAATTTTATCTCCTGCTCTTCAACTTTGTGTTTAGGAAAATCCAATGGAAAATGTCCGATGGAGCCCACACACGGTCGGAATTTCCGACAACACGCTCTGATCTGACATTTTCCATCGGAAAATCCGACCGTGTGTACGGGGCATTAGACTGTAAACACAGCGTTGCTGGGACCTGTAGTCCCACAGAGGGGATCTTAATCAAGAAAGACTGAGTTTAAACAGGCCTCAAGCCTACCGTTCACGGTACTTCTGACACTGTGTTATTCAAGCCAAACTGCATCGGAGGCAGTTGCAGGTGTACTGCACTACAAGAATAGTTCTAACATCCACTTTCATTTAATCCTGGTTTGTTCAACTATTGGATTACAATTAACACAACACAAATTGCTAGCAGAAGACAGAAGACTGAAAGGACTGCATCTCTCATTGCAATGCCTTGCATCCTGCTAAAGATAGGAGGATCTGCATTATAAAGTAGGGGGAGCTCCCTAAGAATTGTGTTGTGCTTTATTGAATAACATTGTCTTCTTGTGGTTACCAGAGCGTGCTGGAAGTGGGAAGGTGCCCAGAGTTAAGGCGTTTGTGCTCTGAGCATTAGTCCCACTTGGAGACGCACTTCCAGAGGTCATCTAAGACAACTTTATGTGTATCCATTATTGTATGTACATATTGGGCTGTTGCACTATGTCTATGTGACAGACCAAATAATGTAATACTACTTTAAGGCTATGTTTCCACTATTGCGTCCCCAAAGTCGCGCGATTTTGCCGCGATTTTTTACCGCGATTTGAAGCAATGCCTGTATCTATGGACCTCAAGTCGCATCAAAGTGGGACCAAAGTAGTGCAGGGACTACTTTGAAGTTGCTGCGACTTGAAGTCGCACAGATATGAACGGTACTCATTGGAAATCATGGGATACAATTTGTCATGCGACTTTTCAGTCCCAAGTCGCATGAAAAGTCGCACTAGTGGAAACATAGCCTTATACTGATTCCAGTAAAAGTTACATTCCTGGTTAAGTACAACTTGTGTGGAGTGTTGTTCCTTTCTCTAGCAGGTGGAACATCGGATACCCAGGTAATAACAAAGGTATACTGTTATTATATTGTACATTGTGGGGTTATCCTTTACTTAGCTTCACACTAACACTACACCACAGCTGTGTCAAGGGGATTGAGCCAAGTTATTGGTGGTAGAAAAAGCAGAGTACAGGCCCAATCAAATACCAGCAGCTCCTTCGGGGGGCAGTGCTTCACATGGTACAAAGTCCATTAAAGTAAAGCCATATTACTGCATCCAAAAAGCTTCCAGTGCGTAGATCAATACTCTGCAAAATAAAAGACAGTAAACCTGGAATCCAGCTTTAAGCCTGAGGCTGCTCACATCTATAAAGGTCTGTGCCTAGCTAACTAATTAATGAAGTCTGGCTAACAGGTAAAAGTTGGACCTAGGACTGGATTCAATATCCTGACCAGAACCTAAGCTCTGAGAAAACAAATTAATTTTTAACAGATAGAAATCCTGGAGCACCTCACCATGTGTAGGTGAGAAACCTAGGTAATTTTTCCTATGGGATCAAAAATAAAAATGGTTTATCAACACATAGCATTGTACATACTCAACAATGTAAAAGAATACAAAAACAATTCAATTAAGCATATACAAGAAAAAGTCATATTATTGCTTGTAGCAATATTATACAGTTGTGCTCATAAGTTTACATACCCTGGCAGAATTTATGATTTCTTGGCCATTTTGCAGAGAATATGAATGATAACACAAAAACATTTCTTTCGCTCATGGTTAGTGTTTGGCTGCCGCCATTTATTATCAAACAACTGTCTTTCTCTTTTAAAATCATAATTACAACAGAAAATACCCAAATGACCATGATCAAAAAAGTTTACATATCCCAGTTCCTAATATCGTGTATTGCCCCCTGTAACATCAATGACAGCATGAAGCATTTTTGTAGTATTTGTGGATGAGGCTCTTTATCTTCTCAGATGGTAAAGCTGCCCATACCTCTTGGCAAAAAGCCTCCAGTTCCTGTAAATTATTGGGCTGTCTTGCATGAACTGCACGTTTGAGATCTCCCCAGAGTGGCTCAATGATATTGAGGTCAAGAGACTGAGATGGCCACTCCAGAACCTTCACTTTATACTGCTGTAGCCAATGACAGGTCGACTTGGCCTTGTGTTTTGGATCATTGTCATGTTGGAATGTCCAAATACGTCCCATGTGCAGCTTCCTGGCTGATGAATGCAAATGTTCCTCCAGTATTTTTGGATAACATACTGCATTTATCTTGCCATCAATTTTGGCCACATTTCCTGTGCCTTTGTAGCTCACACATCCCCAAAACATCAGCGATCCACCTCCGGAACCTTTCATCATAGGCCTTGTTAACTCCTCTCCAAATGTAGCACTTATAGTTGTGGCCAAAAAGCTAAATTTTGGTCTCATCACTCCAAATGACTTTGAGCCAGAAGGTTTGAGGCTTGTCTCTGTGCTGTTTCGTGTATTGTAAGCGGGATACTTTATGGCATTTGCGTAGTAATGGCTTTCTTCTGGCAACTCAACCATGCAGCCCATTTTTCTTCAAGTGCCTACTTATTGTGCATCTTGAAACAGCCACACCACATGTTTTCAGAGAGTCCTGTATTTCACTTGAAGTTATTTGTGGGTTTTTCTTTGCATCCCGAACAATTTTTCTGGCAGTTGTGGCTGAAATTTTAGTTGGTCTACCTCACCGTGGTTTGGTTTCAACAGAACCCCTCATTTTTCACTTCTTGATTAGAGTTTGAACACTGCTGATTGGCCTTCTCAATTCCTTGGATATCGTTTAATATCCCTTTCCTGTTTTATACAGTTCAACTACCTTTTTCCCCGCAGATCCTTTGACAATTCTTTTGTTTTCCCCCTGACTCAGAATCCAGAAACGTCAGTGCAGCACTGAATGAAAGATGCAAGGATCTTACAGGAGTCCAGAAACTCATTAACCTTTTATACACACACACACTAATTACTAGCAAACAGATCAGAGGTGAGAATGGTTACCTTTAATAGCCATTCAAACCCCTTTGTGTCACTTGTGTGCATGTTATGAGGCCAAAATCACCAGGGTATGTAAACTTTTGATCAGGGTCATTTGGGTAGTTTCTGTTGTCATTATGATATAAAAAGAGTAAACACAGTTGACTGATAATATATGGCTTCAGCCAAACACTAACCATGAGTGAAAGAAATGTTTTTGTGTTATCATTCATATTCTCTGAAAAATGGCCAAGAAATCATAAATTCTGCCAGGGTATGTAAACTTATGAGCACAACTGTATATCCTACTGAAAGGTACCCATTTAAAAACAATAGTTAGAATGCTACAGCTACAGATGGAATATAAAGAAATATGTAAATTAAACAATCAGCAATATGGTCAAAAACTGATAAAAGGACTCCTTGTAGAAAAGTAACTCTAGAAGGAGGACTTCTAATATGTATAGTCATCAATCAGCATATGGATTAGGATGGAAGTAAAATTTTACATCCAATAAGTTTATCCAGTAAAGAGAAATCTATACAGACCCACAAGGCCACATTTTAAGTACTGGTAACTTGAAGAAATCTGAGCAAAGTCCAAAACTGTGCTATAATTGAGAAATATCTTTCATGGGACAAAAACAAGGAAAGGCCATCAGTATATCTTGCAATGAAGAAGTTGTTGTTCACATGGTAATATACAGTATGTATATACCATGGTATCCAAAGGATATGCAGATTTATCCAACAGAATATAATATGTATGCATCGCTTTTGTATAGCTAGATGTCCACCAGGCCAAAAAATCGCCAAACATTCAGTTTTAGCGGTGATATAAGGAGGATCTCAATAATTTGCGGATAAAACTTATGTCCACCAAGTTTTTCTGCGCATAAATCACTTTATAAGGCTGAATGTCCACTGGGCCAAAACTGACGAAACAAAGAGTTCTGACAATAAATAATACAAAATGAACCGATCTCAGAAATGCAGCAACATAGATATATTTTATCAAAGAAATGTCTATCACTGCTGTACAGAAATCATCAAAGCATAGGGTGTAGAATTATAGATAACCCATAGAGGCCCATGGTGGGTATAAGACTGGTGTCTCTTTAGTTGTAAAGTCCATCTGTGACAAGCAAAGCTGTATGGTACCAAGTGATGAAATTTAGCAAAGGTGTCAAGATGATATTCCACTTGTATATAGTCCACTCAGAAAAAAAGGCAAAAAAAGAAAAAAACAAACACAAAAAACAAAATCCATATCTGGGCTATACACCACATAGAGTGCAACACGTTTCATCACTGCAAATGATGACTTTAAGCTGTGCAGCAAACCTAACTATAGATACTCCTCATTTTAAGACTTACCTGTTTAACGACTGCTCAGACTTACGACCAGCTCTCCCCACCCGAACGTCGTACTGTGCATCATTGTATTGTACAGTACAGTACAGAATTTTAGTTTGTACTCTGTACTTATGCAAATTAAAACAACGTTATTGAGTTGGAATTTTGTGTTTAGACCTTTTTTCACAATACAGTACAGCACAGTAGTTATGAATGCTTAAAATATTGATTACTTGTGGCTTCTCATTTAAAGACCAATTTGTTTAATGACCTGGTCGTTGGAACGGAACCTGGTCGTTAAGTGAGGAGAGCCTGTAGTCTAAGGTTGTTAGGCTCTGTTGCCTACCCTTTTACATACCTTAAGGGTCCTTTCGCACATGCTTGTCCGTGTACCGACTCCGCTTTGCTCAGCAGGGATCGATCCGCTGATCCCCGCTGAGCAGACGGATGACAGGTCCGCCTCCGCTAACTGTGCAGGGATGGACCTACAAAACCCTGCTGTCCTCTATGGAGATTGGATGAAAACAGACTGCCTATCCGTTTTCATCCAATCTTATCTGATCTGATTCTCTAGACGGATGGAAAATAGGGTTCCCAAACATCTGGATTTCATGGACAGGATCGGATCAGATATCAGCGGACATGTCATCTGCCGCTCCATAGGACTGAATGAAGTGTCCGATCAGGTCTGCCTGAAAAACTGACAGGCGGACCTGATCGGAAAGCCCACGTGAAAGGGGCCTTAATGATGCATTTCAATTAGGAGTGCTTTCTCCATCAGTGAGGGAGGCTGTGGTCATGCCTAAGACAGACCTTTACTTGCCTATTTCTACCATTTAATCTAACTTTTAAATACAAATGTTAAGATATTGGCTAAAGTTCCGGCCACTAGGTTGGCTGCAGTAGCTACAACCCTTGTCCATACAGATCAGACAAGTTTTATTGTGAAAAATTGGTAAAAAGATTTACCTACTCGCGCATGTGGAAAATTAAATTGATTAAGGAGCAGCACGTTATAAATGAAGAAAATGAAAAAAATAATTAGCTGTCTAATTACAAACCGCGCTCCTGTGCAAAATTACTCTATGTAAACAGTATAATAAAACCGTGAAAAATTGTGAAAAATTATATATCTGCCAACTGAATATTAAATTATCATAGTGAAAAATACCATGCAACGGTTAAATCAATCAGATGTGTAAAATTCAAAAAGAAAATACAAATTCAAAAAGAAAGAAAGTCCACCATTATTAACCAATGTGTACAACAAATTAGTGTTCAAAAATTATTATTCAAAAAATATTCAAAAATTAAATGTTCAAAAATATTTTTTGAAACCAGAGCTTCTGGGTGGGTGGAGCTTCTAAGCATATCTTCCTTGGGTACAGCAAAGCATCAAACAGCAGCATTCAATTGCCATCACCAGCCACACAGCCTACTCACGAGATGGAGGTGACTCCCATGACAGGAGTCAAATGCACTTGTTGGTTTTTAACCAACAAGGCTTCTCCCGATTACCGCCAGGTGTAGATGCTGGAGCTCAGGCGCTGGAACTCAGGCGTCTTGATCGGCGATGAGGCTGCTTGGGTGCATGCGACCGGACTTCCCAGGGTAGGTCACAAAGACCGTGGATGTTTGGCATTAGGGAGAGATGAATAAGAAACTCCCATTGTGAAGTAAGCCAAAAATATTTATTTAAGCTAAAAACGGCTTAAAACCACACTCCCCACATGAGGGTACATGTGGGCAAAATACAAACAAGAAAAGCAGGAAATAAAAATATGAGTGGAAATGGCGTATCACGTTCGTTTACATCCGACCGGTTTCATCAGAGCGTTCTGACGTCATCAGGGCTAATCTTAATCTTACAGATACAACCGGCCCTTTTGAGGACAATCGTAATGCTGATGCGGCCCACGATGAAATTGAGTTTGACACCCCTGGTGTAGATGCTGCAGTTGCTTATTTTTTAATAACTCTCATTGTTGGATACTGGGAGCTATGTTTAGGAAATTCATCAGGGAATTTAGGGATTTAAAGTGGTACTAAACCCCCCAAAATGTATTATATTACAGCTTACCAACCCTTATATGAAGTGGCTGCATTCATTTTTTCTAGGTTCTTTTCCCTAATGCACAATAAAAAAATTATGTAGAATAATACTTGGCTATGCGTTTTACTTCAAATGACAGTTTGGGAGTAGGCAGTTACATTTAAAAAAAATACAATGTAAAATTGACAAGGGACACCAACATAGTTGTATCTTTGATCTTAAAAACTACGTGATAATGGTGTTGTGGTAACTTGCCCAAATAATAAAAAATAATAATAATATTATTCTTGAGATCACTAGAAAAAAAAAGCCTTTGAATCTTTGTTTGCAATAAGTCCATCAGTATCACCAGCAAAGCAGCTTTATTATTATCCCATTAAAGAAGAAGAGAATTGTGCGCTGCATTTGCAGATTTCATAATTTGGCATGTCATGAATGTTAATTCTCCATTACAAACGCTAGTTTACAAGACAAAACATGCTAGCCAACATTTGTTGGCGGAAAGTCCGACAACAATTGTGCGATGGAGCATACACACGGTCGGATTGTCCGTCAACAGCCTGACATCCAACATTTCCCGTTGGAAAGTCTGATTGTGTGTAAGGGCCTTAAGATTTGGTAAGATGCAAAGAAATTTTTGTTTTATGCCGTGTACACATGATGGGAATTTCCGAAGGGAAATGTTATTTGTGAGCTTGTTGTCGGAAAGTCCGACCGTGTGTATGCTCCATCGAACATTTGCTGTCGGAATTTCCGCACACAAATGTTTGAGACTAGTTGTCGTAAAGTCAGATCGTGTGTATACAAGTCCGTCGCACAAAAGCTCATGCATGCTCGGAATCAAGCAGAAGGAGCCGCACTGGCTATTGAACTTCTTTTTTTTTGGCTCGTCGTATGTCTTGTACATCACCTTGTTCTTACGTTCGGAATTTCCGACAACATTTGTGTGACTGTGTGTATGCAAGACAAGTTTGAGCCAACATCCTTCGGAAAAAAATCTACGGTTTTGTTGTCGGAAATTCTGATCGTGTGTACGGGGCATAAGGGTTTAATACCGCTTTAACATTGAAGAAGAAAGTACCTTGAATTACGGACTCTACATTATCCAAGAAAGATGGGAGGGCTTGTGGTCCTCTCTCTCCTTGGATATATTTAATTGCTTCACAATTTAACCACTTGCCTACTGGGCACTCTCACCCCTTCTTGCTGTCACACTTTGAATGACAATTGTGCGGTAATGCAACGCTGTACCCAAACAACATTTTTATAATTTATTTAAGAGATAGAGATTGGTGGTATTTAATCAGCGCTGGGTTTTTCATTTTTTTGCTAAATAAACAAAAAAACCTGAAAATTTTGAAAAAAAAAATTTTTTTTCTTAAATTCTGTTAAAAAAAAATTGGTAAATAAGTAATTTTTCTCCTTCACTGATGTGCGCTGATAGGCAGCATTGATGAGCACTGACAGGCATCACTAATGGGCACTGATTGGCAGCACTGATTATCAAGACACTGATGATCAGTGCCCTGATTGTCAGTGCAGATGTCCCCGCTGAGGAATGCCGCTTACCGGCTCTCCTCACGCGCTGTCAACCAGCATTTCCTGTTTAGCTGTGTTCAATCACAGCTGATCAAAGTGTAATCACATTGTAAAGAGCCTATGTCATAGACTCTTTACCAAGATCAGTGATGCCCTGTGTCCCAGGGACACGGCACACCAATGATCGCCGTGATGCATGCCCCCGGTAGGCACCAATGTGCAGCGAGAATGGGAAGACATCATATGATGTCCTCGACAGTGCTCCCGCCAATTCGTCATTTTACTATAAAGTGGGCGGGAAGCAGTTAAACACTCTGTGAGGTGGGGAGGGGTGGAGAATAGGCCCTCCCAATATAAAGTATTACAATTTCTCTTTAAGAAACATGATCCACTGTATGCGCTAGAGACAGGGAAGTATCTTAACCGCTTCCCATCTGGCCATAGTACAACAGCAGCTGGACAGGAGCAGCGCCAAAGCAGGCGGAAGCACCCGTAGTGTCAGGAACGTACTGGTCACGATACTGCAGTGACCCTGAGACACACAGGTGTGCGCAGGCACAGACTGACTGGTACCCATCCAACTGTGAATAGACGTGCGCCAATGCGTACTCAGAAGAGCGCATACACACAGTAGCCATGGCATTGGCACTCAGTGTCCTATATAAGTGTAGTAGCTGCACTAGTCCTTTGCTGTTTGATCTGAAGCTATTCCTGTATCTGATCCTGTCGATTCCTGTGTCTGACCCGGCTTGCCTCTGACTTTGCTTGATTGCTACCTACCTTGACCTTAGCTTGTTTAGCTTAGCTAGACCCTGTGTTGCCGACTCCTGCCTGTACCCTGACGACTCTTTGCCTCTGTGCCTGCATCTGCCTGTTTGTTACCGACCTGGCTTGTCCGACTAAGCATCCAGTCGCTACTGCTTCTGCTGCTTTCTACCAAACAGGGATCTGCTGTTTGCTGTCTTCAGTTCCAGCTTACCATTTAGCTCTGGTGACAAACTGACCACTTTTCTCTTCACCCAGCGGAGAGATCACATGGACACCTGTACCTCACCACACTCTTGCGACTACTGTCGCAACATTAGTGGTTCTCGAGATGGGGGTGTACGAGAGGCCTCCTTCTGCACATCAGGCTCAGCCATGAGGTACGTGACACGTAGTCCCCCTACGTCTGCCACTTGTGCATGCTCCCTGGGAGTGGCTCTGGCACCATATGATCAATTTAGCCAATCAGCGATCACATGGACAGTAGTAAACAATATGTAATTTCCTGGCATCAAAGTTTACTACTGTGTGATCTCTGATCAGTCACAGAGATAACATAGTATATCACAGCAGCCCTGTACCATGTGATAGCTGTGGCCAATCATAGCTATTACAGTATTTCTCAATGGACTCTCAGGAATGCAGCCAGAGAGTCAGAAATTATTATAGCGCCATTATGGCTATAAAGGAATCATTGTGTAAAAAAAAAAGCCAGTGGTAGTAGTACAGTGTCTCTATGGTAACATTGTACTGCTAAGGTGACAGTATGTAAGAAAAAAATTGCAAAAGAAAAAAAAAGATGTAAAAAAAAAAATGTAAAAAATAAAAAGTAAAATATTTTCTTTTCTTTTTAACTAACTGTCACCAGTCAGTGTCCCTAATCACTGCCACCCACTCAAAGTGTCCCTCATCACTGCCACACCCATTACCGTGTCCCTGATTACTGCCATACCAGGTACGGTGTCCATGATCACCTCCAAACCAGTTAGTGTCCCTGATCACTGCCACACAGGTTATGGTGTTCGTGACCACTGCCACACCAGGTAAGGTGTCTGGGATCACCACCACACCAGCTACAGTGTTTCTGATCACCGCCACACTACTCATATAGTACCTAATCACTGCCACCCACTCACAGTGTTGCCAATCACCACTACACTACTCACAATGTCTGTGATCACTAGGGATGGGCTGTCTGTTTGAGTCGAACATGAGTTCGATTCGAACATCGGCTGTTCGATCGTTCGACGAAGATCGAACATTATGGGCCGTTCGCGCCAAATTCGAGCAGCGCGTCACGACCCATAATGCACTGCGTCATCGCAGTGCATTGCTGGCTGATGATTGGCCAAGCATGCACTATGACCCGCATGCTTTGGCCAATCGCAGCGCCGTTAGCGAAGAGAGCCATAATTGGCCAAAGGCAGGGTGCCTTTGGCCAAATATATGGCTCAGGGGGTTAAGTCCACGCCCCACACTATATAAAGCCGCCTGAACGTCGGCTTTGTGTAGTGTGTTGCTGGCGGAAAGAGAGAGAGAGTGTCATTTCATTTACTTTGACCAGGCAGTTTATTCAGTTAACTAGATCTCACTGCAGACCGTTCCTGCTGTACTGTTTCTGATATACTTCAGGCAGGCAGTTAATTCAGTTAGCTGCAGTGTATTTAATATATATATACAGTCAGAGTGCTATATATATATATATATATATATATATATATATATATATATATATATATCCACTGTATACAGTTTAGCTAGATCTCACTGCAGACCGTTCCTGCCGTACTGTTTCTAATATACTTCAGGCAGGCAGTTGATTCAGTTAGCTGCAGTGTATTTAGTATATATATACATCCCGGATTTGTATATATATATATATATATATATATATATATATATATATATATATATATATATATCCACTGTATCCAGTTTAGCTAGATCTCACTGAAGACCGTTCCTGCTGTACTATTTCTACTGTACTTCAGACAGGCAGTTGATTCAGTTAGCTGCAGTGTATTTATTATATATATATATATATATATATATATATATATATATATATATATATATATATATATATACAGTCATACTGATATATATATATATATATATATATACATCCACTGTATCCAGTTTAGCTAGATCTCACTGCAGACCGTTCCTGGTGTACTGTTTCTAATATACTTCAGGCAGGCAGTTGATTCAGTTAGCTGCAGTGTATTTAGTATATATATATACATCCCGGCTTTATATATATATATATATATATATATATATATATATATATATATATATATATATATATATATCCACTGTATACAGTTTAGCTAGAACTCACTGCAGGCAGGAACCTCAGTGAGCTGCTGTTCATAAAATATATATCCACTGCATTGTTGTCCAGCCAAGCCTATACCTGACTGTAGGCCATTCCTGGTGTACTGTTTTTAGTAAACTTCAGGCGTTGCTTTGCTAATCTAATTGTACAGTATGTCTGGAAGGCCACCAAGGAGAGGCAGATGCTCACAGGCCACTAAAAGAGGGCAAGCAGGCTCTGTGTCTACAGCCAAAAGTGTTGGTCATGAACACGGTGCAGCACGTGGCCGTGGGGCACGCTTGTCCTTTTTTTCGGCAGCTGGCCGTGTCGAGCCACAACATGCAGAAGAGTTGGTAGAGTGGATGACCAAGCCGTCCTCATCCTCCTCATCCTAGGTCACCCATGCTCAGTATACTTTGTCTGCCAATGTAGCTGCCAAAGCGGCCTCTTCCATCGGCTCAATGTCATCAGTCACTCCTTCCCTAGCCCCACCTTTATGCCCTGAGGAGTCCCCCGAACTGTTCAACCACAGTGTAGGGTACATGCTGTAGGAGGATGCGCAGCGTTTTGAAGGCTCTGATGATGGTACCCAGGTTAAGGATGAAGGCAGTAACGTAAGCCCAGAGAGAGGGGGTGCCCAAAAAGGACATGAAACTGGCAGTCACGTACCCCCAGCTGCAGCATACTGCCAGGTTTGCTACAGTGGCGAGGAGTGAGGGATTGACGAGGTCACTGACTTTACGTGGGTGCCAGATAGAAGAGAGGAGGAGGCACATCTCTAACGAGGCAGGATGCCCTTCAGGGGCCAGCTTAAGGGCAGGCAACCGACTGCATCACACCGCAGAGCTCCGCATGTGCAGGGCGCTGCTGACTCCGCGCGTTTTTCCAAAAGTTCTTTGGTGTGGGCCCTTTTTGATACGTGTGCAGCAGATCGCACCGTTGCTGTTTGCAACGTATGTCTGAAGCGTATCAAGCGTGACCAAAACAGCAGCCGCTTGGGCACCACATGCTTGAACAGACATATGTCGAGCTCCCATGCAGTCCATTGTCAACATTCCTTAAAAGACCCACACCAAAGAACAAGGCAGACTTCTCCTTGCTCCTCATCAGCTGGGATCTCCAACCCCACTATAACTTTAGTCCTCTCAGATACCTGCACTGAGAGGAAAGAAGGTGTAGAATTAGGTGTCCCAAGCACTTCCGGCCAATCTGTTAGTGGTACACCAACATCCGATTGTAGCAGAAAAATTTCCCTACCCCAGTTGCTAAACCGGCGAAAGAAATTCAGTCCCAGCCATCCACATGCTCAGCGGCTGAATGCTAGTTTGGCTAAATTGCTAGCACTCCAACTGCTGCCTTTTCAGCTGGTAGACTCTGTCCCCTTTCGAGAATTTGTGGAATGTGCGGTACCTAAGTGGCAGGTTCCCAAACGCCAATTTTTTTTCTCGGAAGGCCATTCCAGCTCTCTACCAACATGTGGAAGGCAATGTCTTGGCCTCGTTGGACGGGGCAGTCAGTGGTAAGGTGCATATTACCGCTGACTCATGGTCCATCAGGCATGGACAGGGACGTTACCTTTCTTTTATGATGCACTGGGTAACCCTGCTGGCAGCTGGGAAGGATGCAGGACAGGGTGCAGTATTTTTGGAGCTTGTTCCGCCACCATGCCTCCCAAATGCTGGTAGTGGTGATTCTGCCACACCTCCCTACTCCACCCCCTCCTCTTCTTCTTCCTCTATGGCATCTTCCTGAAAAAAGATGCCATGCGGTGCTTGAGTTGGTCTGCTTAGGGGATGACAGGAGCCACACTGGGGCAGAGATTCTGTCAGGTCTGCAGGGGCAGGCTCAGAGGTGGTTGACGCCATGCCAGCTTCAGCCAGGAATGGTGGTTTGCAACAATGGCACCAACCTCCTCCCCACCTTCCGACAGGGACACTTCACCCATGTTCCCTGTTTGGCTCACATCCTTAATTTGGTGGTGCAGGGGTTTTTGTGCACGTACCCAGGATTACAGGATCTCCTGAGGCAGGCCAGGAAAGTCTGTGGGCATTTCCGCCGGTCATATAATGCCAGTGCTCGGCTGGCTGACCTCCAAAAGGAATGCAACCTGCCCAAGAACCGCCTCATCTCATATGTTGATAGCTTCTAAAAACATTTTTGGTTCTGGGCACCACCACCAGTGGCTAAGGCCCAATTTTTCTGCCCCTGTTTACCAGGGGCATGTAATTACAATTTTGGCTGTAATATTTTGCAGCAGGGCCCGTTCCTATGCTCAACAAGAGTATCTGTGAGGGGTTGCAGTGTTGTGGCACCACCACCACTGCCTAAGGCCCAATTTTTCTGCCCCTGTTTAACAGGGGCGTGTAATTACAATTTTTGATCCAATATTTCACAGCAGAGCTCGTTCCTGCGCTCAACAAGAGCATCTGTGAGGGGTTTCAGTGTTGTGGTACCACTGGGCCAAAACTGACGAAACAAAGAGTTCTGACAATAAATAATACAAAATGAACCGATCTCAGAAATGCAGCAACATAGATATATTTTATCAAAGAAATGTCTATCACTGCTGTACAGAAATCATCAAAGCATAGGGTGTAGAATTATAGATAACCCATAGAGGCCCATGGTGGGTATAAGACTGGTGTCTCTTTAGTTGTAAAGTCCATCTGTGACAAGCAAAGCTGTATGGTACCAAGTGATGAAATTTAGCAAAGGTGTCAAGATGATATTCCACTTGTATATAGTCCACTCAGAAAAAAAGGCAAAAAAGAAAAAAATAAACATAAAAAACAAAATCCATATCTGGGCTATACACCACATAGAGCGCAACACGTTTCGTCACTGCAAATGATGACTTTAAGCTGTGCAGCAAACCTAACTATAGATACTCCTCGTTTAAAGACTTACCTGTTTAACGACTGCTCAGACTTACGACCAGCTCTCCCCACCCGAACGTCGTGCTGTGCATCATTGTATTGTACAGTACAGTACAGAATTTTAGTTTGTACTCTGTACTTATGCAAATTAAAACAACGTTATTGAGTTGGAATTTTGTGTTTAGACCTTTTTTTCATAATACAGTACAGTAGTTATGAATGCTTAAAATATTGATTACTTGTGGCTTCTCATTTAAAGACCAATTCTTTTAATGACCTGGTCGTTGGAACGGAACCTGGTCGTTAAGTGAGGAGAGCCTGTAGTCTAAGGTTGTTAGGCTCTGTTGCCTACCCTTTTACATACCTTAAGGGTCCTTTCACACATGCTTGTCCGTGTACCGACTCCGCTTTGCTCAGCAGGGATCGATCCGCTGATCCCCGCTGAGCAGATGGATGACAGGTCCGCCTCCGCTAACTGTGCAGGGATGGACCTACAAAGCCCTGCTGTCCTCTATGGAGATCGGATGAAAACAGACTGCCTATACGTTTTCATCCAATCCTATCTGATCTGATTCTCTAGACGGATGGAAAATAGGGTTCCCAAACATCTGGATTTCATGGACAGGATCGGATCAGATATCAGCGGACATGTCATCTGCCGCTCCATAGGACTGAATGAAGTGTCCGATCAGGTCTGCCTGAAAAACTGACAAGCGGACCTGATCGGAAAGCCCACGTGAAAGGGGCCTTAATGATGCATTTCAATTAGGAGTGCTTTCTCCATCAGTGAGGGAGGCTGTGGTCATGCCTAAGACAGACCTTTACTTGCCTATTTCTACCATTTAATCTAACTTTTAAATACAAATGTTAAGATATTGGCTAAAGTTCCAGCCACTAGGTTGGCTGCAGTAGCTACAACCCTTGTCCATACAGATCAGACAAGTTTTATGACCAGATAAATCTACTGCTCATAATATTTCAAAGGGTCTTTTTAAATGTACAGGTTCCTTTGGGAAATGGTGGGAATAGAGCCTAGCTGTCGCTGGATGTGGTAAAAGGATTTGATAGTACAGATACTCCTCGTTTAACGACCACTCAGACTTACGACCAGCATTCCTCACCCGAACGTCGCGCTTATACATCATTGTATTGTACAGTACAGAATTTTCCTTCTTGTTCTGTACTCATGCAAATTAAAAAAAGGTTATTGAGTTGGAGTTTTGTGTTTAGACCTTTTTTTCACAATACAGTACAGTACAGTAGTTAAGAATGCTTAAAATATTGATTACTTGTGATTCCTCGTTTAACAACCAATTTGTTTAACGACCTGGTCGTTGGAACGGTACATGGTCATTAAGTGAGGAGTATCTGTATCAAATGGGATTACCTCTGGACAATTCTTGGTAGATTCGATTTTGGGCCTAAGTACTGTATGTGGGTGAGGTACACGCTTCCTCAGCCATGTATTAGAGTGAACGAAATGCGTTCACCTTTCTTTGATCAGACCTGGCAGTGAAAGCCATTCATTACTATTCTGCCTAGAGATAGAGCCATTAGCGGAGATGATTCAATAGTTGACTCGTATTATAGAATTTAGAAGGGGTGTGGAAGAGGATAACTTACCTATGTACTGTATGTTGATGACATGTTGCTGTTCTTTTAAACACTCAATCCTCTCTTGAACAAGCAATGTCCTTGATTGAGGAGTATGGGTGGTACTTAGGTCTACATATCAACTGGGACAAGTCAGTAATTCTTCCTATAAATCCCCTGTTGACTGGGCTAAAGTCAAATTTGTCTCATATTAAAGTTGTTATGTAAATATTTGGGGGTGCGTAGTACCAGGTGCATTCAGAACATAATAAATATGATGCTTTGATACCTCTTTTAAAGAAAATTGTGAAATGTAATGTATGGTACAATCTTCCTCTGTCAGTCGCAATTAGAACAAATTTATTAAAGATGGTGTAGATCACAGGTGTCAAACACAAGGCCCGTGGGTCGAATCTGGCCCTCCAGGCAATTTCATGTGGCCCTCACACCTCTTCTGCAGCTGCAAGAGAGCTCCAGCCCTCCTCTGGTCCTCCTTCAGACCCCTACTTTCTGCTTTCAAGCAATGCATCCAGCTTCTTCCCAGCAGCAGCATAAGGAAAGGGGTGCACTGTGATGTTAGGGAGAGTAGAGGATTCAACTTCTGATGGTGGGGTGGCTCTTGTATGGGGAGGGGATGCGCTGGACATCTAATCTTACAGATACAACCGGCCCTTTTGAGGACAATCATAATGCTGATGCGGCCCACGATAAAATTGAGTTTGACACCCCTGGTGTAGATGCTGCAGTTGCTTATTTTTTAATAAATCTCACTGTTGGATACTGGGAGCTATGTTTAGGAAATTCAGCAGGGAATTTAGGGATTTAAATTGGTACTAAACCCCCCCAAAATGTATTATATTACAGCTTACCAACCCTTATATGAAGTGGCTGCATTCGTTTTTTCTAGGTTCTTTTCCCTTTATTACACTTTGTGATCCAGTAACAAGCTTCCCATCTTAGGGTGTCTGCAATCTGGATGAAGTAGTAAAGCTTGGGGAGAGGGTTAGGCTAGCAAATGTAGATGGATTTGACTACATAATTGAAGATGAAATCCAATTAACATTTACAGCAAACAGTTGTTTTCCTTTTGGGATAAAGGTTTTCAATGAATCAATGAAAAAAAGCATCCCTGTCAGTGTTGCATGGTTTGTTTGAACCCTGATACTTTGTCTGGACAGCTCAGTCTGTTAAAGAGGTTGAAAAATAACAAACTTACTGGTCCCATCACCAGGTGAAAATAAAGGGAAAAAAAGCCGTAAAAATTAAAACTGATACAGCTACAACATCTAATGCCTCGTACACACGATCGGATTGTTGGCCAACAAAACCATGGAATTTTGTCCGAAGGGTGTTGGCTCAAACTTGTCTTACATAAACACAGTCACACAAATGTTGGCCAACAATTACGAACATAGTGACGTACTAGACATACTATGTGGTTTTTCAGCTCTTTAGCACCACCCTTTGGGCTCCTTCTGCTAATTTCGTGTTAGTAGAAGTTTGGTGAGTGTTGATTCGCGCTTTTATTTTCGCGCTTTTCATTTAGCGCTTTTCATTTAGTGCTTTTCAGTTTGTTTCTGAACGGCTGTTCATCAACCAGACATGTTGCGGAATCAGAGGAGATAATGTGTTATTTATTATTGGCTTTGGAGTTATTGCTTTGACATTATTTTTTTGGTTGAATAATGATTTGATTTTGTATATTTTCTATATTTTTGGATGTATAGAATGCACTTTTTGATTAAATTCTATTGGCAGATAGCATGTCTAATTTTATTTGTTTTCTTTTTTTAATGCACAATAAAAAAAATGTGTAGAATAATACTTGGCTATGCGTTTTACTTCAAATGACAGTTTGGGAGTAGGCAGTTACATTTAAAAAAAATACACTGTAAAATTGACAAGGGACACCAACATAGTTGTATCTTTGATCTTAAAAAACTACGGGATAATGGTGTTGTGGTAACTTGCCCAAATAATAAAAAATAATAATAATATTATTCTTGAGATCACTAGAAAAAAAAAGCCTTTGAATCTTTGTTTGCAATAAGTCCATCAGTATCACCAGCAAAGCAGCTTTATTATTATCCCATTAAAGAAGAAGAGAATTGTGTGCTGCATTTGGAGATTTCATAATTTGGCATGTCACGAATGTTAATTCTCCATTACAAACGCTAGTTTACAAGACAAAACATGCTAGCCAACATTTGTTGGCGGAAAGTCCGACAACAATTGTGCGATGGTGCATACACACGGTCGGATTGTCCGTCAACAGCCTGACATCCAACATTTCCCGTTGGAAAGTCTGATTGTGTGTAAGGGCCTTAAGATTTGGTAAGATGCAAAGAAATTTTTGTTTTATGCCGCATACACATGATGGGAATTTCCGAAGGGAAATGTTATTTGTGAGCTTGTTGTCGGAAAGTCCGACCGTGTGTATGCTCCATCGAACATTTGCTGTCGGAATTTCCGCACACAAATGTTTGAGAGCAGGTTCTCAAATTTTCCGACAACTTCACTAGTTGTCGGAAAGTCAGATCGTGTGTATACAAGTCCGTCACACAAAAGCTCATGCATGCTCGGAATCAAGCAGAAGGAGCCCCACTGGCTATTGAACTTCTTTTTTTTTTGGCTCGTCGTATGTCTTGTACATCACCTTGTTCTTACGTTTGGAATTTCCGACAACATTTGTGTGACCGTGTGTATGCAAGACAAGTTTGAGCCAACATCCTTCAGAAAAAAATCCACGGTTTTGTTGTCGGAAATTCTGATAGTGTGTACGGGGCATAAGGGTTTAATACCGCTTTAACATTGAAGAAGAAAGTACCTTGAATTATGGACTCTACATTATCCAAGAAAGATGGGAGGGCTTGTGGTCCTCTCTCTCCTTGGATATATTTAATTGCTTCACAATTTAACCACTTGCCTACTGGGCACTCTCACCCCCTTCTTGCTGTCACACTTTGAATGACAATTGTGCGGTAATGCAACGCTGTACCCAAACAACATTTTTATAATTTATTTGAGAGATAGAGATTGGTGGTATTTAATCAGCACTGGGTTTTTCATTTTTTTGCTAAACAAACAAAAAAACCTGAAAATTTTGAAAAAAAAAAAGTTTTTCTTGAATTCTGTTAAAAAAAAATTGGTAAATAAGTAATTTTTCTCCTTCACTGATGTGCGCTGATAGGCAGCATTGATGAGCACTGACAGGCATCACTAATGGGCACTGATTGGCAGCACTGATTATCAAGACACTGATGATCAGTGCCCTGATTGTCAGTGCAGATGTCCCCGCTGAGGAATGCCGCTTACCGGCTCTCCTCACGCGCTGTCAGCGTGAGGAGAGGAATGCTGATAACCAGCATTTCCTGTTTAGCTGTGTTCAATCACAGCTGATCAAAGTGTAATCACATTGTAAAGAGCCTATGTCATAGACTCTTTACCAAGATCAGTGATGCCCTGTGTCCCAGGGACACGACACACCAACGATCGCCGCGATGCATGCCCCCGGTAGGCACCAATGTGCAGCGAGAATGGGAAGACATCATATGATGTCCTCGACAGTGCTCCCGCCAATTCGTCATTTTACTATAAAGTGGGCGGGAAGCAGTTAAACACTCTGTGAGGTGGGGAGGGGTGGAGAATAGGCCCTCCTAATATAAAGTATTACAATTTCTCTTTAAGAAACATGATCCACTGTATGCGCTAGAGACAGGGAAGTATCTTAACCGCTTCCCATCTGGCCATAGTACAACAACAGCTGGACAAGAGCAGCGCCAAAGCAGGCTGAAGCACCAGTAGTGTCAGGAATGTACTGGTCACGATACTGCAGTGACCCTGAGACACACAGGTGTGCACAGGCACAGACTGACTGGTACCCATCCAACTGTGAATAGACGTGCGCCAATGCGTACTCAGAAGAGCGCATACGCGCAGTAGCCATGGCATCGGCACTCAGTGTCCTATATAAGTGTAGTAGCTGCACTAGTCCTTTGCTGTTTGATCTGAAGCTATTCCTGTATCTAATCCTGTCGATTCCTGTGTCTGACCCAGCTTGCCTCTGACTTTGCTTGATTGCTACCTACCTTGACCTTAGCTTGTTTAGCTTAGCTAGACCCTGTGTTGCCGACTCCTGCCTGTACCCTGACGACTCTTTGCCTCTGTGCCTGCATCTGCCTGTTTGTTACCGACCTGGCTTGTCTGACTAAGCATCCAGTCGCTACTGCTTCTGCTGCTTTCTACCAAACAGGGATCTGCTGTTTGCTGTCTTCAGTTCCAGCTTACCATTTAGCTCTGGTGACAAACTGACCACTTTTCTCTTCACCCAGCGGAGAGATCACACGGACACCTGTACCTCACCACACTCCTGCGACTACTGTCGCAACATTAGTGGTTCTCAAGATGGGGGTGTACGAGAGGCCTCCTTCTGCACTTCAGGCTCAGCCATGAGGTACGTGACACGTAGTTCCCCTACGTCTGCCACTTGTGCATGCTCCCTGGGAGTGGCTCTGGCACCATATGATCAATTTAGCCAATCAGCGATCACATGGACAGTAGTAAACAATATGTAATTTCCTGGCATCAAAGTTTACTACTGTGTGATCTCTGATCAATCACAGAGATAACACAGTATATCACAGCAGCCCTGTACCATGTGATAGCTGTGGCCAATCATAGCTATTACAGTATTTCTCAATGGACTCTCAGGAATGCAGCCAGAGAGTCAGAAATTATTATAGAGCCGTTATGGCTATAAAGGAATCATTGTGTAAAAAAAAAAGCCAGTGGTAGTAGTACAGTGTCTCTATGCTAACATTTTACTGCTAAGGTGACAGTATGTAAGAAAAAAATTACAAAAGAAAAAAAAAGATGTTAAAAAAAAAAAATGTAAAAAATAAAAAGTAAAATATTTTATTTTCTTTTTAACTAACTGTCACCAGTCAGTGTCCCTAATCACTGCCACCCACTCAAAGTGTCCCTCATCACTGCCACACCCGTTACCGTGTCCCTGATTACTGCCATACCAGGTACGGTGTCCGTGATCACCTCCAAACCAGTTAGTGTCCCTGATCACTGCCACACAGGTTATGGTGTTCGTGACCACTGCCACACCAGGTAAGGTGTCTGGGATCACCACCACACCAGCTACAGTGTTCCTGATCACCGCCACACTACTCATATAGTACCTAATCACTGCCACCCACTCACAGTGTTGCCAATCACCACTACACTACTCAAAATGTCTGTGATCACTAGGGATGGGCTGTCTGTTTGAGTCGAACATGAGTTCGATTCGAACATCGGCTGTTCGATGAAGATCGAACATTATGGGCCGTTCGCGCCAAATTCGAGCAGCTCCTCATGACCCATAATGCACTGCGTCATCGCAGTGCATTGCTGGCTGATAAATGGCCAAGCATGCACTATGACCCGCATGCTTTGGCCAATCACAGAGCCGTTAGCGAAGAGAGCCATAATTGGCCAAAGGCAGGGTGCCTTTGGCCAAATATATGGCTCAGGGGGTTAAGTCCACACCCCACACTATATAAAGCCGCCTGAACGTCGACCTTGTGTAGTGTGTTGCTGGCGGAAAGAGAGAGAGAGTGTCATTTCATTTACTTTGACCAGGCAGTTTATTCAGTTAACTAGATCTCACTGCAGACCGTTCCTGCTGTACTGTTTCTAATATACTTCAGGCAGGCAGTTAATTCAGTTAGCTGCAGTGTATTTAATATATATACAGTCAGAGTGCTATATATATATATATATATATGTATATCCACTGTATATAGTTTAGCTAGAACTGACTGCAGACCGTTCCTGCTGTACTGTTTCTAATATACTTAAGGCAGGCAGTTGATTCAGTTAGCTGCAGTGTATTTAGTATATATATACATCCCGGATTTGTATATATATATATATATATATATATATATATATATGTATATATATATATATATATATATATATATATATATATATATCCACTGTATCCAGTTTAGCTAGATCTCACTGAAGACCGTTCCTGCTGTACTCTTTCTACTGTACTTCAGACAGGCAGTTGATTCAGTTAGCTGCAGTGTATTTAATATATATATATATATATATATATATATATATATATATATATATATATATATATATATATATATACAGTCATACTGATATATATATATATATATATCCACTGTATCCAGTTTAGCTAGATCTCACTGCAGACCGTTCCTGGTGTACTGTTTCTAATATACTTCAGGCAGGCAGTTGATTCAGTTAGCTGCAGTGTATTTAGTATATATATACATCCCAGCTTTGTATATATATATATATATATATATATATATATATATACCATATTTATCGGCGTATAACACGCACTTTTTCCCCTTAAAATCAGGGGAAAGTTGTGGGTGCGTGTTATACGCCGATCCCCGCTATCGCTATGTGAATTTCGGCGATCGCCGCCGACATTCACATAGCGAGTAGTTTGAAATATGGCGCCGCGGAGTTCGGATGGACTCGGCGGTGCTGTACGAGCGCCGCCGAAATCACAGAGCCGAGATACACATAGTCGAGTGTATTCGGCTCTTTCCGGCGCCGCTCACAGTCACGCCCAGTCCCGCCATTGGACCTGTGTTATGTCCATCATAGGGCGGGACTGGGCGGGACTGTGAGCGGCGCCGGAAAGAGCCGAGAACCCTCGGCTATGTGTATCTCGGCGGCGTTCGTTCACTTCCGCCGGCCCCAAGTCCCTCCGAACTCCGCGGCGCCATATTTAAAAGTACTAGCATGTGTATGGCGGCGGCGGGGACAAGGCTGCTCTGGGGACAAGGCTGCTCTGGGGACAAGGCTGCTCTGGGGACAAGGCTGCTCTGGGGACAAGGCTGCACTGGGGACAAGGCTGCTCTGTGGACAAGGCTGCACTGGGGACAAGGCTGCACTGGGGACAAGGCTGCATTGACGACAAGGCTGCACTGACAAGGCTGCACTGGGGACAAGGCTGCACTGACAAGGCTGCACTGGGGACAAGGCTGCACTGACAAGGCTGCACTGGGGCAAAGCTGCACTGACAAGGCTGCACTGACACTGAAAAGGCTGCAATGACACTAACAAGGCTGCAGATGAACACTGATGAGGCTGCATTGATGGGCATTTTAATGTAAGTTTCTTTTCCTTAAACTTCCCTCCTAAAAGTTTTTTTCCTTAAAATTCTCTCCTAAACTTGGGGTGCGTGTTATACGCCGGCGCGTGTTATACGCCGATAAATACGGTATATATATATATATATATATATATATATATATATATATATATATCCACTGTATACAGTTTAGCTAGAACTCATTGCAGACCATTCCTGGTGTACTGTTTCTAATATACTTCAAGCAGGCAGTTGATTCAGCTAGCTGCAGTGCATTTAATATATATATACAGGCTTGTATATATATAGTCTAGCCAAGCCTATACCTGACTGTAGGCCATTCCTGGAGTGCGTGTTCAAAGACACTTTCAGGCAGGCAGGCAGGTGACTCGGTGAGCTGCAGTTCATAAAATATATGTCCACTGCATTGTAGTCCAGCCAAGCCTATACCTTACTGTACGCCATTCCTGAAGTGTTCAAAGACACTTTCAGGCAGGCGACTCAGTGAGCTGCAGTTCATTTTATATATATATATATATATATATATATATATATATATATATATATATATATATATACAAACTTGTATATATAAAGTCTAGCCAAGCCTGAACCTGACTGTAGGCCATTCCTGGAGTGCATGTTCAAAGACACTTTCAGGCAGGCAGGAACCTCAGTGAGCTGCAGTTCATAAAATATATATCCACTGCATTGTTGTCCAGCCAAGCCTATACCTGACTGTAGGCCATTCCTGGTGTACTGTTTTTAGTAAACTTCAGGCGTTGTTTTGCTAATCTAATTGTACAGTATGTCTGGAAGGCCACCAAGGAGAGGCAGATGCTCACAGGCCACTAAAAGAGGGCAAGCAGGCTCTGTGTCTACAGCCAAAAGTGCTGGTCATGAACACGGTGCAGCACGTGGCCGTGGGGCACGCTTGTCCTTTTTTTCGGCAGCTGGCCGTGTTGAGCCACAACATGCAGAAGAGTTGGTAGAGTGGATGACCAAGCCGTCCTCATCCTCCTCATCCTAGGTCACCCATGCTCAGTATACTTTGTCTGCCAATGCAGCTGCCAAAGCGGCCTCTTCCATCGGCTCAATGTCATCAGTCACTCCTTCCCTAGCCCCACCATCATGCCCTGAGGAGTCCCCCGAACTGTTCAACCACAGTATAGGGTACATGCTGTAAGAGGATGCGCAGCGTTTTGAAGGCTCTGATGATGGTACCCAGGTTGAGGATGAAGGCAGTAACGTGAGCCCAGAGAGAGGGGGTGCCCAAAAAGGACATAAAACTGGCAGTCACGTACCCCCAGCTGCAGCACACTGCCAGGTTTGCTACAGTGGCGAGGAGTGAGGGGTTGATGAGGTCACTGACTTTACGTGGGTGCCAGATAGAAGAGAGGAGGAGGCACATCTCTAATGAGGCAGGATGCCCTTCAGGGGCCAGCTTAAGGGCAGGCAACCGACTGCATCACACCGCAGAGCTCCGCATGTGCAGGGCGCTGCTGACTCCGTGCGTTTTTCCAAAAGTTCTTTGGTGTGGGCCTTTTTTGATACGTGTGCAGCAGATCGCACCGTTGCTGTTCACATGCTCAGCGGCTGAATGCTAGTTTGGCTAAATTGCTAGCATTCCAACTGCTGCCTTTTCAGCTGGTAGACTCTGTCCCCTTTCGAGAATTTGTGGAATGCGCGGTACCTAAGTGGCAGGTTCCCAAACGCCAATTTTTTTTCTCGGAAGGCCATTCCAGCTCTCTACCAACATGTGGAAGGCAATGTCTTGGCCTCGTTGGACGGGGCAGTCAGTGGTAAGGTGCATATTACCGCTGACTCATGGTCCATCAGGCATGGACAGGGACGTTACCTTTCTTTTATGATGCACTGGGTAACCCTGCTGGCAGCTGTGAAGGATGCAGGACAGGGTGCAGTATTTTTGGAGCTTGTTCCGCCACCATGCCTCCCAAATGCTGGTAGTGGTGATTCTGCCACATCTCCCTACTCCACCCCCTCCTCTTCTTCTTCCTCTATGGCCTCTTCCTGTGCAGATTTGTCCTTGGAACCAGCGGCGCTCCGTAGGCGATCTAGGGGCTACGCAAGCACTCAGGCAAAAAGATGCCATGCGGTGCTTGAGTTGGTCTGCTTAGGGGATGACAGGAGCCACACTGGGGCAGAGATTCTGTCAGGTCTGCAGGGGCAGGCTCAGAGGTGGTTGACGCCATGCCAGCTTCAGCCAGGAATGGTGGTTTGCAACAATGGCACCAACCTCCTCCCCACCTTCTGACAGGGACACTTCACCCATGTTCCCTGTTTGGCTCACATCCTTAATTTGGTGGTGCAGGGGTTTTTGTGCACGTACCCAGGCTTACAGGATCTCCTGAGACAGGCCAGGAAAGTCTGTGGGCATTTCCGCCCGTCATATAATGCCAGTGCTCGACTGGCTGACCTCCAAAAGGAATGCAACCTGCCCAAGAACCGCCTCATATGTTGATAGCTTCTAAAAACAATTTTGGTTCTGGGCACCACCACCAGTGGCTAAGGCCCAATTTTTCTGCCCCTGTTTAACAGGGGCATGTAATTACAATTTTGGCTGTAATATTTTGCAGCAGGGCCCATTCCTATGCTCAACAAGAGTATCTGTGAGGGGTTGCAGTGTTGTGACACCACCACCACTGCCTAAGGCCTAATTTTTCTGCCCCTGTTTAACAGGGGCGTGTAATTACAATTTTTGATCCAATATTTCACAGCAGAGCTTGTTCCTGCGCTCAACAAGAACATCTGTGAGGGGTTTCAAGGTTGTAGTACCACCAACACCTAAGGCCCAATTTTCCACAGAGTGTATAGGGCAGGCTGTATAGTATATACAGGCAGTCCTCTACTTTCAAACATCCGACTTACAAACGACTCCTACTTACAAATGGAGGGAGACAACAGGAAGTGAGAGGAAATCTACCCCTAGGAAGGGAAATTCTCTCCTGTAAGAGTTAATATGGGAAAAAGGTGTCTCCTCCACTGATTTATCACCAGTCCTTGTTTCCCTTAAAAACCCCAAATTTTTAAAATCCAGTTGTCATTGGGACAGAAAGTGAGGTGAAATTTTCTGAACAGGGGCACAGACAGCAAAACAAATGTTACAGGGGTGATAACCCTTCCCTATGTTTTCCAAAAAGCTTTAAAATAGATTTTTTGGCTGGAGCTACACTTACAAAATGTACCTGTTTCAAATTACAAACAGAGTCTACATAAGAACAAATCTACAGTCCCTGTCTTGTTTGCACCGCCTGTATACTGCTGTTTAGAGTATATAGGGCCTGGGGGCCCAACGCCTTTTCTTTTTTTAATTTTGGTGCGGGATTCCCCTAATATCCATACAAGACCCAAAGGGCCTGGTAATGGGCTGGGGGGGGGGGGGTACCCATGCCGTTTATCTCACTGAATTTCATCTATTTTGCCGGGACCCGACATTACATTAAAGCCTCAAGCTGTTTTAAATGACTTTTATTCCTTTAGAAATGTCATTTTGTGCAGGGACTGTTTCAAGCACTGGAAACATGCGCCACTTTACAGGCATACTATTGACACCCCCCAGGTACGATATTTAAAGGAATATTTCACTTTTATTTTTTCACTTTAAGCATCATTAAAATCACTGCTCCCGAAAAAACATCCATTTTTGAAACTTTTTTTTTTCCATTGATACCCCTGGGGCAGCACCCGGGTCCCCTTACCCTTTTTAGGACAATAACTTGCATATTAGCCTTTAAAATTCGCACTTTTGATTTCTCACGCTCGAGTCCCATAGACTTTAACGGCGTTCGAATGTTCGCGCAAACTTTCGGTCCATTCGCATGCTCTGGATGCGAACTAAACCGGGAGGTGTTCGGCCCATCCCTAGTGATCACCTCCACGCAAATCATGTTGTTCCTGATCATCGCCACACCAGTCATATTGTCCCTGATTACTACCACACCAGTCATAGTGTTCCTTTTTTTTTTAATTATTAAAATTTTTATTAAATTTGACATATTCATTAAAACCACCTTCATAACATATTTATATTTATCACAAAGAGTCAACACATCTTTATCTATTTCCCAATCCCCCCCCCCCCCCCAAAAAAAGAAGGGGAAACTCTCCCTCCCCCCCCCCCCCCTCACCTCTCCTCCCTCCTCCAAATACCTTATATTAAATGTGTTCCCAATTCACCCAAACTGAAAAAGAAAAAAAAATTTGAGAAGCTTTTATGAGCCATGTCCATATTACTCTTAACAACCAAAAAAGAAAAAAACAAACAAACACAAAAAAAAAAATATTACGAGGCTTCTATAAGCCATACTCCACCCCTTACCTATCTATAGTGAACATACACCTCATCTTCCTTTAATCATATCTACTCCTTCTACCCCCCATCCTATATATCCACCTTCCTTTACCCTTCCTCCCTATGTGCTTTGTCCCCTCTTCCCATTATTAATACCACCTTCCTCGACATCAAGTGCATCACTCCTTCCCCCTGCCTATATCACCTAGAAAAATAGAAGAATGAGGGGGGATAGGGAGGTGAAAGGGGAAAGGGAGAGAAAAAAAAAAACCCTCTCCTCCTCCCCCCCAGAGGCAACCGCATCCGAGCCCAGAGACCATGCGGCTTTATATATTATTACTCTACACGATCTCCATAGAGCATTGTTCCCAACCTGCCCATATTACCCTAAATTTTTCCTTTCTATCTTTAATTGTATGTACCCATCTTTCAGCCTCCATTATTAAATTGACCTCTCTATTCCAGTCCAACAGAGTTGGACATCTAGTCTGTTTCCATAGCCTGGGTATTATCAATTTGGCTACATTCAATAGATGTGGAGTAATACTTTTCTTATATGATCTAATCGACATTGGTGTTCAATGATATAGAAAATTTAAGGGCGTTATAGTGCTCCTAATCACAGCCGCACTAGTCAGTCATATTGTCCTTTTTTCAATCAACTAATTTTTATTGAATTTTTTCACATTTTACAACAAAAGAAAAACACTTAACGATACCATCACATTACCCCACCCAACATCTGTGCAAAAAAAAATCCCCTCTCTATCTGCGTTCATCAGACCCTATTTCAATTCCCTCCTTCACATTATTCCAAGATAGTACCTATTTTATATATATTCATTTCACTGCAGTATTATACACCTTACCTAATTTCCCATATCATTAATATACTTATCCAATTGCTAACCAGATTAGATACTAACCACCAACGCTAGATCTTTTCAAATTTCTTAGGACATCTCCTATGTTTATAGGTCAGTTCCTCTCATCTTAAGTTAAGATCAATTGCTTTAATCCATTGATCTGTCATTGGTGGACAGTTTGATATCCATTTTTGCAAAATAAGTTTACGTGCCATGTACATATTTCTTAGCCACATCACGTGCACTTCAACTGGGAGAGTATCTTCCGGCATAACCCCTAACAATGCTATTTTTGGATCAGGCTAGAGCACAAGGAGTTCAAACTTTCAAATATGTACTCCCAGTAGCAGTGCAATTTGGGGCATCGCCACAACATATGTATAAGTGTACCTGTACCATTTGTGCATCTTGGGCAGTTGGATGTAATTGATTTACCTCAAGAATACAGTTTTAAAGGAGTATAGTGAGCTCTATGGATAATAAATAGTTGAGTCAAACACTGTGCAGAGGATAAGGATACCTTAAATACATTTTTCAAGGCTTGCCCCCATTCCTCATCACTAAGTGTCTCTAGATATCTTTGCCACCGTCCAAAACTACCTTTTTGTGAGTTGATTCTAGTTATCGTTTTAAGAATATATCTTTCCCATTAGTCCCTGTTTAGCACATCTTGTAGTAACTGCTTGATGAGGGATTATATTTTAATAAAAAGGTCTTTGCTTGGGTCTGCAAGGCATGCCGTAACTGTAAGTATTGAAAAAATAATTTATTAGACAAATGATATTTCGCTGCCAAATTATTAACCACTTCAGCCCCGGAAGGTTTTACCCCCTTCCTGACCAGAGCACTTTTTACAATTTGGCACTGTGTCGCTTTAACTGCTAATTGCGCGGTCATGCAATGCTGTACCCAAACGAAATTTGCGCCCTTTTCTTCCCACAAATAGAGCTTTCTTTTGATGTTATTTGATCAGCTCTGCCGTTTTTATTTTTTGCGCTATACACGGAAAAAGACCGAAAATTTTGAAAAAAAATGATATTTTCTACTTTTTGTTCTAAAAAAAGTCCAATAAACTCAATTTTAGTCATACATTTAGGCCAAAATGTATTCGGCCACATGTCTTTGGTAAAAAAAATGTCAATAAGTGTATATTTATTGGTTTGCGCAAAAGTTATAGCGCCTACAAACTAGGGTACATTTTCTGGAATTTACACAGCCTTTAATTTATGACTGCCTATGTCGTTTCTTGAGGTGCTAAAATGGCAGGGCAGTACAAAACCTCCACAAATGACCCCATTTTGGAAAGTAGACACCCCAAGGAAATTGCTGAGAGGCATGTTAAGCCCATTAAATATTCATTTTTTTTGTCCCAAGTGATTGAATAATGACAAAAAAAAAAATTACAAAAAGTTGTCACTAAATGATATATTGCTCACACAGGCCATGGGCATATGTGGAATTGCACCCCAAAATACATTTAGCTGCTTCTCCTGAGTATGAGGATACCTCATGTGTGGGACTTTTTGGGAGCCTAGCCGCGTACGGGGCCCCGAAAACCAATCACTGCCTTCAGAATTTCTAAGGGCGTACATTTTTGATTTTACTCCTTACTACCTATCACAGTTTTGAAGGCCATAAAATGCCCAGATGGCATAAAACCCCCCCAAATGACCCCATTTTGGAAAGTAGACACCCCAAGCTATTTGCTTTGAGGCATGTTGAGTCCATGGAATGTTTTATATTTTGACACAAGTTGCGGGAAAGTGACAAATTTTTTTTTTTTTTTTTTTGCACAAAGTTGTCACTAAATGGTATATTGCTCACACAGGCCATGGGCATATGTGGAATTGCACCCCAAAATACATTTAGCTACTTCTCCTGAGTATGGGGATACCACATGTGTGGGACTTTTTGGGAGCCTAGCCGCGTACGGGGCCCCGAAAACCAATCACTGCCTTCAGGATTTCTAAGGGTGAAAATTTTTGATTTCACTCTTCACTGCCTATCACAGTTTCGGAGGCCATGGAATGCCCAGGTGGCACAAAACCCCCCCAAATGACCCCATTTTGGAAAGTAGACACCCCAAGCTATTTGCTGAGAGGCATGGTGAGTATTTTGCAGCTCTCATTTGTTTTTGAAAATAAAGAAAGACGAGAAAAAAAAATTTTTTCTTCTTTTTTCAATTTTTAAAACTTTGTGACAAAAAGTAAGGTCTGCAAAATACTCACTATACCTCTCAGCAAATAGCTTGGGGTGTCTACTTTCCAAAATGGGGTCATTTGGGGTTTTTTTTTGCCACCTGGGCATTCCATGGCCTCCGAAACTGTGATAGGCAGTAAAGAGTGAAATCAAAAATTTACGGCCTTAGAAAGCCTGAAGGCGGTGCTTGGTTTTCGGGGTCCCGTACGCGGCTAGGCTCCCAAAAAGTCTCACACATGTGGTATCCCCGTACTCAGGAGAAGCAGCAGAATGTATTTTGGGGTGTAATTTCACATATTCCCATGGCATGTTTGAGCAATATATCATTTAGTGACAACTTTGCGCAAAAAAAAAAAAAAAATTAAAAAAATTGTCTCTTTCCCGCAACTTGTGTCACAATATAAAATATTCCATGGACTCGACATGCCTCTCAGCAAATAGCTTGGGGTGTCTACTTTCCAAAATAGGGTCATTTGGGGGGGTTTGAACTGTCCTGGCATTTTATGCACAACATCTAGAAGCTTATGTCACACATCACCCACTCTTCTAACCACTTGAAGACAAAGCCCTTTCTGACACTTTTTGATTACATAAAAAAATATTTTTTTTTTGCAAGAAAATTACTTTGAACCCCCAAACATTATATATTTTCTTTAAAGCAAATGCCCTACAGATTAAAATGGTGGGTGTTTCATTTTTTTTTTCACACAGTATTTGCGCAGCGATTTTTCAAACACATTTTTTGGGGAAAAAACACACTTTTTAAAATTTTAATGCACTAAAACACATTATATTGCCCAAATGTTTGATGAAATAAAAAAGATGATCTTAGGCCGAGTACATGGATACCAAACATGACATGCTTTAAAATTGCGCACAAACGTGCAGTGGCGACAAACTAAATACATTTTTAAAAGCCTTTAAAAGCCTTTACAGGTTACCACTTTAGATTTACAGAGGAGGTCTACTGCTAAAATTACTGCCCTCGATCTGACCTTCGCGGTGATACCTCACATGCATGGTGCAATTGCTTTTTACATTTGACGCCAGACCGACGCTTGCGTTCGCCTTAGCGCGAGAGCAGGGGGGACAGGGGTGCTTTTTTTTTTTTTTTTTTTTTTCTTTATTATTATTTTTTTTTTTTTTTCTTATTTTTAAACTGTTCCTTTCATTTTTTTTTTTTTTAAATCATTTTTATTGTTATCTCAGGGAATGTAAATATCCCCTATCATAGCAATAGGTAGTGACAGGTACTCTTTTTAAAAAAAATTGGGGTCTATTAGACCCTAGATTTCTCCTCTGCCCTCAAAGCATCTGACCACACCAAGATCGGTGTGATAAAATGCTTTCCCAATTTCCCAATGGCGCTGTTTACATCCGGCGAAATCTAAGTCATAAAATGCTCGTAGCTTCCGGTTTCTTAGGCCATAGAGATGTTTGGAGCCACTCTGGTCTCTGATCAGCTCTATGGTCAGCTGGCTGAATCACCGGCTGCATTTTCAGGTTCCCTGTTGAGACAGGAGAGCCAGAGAAAAACACGGAAGACGTTGGGGGGGGGCTTGTAAAAGCAGTCTAGAGGCTAATTAGCCGCAAATATTGCTTTTACATGAAAGCCGACCGCTGGCTGAAAAGAATGATACCAAGATGATACCTAAACCTGCAGGCATCATTCTGGTATAACCATTCAAAGTCGTGAATGGCGTACCTGAAGACAAAAAAATGGTTAGCAATAAAGCACAGTAAACGGTAAAGTATAAAAAATTGCATACCTGAAAAACAAACATGATAAAACATAATAACAATAAAACATTGCAGAATAGAATACAGTAAAAAAGAGCAGAACAATAGAGAGAATAGAGAGAGAGAGAGAGAGAGAGAGAACAATAAAACGACAACTATTTTTTTTTATTTTATATTTTTGTTTGTGTTTTTTTAATTTTTTTACACTTTTTTTTGTAACTGTAACTTTTATAACTGTAACCGGTTCCAGGTTCGGGTCTCTCAAAATGCGATGGCATCTTGGGAGACCCTGTGAAAGTGTGCCTAGTCTGTGCAATGCTGTACCCTACGCTAATACTCAACTAGTGAATGGTAGCGTTCAAAACATTCACCAATGCAAAGACCAGGATTGTCAGGACAGGAGGGACAATAATAGCGGGTGTCACGCCTATATCCGCGCTTGCTGCAGACACGACATCTTTTTTGGGGGGGTTCGTTGGGTAGGGGTACTTGGGAGGACATAAAGAAAATGCCTCTCATGCAGCCGACTGCATTTGGTTGGGGATGTGAATGGGGGAAGTACGGGCGCTGCAGAAGTGGTGGGTTCCCAATTAGGATTGGCGAATGCAGCAGGAAGGGCATTATGGGCACGATGGGCCTGTGTTTGTCTTTCTGGTGGCAGCGGGACACTACTTGTGCTTGCCACCTCACCAGCTTGAACTGCACTTATGGGACTCGCCACGTCACCAAGTGTTACTGCAGTGCTGGTTTGACTATGACCGGGGTGTACTAGGCCGCTGGTGCTTGCCAGTTCACCAAAACGCTACCAAAAAAACTGTTAGCGATCACAGGGATCAGGCCTGACTCTGCGAACTCTGCAGTTATGCGTTTAGTGTTTTGTAAGTGACAGTGATCGATCGATACTGCACTTGGGTGGGCTGGGCCGGGCGGAGGGGCAAACGCAGGTGCTAGCAGGTATCTGTGCTGATCCCGCTAACACTGCGTTTTTGGGAACCCTAAACTGCTGGGGACGCTAGTATAGATCTGAATCGGATCAGATATTGATCCGTTCAGATACTATACCACTAAGGGAGGTGTATGCTGCGTGCGTGGGTGTTAGCGGTACTGGCGCTAACCTGACGCTGCCTGGGGCAGGTGCTTGCCAGTTCACCAAAACGCTACCAAAAAAACTGTTAGCGATCGCAGGGATCAGGCCTGACTCTGCGAACGCTGCAGTTATGCGTTTAGTGTTTTGTAAGTGTCAGTGATCGATTGATACTGCACTTGGGTGGGCTTGGCTGGGCCGGGCGGAGGGGCAAAACGCGGGTGCTAGCAGGTATCTGGGCTGATCCCGCTAACACTGCGTGTTTGGGAACCCTAAACTGCTGGGGACGCTAGTATAGATCTGATCAGATCAGATATTGATCCGTTCAGATACTATACCACTAAGGGAGGTGTACGGTGCGTGGGTGGGTGCTAGCGGTACTGGCGCTAACCTGACGCTGCCTGGGGCTGGTGCTTGCCAGTTCACCAAAACGTTACCAAAAAAACTGTTAGCGATCGCAGGGATCAGGCCTGACTCTGCGAACGCTGCAGTTATTCGTTTAGTATTTTGTAAGTGACAGTGATCGATCGATACTGCACTTGGGTGGGCTGGGCTGGGCCGGGCGGAGGGGAAAAACGCAGGTGCTAGCGGGTATCTGGGCTGATCCCGCTAACACTGCGTTTTTGGGAACCCTAAACTGCTGGGGACGCTAGTATAGATCTGATCGGATCAGATATTGATCCGTTCAGATACTATACCACTAAGGGAGGCATATGCTGCGTGCGTGGGTGTTAGCGGTACTGGCGCTAATCTGACGCTGCCTGGGGCGATGCATATCACCGCCGGGCAATCAGGGGGCTAAACCTTTATTCGGTAATAAACGGCGGGTGCCCTGACACTATAAAAAATAAACGAACTAACCAGCGTCACCCGTAACAGTTATACGGTGATCAGTGGTGAAAGGGTTAACTAGGGGGCAATCAAGGGGTTAAAACATTTATTAGATAGTATATGGGGGTCCCTGACGCTATAAAACGCTGACGGCGAACCTAATTATTTACCTCCCTAACTAGCGTCACCAGCGTCACTAATACAGCGATCAGAAAAATGATCGCTTAGCGACACTGGTGACGGGGGGTGATCAAGGGGTTAAAACTTTATTAGGGGGGTTAGGGGGGTACCCTAGACCTACAGGGGGCTAATACTCACTGCCCTAACACTTCCAACTGTCACAAACTGGCACCATGCAGTAATCAAAAAAAAAAAAATACTGCTTGGTGTCAGTTTGTGACAGGGGGTGGGGGGATTGGGGGGGGATCGGGGGGCGATCGGGGGGGGGGTCGGGGGTGTAAAGTATGCCTGGCATTAATTCATAAACCTGAATTGTCCAAATATGATACTGAAATTCAGCAAAAGAAGCTTAAAAAATACCAGAGAGATATTAAGGACTTTGAACAGAATCAGGTTTACAAATGGCAAACTGATTCAATTCCAACCAATTCTAATGTACCTCCAGTTGAACGAGATCTGGAAATACATAATGCTGTCAATCAATTAGCCAAGGATTTCAACAAGAAGGCAACCCCTCCCACTCCAGCAAGAACCTCTAACAAACCAGTTTCTCACCCCAGGAATAACCCCCCTCAGAGGGGAAAAAATTATTCTTTACCAAATAATACTAACTACTCTTACCCAACTCCTTATACGGTGCCTACACAAAATAGGTTTGCGCCTTTGTCAGATAGACCATCTGATTATGAGTATCAATATCATAATCAAGAATATAACCATTACCCATCCAGACCCCCTAGAGGTAATTATAGGGGTAATTACCGAGGCCGACCCTATTATAACCATTATAATTATCATCAACCAGGGGGGGAATGGAAGGAAGGGAAAGGACCCTACAGAATCGCACCCACTACACCCCAACATTTCAAAGAGCCTACAGAAAAAGAGGTAGTAGAGGGAGAAGGAGAAAGAAAAAGAAAACGGGACAATTAAATACAGGGATTTTTAACCTATCTGGAGTAGATCTGTCAGAGGAAGAACTATTAGTATTATCACAAGGTTTAAAATTTGCTCCTAGCAAAGATATCAACAAGTTTGATGTATTTGTTGATATAGAGAAATTTATTAGGAAATTAAATATCAAAAAGCATTTTTCTTCTCAAACAAATATTCCTTCCCCCTCTGAAGGGATTGAGACCACTTTTTTGCATAGTGGACTCAAGAATAATTCAGTCTTTAATCCTAAGAAAAGCACTCATCACCACATTGAAGTATTTAAAAGCATGGTTCAGGAGGAAGTAAAATCACTTAAAATCCCCAAATCTAGTACTAATCAGTCTATCCGTGAAGGTATTAAAAAATTAGAAGATAACAAACAAATAGTAGTCCGACCAGCGGATAAAGGGGGAGGAGTAGTAGTTCTCAGCAAAGAGAACTATAATTTAGAGATTCAAAGACTGCTACAAGATACTACTACTTATAAACCGTTATTGTCAGATCCCACACCACAATTTACAACACAACTCTCTTGTTGGGTAAACAAGGGTTTACAGTCACATATTCTCAACAAAAAGGAAGCCCATTATCTTATTCCTAAAGCCCCACGTATCCCAGTTCTATATATATTGCCCAAGATACACAAATGTAAAGAAAAACCCCCCGGCCGACCCATAGTGAGCGGGATAGGGTCTTTATATTCCCGTGTAGGAGAGTACTTGGACATTTATCTTCAGCCTTTAGTCATCTCTGGGCAATCATATTTGAAAGATAGTCGAGCCCTTATTCAATCTCTACAGAATATCACGATATCCCCAAACACTTTATTAGTGACTATTGATATAGAATCACTCTATACTAACATCAAACAACAAGATGCCCTGTCAGCAGTTAAATTAGCACTCATTGATCAATCAAAACTTAAATTACTGCAAATTGAATTTTTAGTCGAAGGACTAAAATTGGCTATGGGGAATAATTATTTCTGGGCACACCACCAGTTTTACAATCAGGTCAAAGGAGTTGCCATGGGGGCTAGGTATGCCCCCAGTGTAGCAAATATAGTGCTCAATAAATGGGAACATGAAACCATTTACCATCAACCCAATAAATCATTAAGGTACTATAAAAGGTACATTGATGACGTCATTCTTTTGTGGGAGGGCACCATATCGGACTTTCAAGAATTTCTTCTGAGTCTGAATGATAACACCTATGGACTCAAGTTTACTGCCGAGTTTAGTTGGGATACTATTAATTATTTAGATCTTACTTTAACCAAACAAGGGAATAGGCTGGTTTCCAAAACATTTTTCAAGGCTACTGACCGTAATGGATTCGTGCCAGTAAACAGCTGTCACCATCCACAATGGCTAGGAGCCGTCCCCAAGGGTCAGTATATGCGCATTAGGAGAAATTGTGATGATATTACTGATTACCATGCACAATCTGAGATCCTTACCCAAAGGTTTCAGGAGAAGGGTTATCCCCTCAAAAATCTTTTAAAAACCAAAAATCAAGTTCTGGCCATGAATAGAGATTCCCTTTTAGTCCCTAAGGAAAAAGCCCCCTTTTTGGGGGACATTCCATTTATATCAGGTTTCCATCGCCAATATAGGGGTGTGGAAAAAATATTTCACAAATATTGGCCCATACTTTGTAAAGATAGAGATTTACAGAATCTACTCCCCCCCAAACCAAAGTTTATTTATAGACGTGCACCAGGACTTAGGAATATGATAGCCCCAAATGTGCCCGATCCCCCAAAAAAACTGTCTACCTTTTTGGATGGATCAGGCTTTTACTACTGCACCAGATGCAAGGCCTGCCGTACTACAAATAGAGCAGGGAAAAAGATTTCTAAATTTCACTCCAAGGTTACCCGACAAGAATTCTCCATAAAACCTCTGATTACATGCAACTCTAGCTATGTCACTTATGTGTTGGAGTGCCCTTGTTCAATCCAATATGTAGGTCGCACCACCCGCAAATTGAGAGTTCGTATCAACGAACATGTAGCCAATATTTCTAAAGGTTATCTAAACCATAGTGTATCACGGCACTTCCGTATGGTCCATAATAGAGACCCTCGATTACTTACTTTTTATGGTATAGATAAGATCACCCCCAACTGGAGAGGTACTGATCTTAAAAAGGCTGTTTCTCAGAATGAGACCCAGTGGCTGTACCGTTTACAAACGATGCAGCCGCAGGGCCTGAATATTGAACTTGATCTAAATTGTTTCTTGACTAATGATTAGGTTTATGCTGGTTTTCTACTTAGACATAATTAACTTTTTTAACTGATTTTTATTATTTATTTTTTTCTTCTTAATAATTTAAAATATTCATATCTACAATATTAATTATTGATTTGTTAAATTGATTATCATATAATTAATTTTTTATTTTTATTTTTTATTATTTTCTATATAATAATTAATTTTTTATATATTATTTTATATTTTTTTCATTTTTTTCATTTTTCCACTTTTTATTTATTATATAATTAATTTTTTTGATATACAGCATTTTTATATACTGTTGGGCTCTAGTCTCTCTTTTTTAGTCGGTTGCATATATATTTTTTAATCACTATGATCAGTGAATATTTAAATAGTTTTTATTATCTAATTTTATTTTTCAATTGTCCTATTTTTCATAATTAGGCATTGGCGGATTATCCTTCATTCTAGTTTCATTATTGAAACTTGGCTTTTATCATTAATAATATATACAGATATTCATATTGTTAATTAATTTTGTTGCAGCGAATCCACCTTTGTTAATCAAACTGCTATTTGAGATGGTTGTACGGTGTCCTATGAACGGCACTGAGGCTGTGAAGCATTCAACCCCTCCTCTTTATGCAAATTTTATACTCTATATAAACTGTCTCCATAGTGACCAAGTACGCTTCCTGAAGACGTGTGAAACGAAACGTACGTCGAGGCGGTACTTGGTCACGCAATTACATCACTTCCGGCCTCCGTGGTTCGTCTGTCCGTCGAGGGTGGAACGCACGCCGCTGCCGTGATTATCCGGGAAACCTCTCCCACAGATCGGATTTTCCGTCCTTAGATACGCTTTCCAGCCTCAGTGCCGGGCGATGGCACCTTCTATGTGAGTAGCCATTTGGCTATGTTCTGTTTTTTCTTTTATTCCTAATAAATGGTATTACACTATATTTGGTTCCTCTCCATCTATTTTATATCCCATGCGTGAGACCCTGTGATGTGAGGACAAGAGTCTGGTATATTTCATTTGCAGCAAGCAATATCTTGCTAAAGCCTATTTGACCTTTTTTTAATTAAATTGGTCAACTTCATCTGGTAAGCGGACATCCATTTCCATGAGCACATTGGTGTATTTTGTTCAGTGATGGTGAAGGGATTTTGCTGCTCACGTTTTTGTTATCAAGATTTACATCAGGATTTTACACCAATTTTGGATGGACTTTGTTATTGATGCTAATTTATATTCGATATATAATTATTTTAAAATTTTTTTGACATCACATGTCACGATTGCACAATTATTATTGTTCACTGGTATTCAGGTTTATGAATTTTGTTCACTCAAGTTTCATATACATGGGCAGGTTGATATATATTCTTTTTATTTTGAATTTATTCACTTTTTAAGGATTCCTTTGTTATATACGTATTAATTTTTTGTCAATTATCTAGCGCTCCCCAACCCCCCTTTGTTTCACATTTATGCATTTATGGAATTTTTTCCATTTTTTGCCCAGGGTGTAGCTGCTTCACTTAGTTTTTCTTGGTTACTTCATTTGGCGCGGAATTATTTACTATTTATTCAATGTTCTACTGTGTGTGTGTGTGTTGTGCACTCACATGTCTTCTCTCCTCGGCGCTGGAATGGAAACTGCCAAGCCGAGGAGAGATGACATCACATCGCCTCTCATCGCTTCCAGTCACAAGCCGACCGCCGCTGGCACCGGTGGGGGCGATCGGACCCCCCGCCCGAGGGAGGCAGATCACGTACGGGTACGTGATTCTGCCTGCCCGTGCCATTCTGCCGCAGTATATCTGCGTTAGGCGGTCGGGAAGTGGTTAAATGATTGCAAAACATCATTATCATAAAGTTGGCTAAGAAACAGAATACCTGCCTTTTTCCACAAATCAAAACTTTTAAGTTTCGCCACTTCAGACAGTTGTGGATTATTCCATATGGGCATATATTGTGGACAGTGGGGAAAAAAAGTATTTAGTCAGCCACCAATTGTGCAAGTTCTCCCACTTAAAAAGATGAGAGAGGTCTGTAATTGTCATCATAGGTATACCTCAACTATGAGAGACAAAATGTGGAAACAAATCCAGACAATCACATTGTCTGATTTTTGAAAGAATTTATTTGCAAATTATGGTGGAAAATAAGTATTTGGTCAATATCAAAAGTTCATCTAAATAGTTTGTTATATATCCTTTGTTATATATATAACAGAGGTCAAACGTTTTCTGTAAGTCTGCACAAGGTTGTCACACACTGTTGCCCATTCCTCCATGCAGATCTCCTCTAGAGCAGTGATGTTTTAAGGGCTGTCGCTGGGCAACACGGACTTTCAACTCCCTCCAAAGGTTTTCTATGGGGTTGAGATCTGGAGACTGGCTAAGCCACTCCAGGACCTTGAAATGCTTCTTACGAAGCCACTCCTTCCTTGCCCGGGCGGTGTGTTTGGGATCATTGTCATGCTGAAAGACCCAGCCACGTTTCATCTTCAATGCCCTTGCTGATGGGAGGAGGTTTGCACTCAAAATCTTATGATACATGGCCCCATTCATTCTTTTATGTACACGGATCAGTCGTCCTGTTCTCTTTGCAGAGAAACAGACCCAAAGCATGATGTTGCCACCCCCATGCTTCACAGTAGGTATGGTGTTCTTGGTTGCAACTCAGCATTCTCTCTCCTCCAAACACGACGAGTTGTGTTTCTACCAAACAATTCTACTTTGGTTTCATCTGACCATATGACATTCTCCCAATCCTCTCCTGGATCATCCAAATGCTCTCTAGCAAACCTCAGATGGGCCCGGACATGTACTGGCTTAAGCAGGGGGACACGTCTGGCACTGCAGGATCTAAATCCCTGGCGGCATAGTGTGTTACTGATGGTAGCCTTTGTTACGTTGGTCCCAGCTCTCTGCAGGTCATTCACTAGGTCCCCTCGTGTGGTTCTGGGATTTTTGCTCACCGTTCTTGTGATCATTTTGACCCCACGGGGTGAGATCTTGCGTGGAGCCCCAGATCGAGGGAGATTATCAGTGGTCTTGTATGTCTTCCATTTTCTAATTATTGCTTCCACAGTTGATTTATTCACACCAAGCTGCTTGCCTATTGCAGATTCAATCTTCCCAGCCTGGTGCAGGTCTACAATTTTGTTTCTGGTGTCCTTCAACAGCTCCTTGGTCTTCACCTTAGTGGAGTTTGGAGTGTGACTGTTTTAGGTTGTGGACAGGTGTCTTTTATACTGATAACAAGTTCAAACAGGTGCCATTAATACAGGTAATGAGTGGAGGACAGAGGAGCCTCTCAAAGAAGAAGATACAGGTCTGTGAGAGCCAGAAATCTTGCTTGTTTGTAGGTGACCAAATACTTATTTTCCACCATATTTTGCAAATAAATTCTTTCAAAAATCAGACAATGTGATTGTCTGGATTTGTTTCCACATTTTGTCTCTCATAGTTGAGGTATACCTATGATGACAATTACAGGCCTCTCTCATCTTTTTAAGTGGGAGAACTTGCACAATTGGTGGCTGACTAAATACTTTTTTGCCCCACTGTATATATAGCAAAAGGGGCTACCAGAATCGTAGTCAAGCCAGGCCAGGGTCATAAAAAGGAGATCAGCAGATGGGGGGCCAGGAGTAAACAGACAGGGAGCAAGATAGAAGGAATCAGGCTGCAGGACAAGGATCCAGGGATACAGGAACAGAAACAAACATGTTCAGGGTTCAGGATACAGGATACAGGAATCAGGGTTCAGGTCCAGGATCAGGATCAGATATAAACAGGCTGCAGGTCAGGGCACAAGGACAATATCAAGGCGAGGTGTGTGTGCACTTGCCGGGTATTTATACTATAGTTGCTATCAAAGTCAGGTGATGCCTAATTGCAGAAGGTAATGCCTGCTCCACACTGCCAGGATCCATCCGCTGGTGGACGCCAGTACTGTGGCCCAAAGATGACATAATACCAGCAGGAAAAAGCTCTGACAGTTCCAAACTGCCAGGAGACACCTGCTGGTGGCCCTCAGTACTGCACCCCAAATGATAGATATTACCAGTTGTTTCTCATTTTCTTTCTGTAGTTTCCAAAAACTTTTGGCAAAATATAAAGTCTTCAAAAGACTCACCATGCCTCCTAAAAATATCTTGGGGTGTTTATTTTCCAAAATGGGGTCATTTTTTCGGACGTTTCCACTGACCTGGTGCTCCAAGGCCTCCAAAAATGTGATAGGTAGTCAGGAAACTAGATGTGTAATTTATACCCCTAGAAAGCCTAAAAGTGCTGTTTAGATGTTGGGCCGCTCTGTGTGGCTAGGCTGTGAATAAATCTCATGCACGTGGCATCACCACACTTGGGATGAGTTGCCGAATGTGTTTTTGGGTGTATTTCTAAGTATGCCTATGATGTGTGTTAGAAATATCCTATTAATTGACAACTTTGTGTAAAAAAATACATTTCCATTTTCTTTCCTGCATTTTCCAAAAACTTTTGGGAAAAATGAAATTTTCAAAAGGCTCACTATGTCTTTCAGAAAATACCTTGGAGTGTTTGCTTTTTAAAACGGGGTCATTTTGTGGGTGTTTTCAATGTCCTGGTTCTCCAGGGTCTCCAAAAATGTGATAGGTAGTCAGGAAATTAGATGCATAATTTATGTCTTTGGAACACCTGAAGGTGCTCCTTGGATTTTGGGCTCCTCTATGCATCTAGGTTGTGAAAAAATCCCACACATGTGGTATCCCCATACTCAGGAGGCATAGCAGAATGTGTTTTGGGGTGTAATTGTAAGTACACTTCTGCTGTGTTTGAGAAATAACTTGTTAAAATAACAACTTTGTGGAAAAAAAATGAATTTCTACATTTTTCAAAAAATTGTGACAAAAAATTACTTAAAAAAACTCACCATGTTTCTTATTAAATACCTAGGACTGTCTACTTTCCAAAAAGGGGTCATTTGGGGGTATTTGTTTTGTCCCGGCATTACAGGGCCTCAAGAAATAAGACGGGCAGTCGGTAAATCAGAACTATTTTCAATTTTCAAATATACTGCATATACCATATTTTGTAGACTCTATAACTTTCACAAAGACTAAATAATATACACAGACTTGGGTTATTCTAACCCAGAATATATTTCCGCCTAAAATTATGAAGAAAGAGTATTAATTTGCGAAATCTTAAAACAGAAACTAAAAAATGTGTTTTTCTCCAAAATTTCTGCCTTTTTTCATTTTTATAAATAAAGTAAAAAACCCAGTGGTGATTAAATACCACCAAAAGAAAGCACTATCTGTCTCAAAAATGGTTAAAATTTCATTTTCATTCAGTAATTGTCAATCAAATTATGACAGTGCTGAAACCTGAAAAATACCTATAGATCTTCCTACTATATACCTAAGTGGATGCTTGCGGAATGCCATAAAATACAACTACTAGGAGGTAATACTTTTACTAAATATTCTCCAATATAGTCCAATAAGTATCTTCCAAAAATTGATAAATTTAGACCCTTCCCTCAATGGCAGAATGTGGATATTGTAGTGGTATGACAGCTATATTCACAAGATGTCCTTAAAACATTCCAGCAACTGTTATCACATTTCCAGCTGAGCAGCAAACTATTTTCCAATAGTTACAGATACATGCATAGATGCATTGCAAGTTCAAAGTTGTAGTTTGGAAATAAATATTGCATCAACAGCAAATTATGAATTCTGTTGCACTGGCCATGATATTCCATACACATCTATTGCCAAAATATCTGACGTAAATGGGAAGGAGACGTGGGTGGTATTACACATGAACAGTGGGATGTAGTTTTTAACTCATTATTAAAGGCAACTTTATCTCTGACATCCAGAGTTACACAACGTTTTATATTGCATGGCATGTATAGGACACCTAAATCTCTGTATGCAATGGCTGCTCGGGAGGATCAGTGGTATATTAACTGCGGGAGAGAACAAGAAGACCTGATATATTTATTTTGAAATGCCCTAAATTGATGTGGTACTGGCAAGATATTATATAACATAATAACCACATTATTTGTGAAAATTATTTGCAAGAAAGTGGGTAGCTCAAGTTCCACGTCAAATGCTGATTGGCTTTTCAAAAATAAAGCTGGACCTAGAGAAACTCACTTATCAACACAGAGGGTGAAGAAATTGGTGGAAATCTGATCTTGCTGGATTGAGAAGCATAATTTGAGATACTATTGGGATAAAATATGGGCAAGGTAGGCGAGTGTACAGTAGATAGGGTCTCCCTGGCTTCTCCAGGGATATACAGTATGTTATATATGATAGATGTTAGATCAGTGGTATTTAACTTACTTGATTGGGGGGGGGGGGGGGGGGCAAGTGCAGCCCTCAACATCACCAAGGTGCTGCACATAAAATTCAGTTAAAAACATGAGATGATCAGAGACTGCAGACATAATACAAGACATGGTAAAACACTGCAGACATAATACAGGAGATGGTCAGAAACTGCAGACACGATAGAAGAGATAGTAAGAAAATGTTGAAATGATGATACAAGAAATAGTATGAGACTGCGGAAACGATACAAGAAATGGTCATAGACTGCAGACATGATAGAAGAGATGGTTAGAGACTGCAGACATAATACAAGAGATGGTCATAGATTTTGGACATAATATAGGAGATGGTCAGAGACTGCTGAGGAATGCACTAAATTGCCAAGGGAAGCAGGTTGGGCTCCAGGGTGGTAGAATGTAGAAAATTGTGCTAACTATAGTATACTAGACACAGAGGTGTAATGTAACTGAGTAATTAAGGCTGCATTCACACTTCAGAGTATTGAATCACAAGCAGATTTGCCGCGAATCTGCCCTCGATTTGAAAGCGCCGATGTGTAAATGACAAATCACGGGACTCGCATTTGAGATGTCATTTATTTGAATGACACCTCAAATCGTGGCAACACTCATCACGGGAAGCATTTCGCCCAAAAGTAGCTTCAAATGAATGGCATCTCAACTGCGAGTCCTGCGATTTGTCATTCATTTTTTTGTTTTGTTTTTTCTCTTTGTAAATGTGTGTAAAATTATAAATGTGGACAAATGTGGTTCTGTGTTTGCAGATGACTTCAAGTTATGTTTTGGTATAAAAACCTTACGAGATGTCTTAATTTTTCAGCAGACCTGATTGCACAGTTAGATTATGTTGTAAATGAGGTATAATGCTGATAAATATAAAGGTATGCATGTGGGAGGAGATAGACAGAAAGATACATAAATAGTCAATATAGTGAACTTAGTCCAGTTAATCACTTTAAGGTTATTACAAAGGAGGGCACTCTTTCAACCGAAGAAAAAGAGATTTTACTTCTGCATACAGAAAGACTTCTTCACAGAAAGAGCTGTGAAAATGTGAAATGGTACAGGCCGACTTTTTCGCATTGACGGGACAATGGGCAGGTCTATGTATATAAAATATTGGATGAGAACCTTCTTCCCTCAGCCAGAACACTGAAGATGGGCCGTGGCTCTTCCAGCATGACAATGACCCAAAACATACCGCCAAGGCAACAAAGAAGTGGCTCAACAAGAAGCACATTAAGATCGTGGAGTGGCCTAGCCAGTCTCCAGACCTTAATCTTATAGAAGAAGAGAAGATGGATAGAAGATAGAGAAGATCTGGAAAGAAGAGTGGAACAAAATCCCTCCTGAGAGCTGTGCAAACCTGGTCACCAACTACAAGAAACGCCTTACCTCTGTGCTTGCCAACAAGGGTTTATCCACCAAGTACTAAGTCATGTTTTGCTTGGGGATCAAATAATTATTTTACTCACTGAACTGCAGCTCAATTTATAACATTTATATCATGTGTTTTTTCTGGATTTTTGGTTGATATTCTGTGTATATCATTTAAAATACACCTGTGATAAAAATTCTAGACCCTTCATTTCTTTGTAAGTGGATAAACCTACAAAATCTTCAGGGGAGCAAATTATTATTTCCCCACTGTGTATATCTATATGTGGTTTGGGGGGGATTGTAGCTCCACAGCACGAAGTGCAAAGCCGTTAAACTTTAAACAGAAAGGCTTTTATTTTCAGCAAGCAAATCAAAATAAGGCTTCCAGCAGAACACAAGCACAAAATAAAGTCTGCTTATCTTCAGCACAAAGTAAAAGTAAAAAGGCACATACAGTTCATGGATGGGCCTTTGTCAAAGGGTTTAACAGTCCTGGTTGGATCTTTTTAGCAGCCTCCAGCTGACTCACAACTCTTCAAGACAGGTGTATTCACCAATTCCTCCTCACCACCACACCTAGCACTACTTCCTGGAGGCTCTTAACCCTGTGTGTGATGGAACCCCTATAGTCAGGGGTGGAGGCTCTTTCCCACCCGAATATCACTTCAGAGCCTCCGAAATTCCGGGTCCCAAATGTCTCTCTATTAACATAGAGAGAACTGTGAGTCAGTCCTCTCCTGACTAAGGCTATTCCCGGGAATTCCTCACCCATCCTGGGTGAGCCCCTGAATACTACCACACTTCCCTTAAAGGGACCATAACAAAAATATCGGTGCTATATAGCACCCGTCCAGGACCCAGCCATGGTGTCCTGTACAATATATATATACAGTCAGGTCCATAAATATTGTGACATCGACACAATTCTAATCTTTTTGGCTCTATACACCACCACAATGAATTTGAAATGAAACAAACAAGATGTGCTTTAACTGCAGACTTTCAGCTTTAATTTGAGGGTATTTACATCCAAATCAGGTGAACGGTGTAGGAATTACAACAGTTTGTATATGTGCCTCTCACTTTTTAAGGGACCAAAAGTAATGGGACAGATTAACAATCATTCATCAAACGTTCACTTTTAAATACTTGGTTGCAAAGCCTTTGCAGTCAATTACAGCCTGAAGTCTGGAACACATAGACATCACCAGACGCTGGGTTTCATCCCTGGTGATGCTCTGCCAGGCCTCTACTGCAACTGTCTTCAGTTCCTGCTTGTTTCATTTCAAATCCATTGTGGTGGTGTATAGAGCCAAAAAGATTAGAATTGTGTTGATGTCCCAATATTTATGGACCTTATGGCCAAACAGCTGGCAACATTACAGTACATGATTCTTCATCAAATAATAGTACACCCAAAAGAGATTTTTTAGTTATGAGTGGAGAATGGGCTGAGCATTCTTATGTAATTACCCCAACTGTGCAATCTCTCTTACTAACCATGTTCCTGTCCACCAAAGAGATCTAGGATTCCCCCCCCCCCCCGAATATCGCTTCCTCTTCTCCCTAGTCCTATGCTACCAACTAGGCAAGACATGAAGCTTGCTCCCTTGCAGTTGGAAAAAAGATCACTATCCCCCACCTCTTCCCTCTTCCAGACGTTTAGGAAACCCCTCTTGGGGCTATCTTCTGGACCTATTTGCTTGGCCATGCGCTGCCAGAGAACACCCACACTGGTATACTGGTATTTGTTTCCACCCAACATTTATTTTATTTCATGTTATCAGAAACTATCCACTTGGAGAGCTATGCATTTGTTGTACAATATTTACAAAGTCATAATGTTTAATCAAAAGGCTTCTTACATAAAAGAATTGCAAAGAAAAGCACATGAAATAAATAAAAAGACCAACAGGGAGCAAGCATACTGCCCCCCCCCCCCTCCAACTGCCCCTAGCAGGTGCTTAAAGACAGTTTCGGACCAAGAAAATTCTTGATATATATATTCCTAATATACAGTACATCCAAAAAGTATTCACAGTGCTTCACTTTTTCCACATTTCATTATGTTACAACCTTATTTCAAAATGGAGTAAATTCATTATTTTCCTCAAAATTCTACAAACAATACCCCATAATGACAATGTGAAAGAAGTTTGTTTGCAATCTTTGCAAATTTATTTATAAAAAACGAAAAAATCCCATGTACAGTCAGGTCCATAAATATTGAGACATCGACACAATTCTAATCTTTTTGGCTCTATACACCACCGCAATGGATTTGAAATAAAACGAACAAGATGTGTTTTAACTGCAGACTTTCAGCTTTAATTTTAGGGTATTTACATCCAAATCAGGTGAACGGTGTAGGAATTACAACAGTTTGTATATGTGCCTCCCACTTTTTAAGGGACCAAAAGTAATGGGACAATTGGCTGCTCAGCTGTTCCATGGCCAGGTGTGTGTTATTCCCTCATTATCCCATTTACAAGGAGCGGATAAAAGTTCCAGAGTTCATTTCAAGTGTGCTATTTGCATTTGGAGACTGTTGCTGTCAACTCTCAATAAGAGATCCAAAGAGCTGTCACTATCAGTGAAGCAAGCCATCATTGGGCTGAAAAAACAAAACAAACTCATCAGAGAGATAGCAAAAACATTAGGTGTGGCCAAATCAACTGTTTGGAACATCCTTAAAAAGAAAGAACGCACCGGTGAGCTCAGCAACACCAAAAGACCCGGAAGACCACGGAAAACAACTGTGGTGGATGACCGAAGAATTATTTCCCTGGTGAAGAAAACACCCTTCAAAATAGTTGTCCAGATCAAGAACACTCTCCAGGAGGTAGGTGTATGTGTGTCAAAGTCAACAATCAAGAGAAGACTTCACCAGAGTGAATACAGAGGGTTCACCACAAGATGTAAACTCAAAAACAGGAAGGCCAGATTAGAGTTTGCCAAACAACATCTAAAAAAGCCTTCACAGTTCTGGAACAACATCCTATGGACAGATGAGACCAAGATCAACTTGTACCAGAGAGATGGAAAGAGAAGAGTATGGAGAAGGAAAGGAACTGCTCATGATCCAAAGCATACCACCTCATCAGTGAAGCATGGTGGTGGTAGTGTCATGGCGTGGGCATGTATGGCTGCCAACTGAACTGGTTCTCTTGTATTTATTGATGATGTGACTGCTGACAAAAGCAGCAGGATGAATTCTGAAGTGTTTCGGGCAATATTATCTGCTCATATTCAGCAAAATGCTTCAGAACTCATTGGATGGTGCTTCACAGTGCAGATGGACAATGACCCAAAGCATACTACGAAAGCAACCAAAGAGTTTTTTAAGGGAAAGAAGTGGAATGTTATGCAATGGCAATCACCTGACCTGAATCCGATTGAGCATGCATTTCACTTGATGAAGACAAAACTGAAGGGAAAATGCCCCAAGAACAAGCAGGAACTGAAGACAGTTGTAGTAGAGGCCTGGCAGAGCATCACCAGGGATGAAACCCAGCGTCTGGTGATGTCTATGCGTTCCAGACTTCAGGCTGCAATTGACTGCAAAGGATTTGCAACCAAGTATTAAAAAGTGAAAGTTTGATGGATGATTGTTAATCTGTCCCATTACTTTTGGCCCCTAAAAAGCGGGAGGCACATATACAAACTGTTGTAATTCCTACACCGTTCACCTGATTTGGATTTAAATACCCTCAAATTAAAGCTGAAAGTCTGCAGTTAAAACACATCTTGTTCGTTTCATTTCAAATCCATTGTGGTTGTGTATAGAGCCAAAAAGATTAGAATTGTGTCGATGTCCCAATAATTATTGACCTGACTGTAAGTATTCACAGCCTTTGCTCAATACTTTGTTGAAGCACCTTTGGCACCAATTACAGCCTCAAGTCCTTTTGAGTATGATGCTACAAGCTTGGCACACCTATTTGGGCACTTTCTCCTATTCTTCTTTGCAGGACCTCTCAAGCTCCATCAGGTTGGATGGAAAGCATCTGTGCACAGCCATTTTCAGATCTTTTCAGAGATGTTCAGTCGGGTTCAAGTCTGGGCTCTGACTGGGCCACTCAAGGTCATTCACAGTTATCCTGTAGCCACTCCTTTGTTATCTTGGCTGTGTGCTTAGGGTCCCTGTCCTGTTGGAAGATGAACCTTCGCCCCGGTCTGAGGTCCAGAGTGCTCTGGAGCAGGTTTTCATCAAGGATATCCCTGTACATTGCTGCATTCATCTTTCCCTTGATCCTGACTAGTCTCCCAGCTCCTGCCGCTGAAAAACATCCCCAAAGCATGATGCTGCCACCACCATGCTTCACTGTAGGGATGGTATTGGCCAGGTGATGAGCGCTGCCTGGTTTCCTTCAGATACGATGCTTGCCATTCAGGCCAAAGAGTTCCATCTTTGTTATGTCAGAACAGAGAATTTTGTATCTCATTGTCTGAGAGACCTTCAGGTGCCTTTTGGCAAACTCCAGATGGCCTGTCATGTGCCTTTTACTGAGGAGTGGCTTCCGTCTGGCCACTCTACCATTCACGCCTGATTAGTAGAGTGCTGCAGAGATGGTTGTTCTTCTGGAAGGTTCTCCTCTCTCCACAGAGAAATGCTAGACCAAGAACCATCGGGTTCTTGGTCACTTCCCTGACTAAGGCCCTTCTCCCCCGATCACTCAGTTTGGCTGGACAGCCCAATCTAGGAAGAGTCCTGGGAGTTCCAAACTTCTTCCATTTACAGTTGATGGAGGCCCCTGTGCTCATTGGGGCCTTCAATGCTGCAGAAATTTTTATGTAACCTTTCCCAGATCTGTGCCTGGATACAATCCTATCTTCGAGGTCTACATACAATCCCTTGGACTTCATGGCTTGGTTTGTGCTCTGACATGCACTGTTACCTGCGGGACCTCATATAGACAGGTGGGTGCCTTTCCAAATCATGTCTAATTAACTGAATTTACCACAGGTGGACTCCAATAAAGTTGTAGAAACACCTCAAGGATGATCAGTAGAAACAGTATGCACCTGAGCTCAATTTTGAGTGTCATGACAAAGGCTGCGAATACTTATGTACATGTGATTTTTTTTGTTTTTTATTTTTAACAAAATTTGCAAAGATTTCAAACAAACTTCTGTCACATTGTCATTATGGGGTATTGTTTGTAGAATTTTGGGGAAAATAATGAATTTAATCAATTTTGGAATAAGGCTGTAACATAACAAAATTTGGAAAAAGTGAAGCGCTGTGTCATCAAGAAATTTCACTCCCCTGTATCTACAAAAAACAAGTGTCTTGGTTGGACAGACCTTTTAATTTCAATCAAGATACAACGGACACTACACACTTACTTGAGCTGCTGTAAGCAGGTAGGATGGTAAAGCTGGTGAAGCCAAGGAGAAGAATCCACCACATTGTACACAGGAACCGATATCTCATATCTGTGGTACATGTATGATAAAAAATAAATACAGAATAACAGAATAGATGGAAAGTCAAAAGTCAGCCAAATCCTGTTCTAGGACAGTGGACATAGATGTGAATTTAGGGGAATTTTGTTTACACTGTAAATGTACAGTATAGTATTAGTAAAGCTAATGATATGTTATCAGTGATTTTTGTAGTACTGCTTACACATGCTCTTGAATGAGGTGCCTTTGAAATGAGCATCATTAGAGTATTACGTGTCTTCACCTGGGCGGCTGAGGGGGCGGTAAAAAAACAAGCAGCTGTGCCACAGTTCTACTGTCCCCAGACTCTCACCTAAATTCTAACAGCACATCACAATTCTCATAGCAAGATGGGGCTATGATGCTTTGCACAGCCTGTCAAACTTGCCCATTGTCAGTGGACAGAGGTCAATGGGAGAAAACTGAATCTGCATTTACTGCCCTCCCCCCCCCCTTCCCCACCTAAATTCTAACATCACTGCCTGAGCGAGCTGAACATGCCCATGATTTGCAACGCCTGTCAAACTTTGGGAAATGGGTAAATGGCAGTGCACCAAGTCTGCAGGCTTGGCTCGCAGTCATGTATTTTACTAAAAAAAAACAAAAAAAAACACAGACATTCAAGAGGCATCAGTATCGCTTCCAGCCACTGCTTTACCTCCCCTTTGAAAACCAATCCCCCGTAGGTTGCTTTTCAGGGGGTGGTAGGCATTGCCACCCCAAAAAATTGCCTTTAAAGTTTTCAGTAGTCTACCCATCATCCTGATACAGTGTTCGGGTGCTTTTCCTGCTTATGCTGCAAGATCGCCCAGTTTACAACACATAGCAGAGTTTTCTTTTGAGCATAATTAATACTGATTGTAGCAGGCTTCTTTTACTAGCTCCAACATCTCATGCAAACACTGAAACATGATGAGTGATGGCAGAAAAAGATTAAGATTCGAGTCTGCCCCCTTTTTTTTTAACCTTTTTGTCTAAGCATAGATCTATGTTTGTCCCACACATGTTTAAATCCACTTCCTGTTGACTGACTCGCTACTTCTGTTGGAAATCTGTTCCAAGCATCAACTACTACAAAATGTAGCTTTCTAAGGTTAGTTTTTAACAACTCCTCTGTTTTTGATCTTAGTCTCATTTTAAAAATACTACACTCTAAATGCCATACATAGCTTGAATTTGGGCTTATTCAGCAACCCCCAGCTTGGGGGACTATTCAATCGACTTTTTTAAAGGAGCAAGGTAGAAAAATTGTCGGCTGAACAGTGCCTGCATCCAATCAGATGCCTCTATAAATTTGGGTTTGTGAGATACAGTCTTGATTTCATTATATAAATCATACAAAACACAACAAATAACTTACAAATCACTGCTGTATGGATCCCTTGGATCAGCCTTGTGTTGTCAGCTGGATTCCTTGTGTCTTACAAGCTTTTAGACCCTTTGCTTGTGGACTCCAGATTCAGCCATAAGCGGTAGATCACACTCTGGTTAATCCATAACCTCAAATATTGATTCTGTGTCCTGTCCTTCTCTGTGCAAACAAAAGAGAGTCTCCAAAATACTGCAGCGTGGGATGGGACGAGGACATGTGTATAAAACACAAAAATAAAATCCCTGATCATCTTTCATTATACAATAAAATATAATACACACTTGATAATTACTAATAATTACCCAAGTCTTGGGACGGGCCAGAATATCATTTATTGCTTATATCAATATTACAGTCTTTCTATTGTAGTGTAGAATGGCTGATTAGAAATAAAGCACAACATGCAGTCGTATTTATTTTCTGTACTCCTTTTTATATAGGTAACATAGAACATAGTATAAAGGACACTTTCCCTTGAAAAAGCTCCTTGTACCTGCAAAATGTTGGGTAGCAATGCTTGGAATCTTGGATGATACAGACTGGTGGTAGTAGTAGAGACAATTTAAATGAAATTGCATTATTTGGATGGTGGCAGTTCAGATCCAGGGACAAAAGAACAGAAGGCACATATTGAATGCTGTATATGACTGTTGGCAGTGCCAGGACAAGGTCATCTAGAGCCCAGGGCGAACATGCCAAACTGGAATCCCCCGCTCTCAAGATGTATGAGCATTATGTGACAGCAAAAATCCCCCCACAAAAACCAAAAACACTGAGCATTAATCTGCATGTTTATCCCTAAGCATAAATTCCCCCTCCTCCCAGTAAAAATCCGCCCTCCTGCTAAAAATTCCCCCTGTCAGTACAAATCTTTGCCCAAATCTTTCAGCACAAATCTCTTCCAAATCAACCCAGCTCAAATGCCCCTCAAAAGATCATCCCTCCTAGCACAAATCCTCTACTCCTAAAAGTTCCCCTCCTTGTACACATCTCTCCCTGCCCCCACTTTAAATTCCCCCCTTTTCAGCACAAAATCCCCCCTCCTAGCACAAATCTTCTTCTCCCTATCCTCCCAACACAAATTCCCCTAAATCACCACTTTTGGCATGCCCCCTCAAATTTCCCCTAGTAGAACAATACTTAACCCTTGCTGCCCCCCAAATTCCCCCCTTCCAACACAAATACGTCCCCCCCACACCTGATACCACAGTGCCCAGGGTAGCCGCCCCTTCTGCCCACCCCTTGTTCTGGCCCTGACTGTTGGTCACACTGAGCTAAACTGTTATGCCCCGTACACACGGTCGGATTTTCCGACGGAAAATGTGTGATAGGACCTTGTTGTCGGAAATTCCGACCGTGTGGAGGCTCCATCACACATTTTCCATCGGATTTTCCGACACACAAAGTTTGAAAGCAGGCTATAAAATTTTCCGACAACAAGATCCGTTGTTGGAATTTCCGATCGTGTGTACACAAATCCGACGCACAAAGTGCCACGCATGCTCAGAATAAATAAAGAGATGAAAGCTATTGGCTACTGCCCCGTTTATAGTCCCGACGTAGTGTTTTACGTCACCGCGTTCAGAATGATCGGATTTTCCGACAACTTTGTGTGTCCGTGTGTATGCAAGACAAGTTTGAGCCAACATCCGTCAGAAAAAATCCTAGGATTTTGTTGTCGGAATGTCCGATCAATGTCCGACCGTGTGTACGGGGCATTACATAGGCAGGGTTCACACTTCTTCGCTCTGCGAGATTGCATGCAATTCGCACTGCAGCGCAAATCACATGTGATGTCCGTGTAATGCGATTTCAGCCATACAGATAGTATGGCTGGTAATGCATTTCATTCAGACCAAACTTGCACAGGATCTTTTTTTTGGTCTGCACCAGAATCGGATCGCATGGATGTTCACACCTATGCGATCCGATTCATATCCAAACTGTCAGTTCGCAGTTAAGCAGTGAGATATGCAAGCTGAAATGGGGGTGTCATTAACAATGTATTGACACTCCCGGCAGTTTGCATATGGTAGTGTGAACTGCTGTGCGAGTCTGGTGCGATAGGGGAACCCGCAGTGGATTCGCAGGGTTTCAAAATCGCACAAGTGTGAACCGAGCCTCACACCTAATATACTACAATACTTATTGGCGATTTGAGTCTACAGTACATATACTTAGTCACAGAATAAGGCTTCTGTTAAAAGTAAAATAGGGGGGCTGGGAGACTTACAGTATGTGTACAGTATACATATTGGAGGGTCTAAAAAACCTAGCAGAATCTTTTGTCTTAAACATTCAAGTTAGACTTACCGGTAACTTGTTTTCCAAGAGTCCTTCAGGACAGCACTTGATAGAGTGACTCCTCCCCTTGCCAATAGGAAACACTTCTTCCACCAAATTTTATCCAGAGTGTAAAAAAAAAACACACACACACACACATGTACACATGTATGGAAACACATGTTCATGCACACTGAGTGTGCACACAACACACATGTGCCCAAGGTGCACACACAAATATACATACACAACAGATAAATAAATGCACACACACTCCTGCGTGTGTAAGTGCAATAAAGATGGCCTCATCGGTAATTTGACTGAGAGCAAGCATAGGACATATAGAACATTAAAAGAGTAAGTTAAAACATTTGTTATTAAGTTAAATATTGGTAATTACCATATATTGCTGTGATCATGAACCACTATAGCTGAACCATTGAAACCAGAATACTACAGGTGTCCTCTTTTGTGGAATGTAATGGGTGTAAAAAATGGAAACATACCTGGAAACCCATGAATATGTATATGTGTATGTAGAGCCTCAAGGGATATACACACATTTTTACAATGATACAAATGAGCAAACATAACATGCATAATGCCCCGTACACACGGTCGGACTTTGTGCGGACATTCCGACAACAAAATCCTAGGATTTTTTCCGACGGATGTTGGCTCAAACTTGTCTTGCATACATACGGTCACACAAAGTTGTCGGAAAATCCGATAGTTCTAAACGCGGTGACGTAAAACACGTACGTCGGGACTATACACGGGGCAGTGGCCAATAGCTTTCATCTCTTTATTTATTCTGAGCATGCGTGGCACTTTGTCCGTCTGATTTGTGTACACACGATCGGAATTTCCGACAACGGATTTTGTTGTCGGAAAATTTTAGAGCCTGCTCTCAAACTTTGTGTGTCGGAAAATCCGATGGAAAATGTGTGATGGAGCCTACACACGGTCGGAATTTCCGACAACAAGGTCCTATCACACATTTTCCGTCGGAAAATCCGACCGTGTGTACGAGGCATAAGAGTTGGACAGAAATAATGTTAAAGTAAAAATGTGATGATTCAGGATGGACATGTGGGAGAGTTAAGTAGTAAGACTGGAGATAACAGTGTTAAAAGCCATGTGAGCCTGACTATCTACATGAAGTGGTGGTGACGCAATGTCACTGATATTAATGCACTGAGGCAGGAGAAACGAAATGTCACTTATTAACACAGCTGACCCTGTATAAACTTTCATGATAAGAAATATGAAAATAATGCAAAAAGGGGGTAGAGGTGAGTCTGACTTACCTCGGCACCATGGGGGGATAAACTCAAATGCAGATGTCTGTAGTTTGTTTTTATTGGTCAGGAAGACCTATTGGTATAACGTCATACAGTAAATAGACTTTGTCTAAAGCAACCATATGTAGTGTAGTGTCTTTAAAATATCTAGATATTAATAGGGATGAGATGGAGCGTTGGTACTAGTGACCTGCCTAGTGATTAGTTCAGGTGTCTCAGCCAGGGATTATTATTATTATTATACAGGATTTATATAGCACCAACAGTTTGCACAGCGCTTTATCCGTGCCTGTAAGTCCAAGTCTTTGCTGGGCTATTGTGGCAATTCGCCTATCTAGGTGCTGTGCTGTGTCCACTGCTAAGTTGCAGCTGTGCAGCGCTCAGCGTCGTTAGTGCTCACAATGTGAGTGCTTGATGGGGGGAAGAAATAGATGGCTGCACAGTGAGGCTGTGTGACATGTAAGCCGGATCCCGGAAGTGCATCCTCCGGTCGTTGGAACGCACACTGTCATTGATACAGGAAGTGGGCGGGGCCATGCTTTCCAGCATAGACTTTACCAGCATCCCCTAGCCTGTAAGATCTTGAGGAGCCAGACTATGGGAGGCCCTGCATACGTGATGGCCTGGGTTAGGTCATGCTGCTGGCCTGTGTGTTGTGGGGGGTGGTTGAGAGGAGGCACCTAATGTGAAGTGTAAAAAGTATATACAACACAAAAAATTGATAATGATTAGCTGTAAATAGTAATGAAAGGGTAACAAATTACATATATGAATAGTTAATTTGGATGAATGATTCCTGGAGGAATGGTTGTAAACTAAGTGTGAGATGATAATAATGATAAAATTATTGGTACTTGTCGATCTGGGCAAATAACCACTTCAAGGCCCACCTTGCCTTGTATGCTAGATACATAGACGACATCCTGATCATTTGGCACAGATCAGAGAGAGCTGAATAGTTTCCTTGACTATTGTAATTCTAACCCCTTTTGGCATATGATTCACCCATGTCGTGGATCAAGTTTCAATTGTGTTTCTAGATTTGGAACTACAGGTAGACAAAGAGGACAACATTTTCTTCTAAAACTTACTTCAAACCCAGCGTGGGTAACTCCTACCTCCATGCCAAAAGTCACCATCATCCGAAATGGATCCACAATATACCATTCGGACAGTTCTGCAGGCTAAGAAGAACCTGTACTAGAAGAAGTGATTATGAAAAACAAGGGTCCATCCTAAAAAGGAAATTCCAGGAAAAGGGGTATAAGGAAGACCACGTGGAGCAAGCTTTCTTGAAATATTGGATGCAGTACGATGAGGACTACCTACATGGTTCACAGAAAGACGACAGAGCCATCCAAAAGAACATACAGATCTGCAACAAGCAGGTTAATGCTAATTCCATCAGATTTACTACCCAATTTAGCACTAAGGCCTTTGACATCCAGCGAGTCATCCAGCGCAATTAGAATATCTTGAAACAAAATCCAATACTGAACCAAGTTCTGCCCCCTAGACCAGAAGTCATTTTTCGTAAACCCAGAGACCTCAGAAGCCTCATAGCTCCAAGCAGAGTACGCAAAGCCCCAAACAGAACAAAGATCTCCACTGGTCCCTGGACATCAGTATTTGGCCAAAAAGGGAATTACAAATGTGGGGTTAAATACTGTGGGGCCTGCGCGTTCATGTCACACCGCAAAAAAGAAGTGGTGGGGATAGATGGGCACAGTCATAAAATTGGAAAATTCATTAACTGTGGTACTTCGTACTTAATATATGGTATAATCTGCTCTTGTGGTCTCCTTTATGTTGGACGTACAATACGCCCCTTAAGGGTGAGGTTCAGTGAACACAAGTGTAACATCATCAATGGCAATGTGAACAACCTGAACATGAAAAACAATAAGAAACACAATTATGCCCTGTACACACGGTCGGACATTGATCGGAAATTCCGACAACAAAATCCATGGATTTTTTCCGACGGATGTTGCCTCAAACTTGTCTTGCATACACACGGTCACACAAAGTTGTCCGAAAATCCAATCTTTCTGAACGCAGTGTCGTAAAACTCGTACGTCGGGACTATAAACGGGGCAGTAGCCAATAGCTTTCGTCTCTTAATTTATTCTGAGCATGCGTGGCACTTTGTGCGTCGGATATGTGTACACAAGATCGGAATTTCCGACAACGGATTTTGTTGTTGGAAAATTTTATAGCAAGCTCTCAAACTTTGTGTGTCGGAAATTCCTATGGAAAATGTGTGATGGAGCCTACACACGGTCGGAATTTCTGACAACAAGGTCCTATCACACATTTTCTATCGGAAAATCCTATCGTGTGTACAGGGCATTATTCAAAACCACGTCATTTCAAGGATTGGCACAATGGTCACCCAGCTGGCATGCAAGTTTTCGGCATAGAAGCCATTAATAATGATTCCGACGGAGGGAGAAGATTCCCGAAATTATGCAAGAGAGAGACATTCTGGATCTTCACCCTTGGTTCCTTCACCCCTGGGGGAATGAATGAAGACCTGGAGGTCCATAGTGTCCTCTAGGTTTATTGAGTATTTCTTCCTATACCCCAACTGTCCAGCGTGGGATGTACCCTGCTCTGCATGATCCACATGTACGTGTGCATGTATATATACATATATGTACATGCGTGTGTGTGCATGCGTAAATGTGGACTCCATACTTCCTTGACCCTTCACAGTCACATGATTCGTTGATTGAGCGTTATGTGTGTATTACCAATGGTGCTACCAACAGTAAAAATCAATATCATCAATTATGAATAGTAGCAATAAAATTATCATTATTACCATCACGCACTTAATTTACAACCATTCCTCCAGGAATCATTCATCCAAATTAACTATATATATATATATATATATATATATATATATATATATATATATATATATATGTAATTTGTTACCCTCTCATTACTATTTACAGCTAATCATCATCGATTTTTTGTGTTGTATATACTTTTTACACTTAATATTAGGTGCCTCCTCTCACCCCCCCCCCCCCCCCCCCCCTCACAACACACAGGCCAGCAGCATGACCCTCACGCATGCAGGCCCTCCCATAGTCTGGCTCCTCAAGATCTTACAGGCTAGGGGATACTGGTGCAGTCTATGCTGGAACGTATGGCCCCGCCCACTGCTGCACAGCTGCAACTTAGCACTGGACACAGCACAGCACCTAGATAGGTGAATTGCCACAATAGCCCAGCAAAGACTTGGACTTCCAGGCACGGATAAAGCGCTGCGCAAACTGTTGGTGCTATATAAATCCTATATAATAATAATCCCTGGCTGAGACACCTGAACTAATCACTAGGTAGGTCACTAGTACCAACGCTCCATCTCATCCCTATTAATGTCTAGAGATTTTAAAGACACTACACTACATATCCGAGACAAAGTCTATTTACTGTATGACGTTATACCAATAGATCTTCCTGACCAATAAAAACAAACTACAGACATCTGCATTTGAGTTTATCCCCCCCATGGTGCCGAGGTAAGTCAGACTCACCTCTACCCCCTTTTTGCATTATTTTCATATTTCTTATCATGAAAGTTTAAACAGGGTCAGCTGTGTTAATATGTGACATTTAGTTTCTTCCGCCTCAGTGCATTAATATCAGTGACATTGTGTCACCACCACTTCATGTAGATAGTCAGGCTCACATGGCTTTTAAAGTGGTTGTAAACCCTTTAATCCACTTTTTACTACAAGCAAGCCTAAAAATTAGCAGGGACCGACCAAATTTCAATCCATGTATGGCCAGGGTGTTTGTACAGAAGGTAATCTAGCAATTAACTTCTTTACAACCACCTTATTGGATTTTTGTGGGGAAATTTTTGTATGGGCTCCTTAAATCTGTCCTTAGCAGTGTCCCAAAGATTACTTTGGTGAGTTCCAGGACATGCACCCACATCCACACGAATGTCAAATTTGGAGTAGTGGTTGTGTCCATGTAGCCGTATCCCAATTGACATGAATGGGACTGCCTGCACACAGATGCATGGCACACCTCTGCATCCCATGCAGGCAAAACACAGTCCTCACATGAGTGTACGCCTAAAGAAGAACTCTGGGACAGGCAAAAAAATCTTCCATTACTAACCCCCCATACACAAAACACTTGTAGCAAGGTTCCAGGCCTCCTTTGTTTTGAAGTTACTGGGCGCCAGACACTTCTTGGATGCAAAAGAGGTTTTATTTCTCTTAACAGTCCTTTTTGTATTTTTGGGGGAGAGAGAGTTAGGGCCAGGACACCCTTAGGTAGTTGCAAGGTTAATGGGCAGACTCCGAGATTTCAGTAGGACAGCCATGCAGAGAAAGGCATCCAGCAAGATGCCACACCTGCACGTGCAGGAATGCTGTCTCCTATGGCAACAGTCTTTACAAGTTCCAAACACAAGACTTAACAGTTCCTTCACTTTCACTACAATTGCTCCTTGTAGTTCTTCAATACACTGAGTTCCCAGGATCTCACTAGACCCACTGATTCACTATCACTGGATCCCTTGAGCTCCTCCAATCTTCACGGTGGTATCTTCCTCAAGCGTCACCCCCTCTTCTCTGCTGGGTCCCTAGCTTGGCACTCTAGATACCTCTCAAGCTTCACCCACGCTGACCTGCTCCGTCCCTAGCTTGACACACAAGGCTGCTCTGCAAGCGTCACCTCCACTGGCTGGGTCCCTGGCTTGATTCCCACTGAAGTTTCCCGATTCTTCACCTTCCCCGGTTGGTGAGAATACTGTTCTGGTACTTGCTTCAGTTACTCACTGTGGCCCCAGGTAATAAGGCGAATAGTCCCTTACTGGCGACAGCTTCCCCTCTACCTCCGACCACTGGCAGGTTCTCCAGCCGGCAGAGCCGGCACTTTTGGTTGGACTGCAAGCTGCAAGCCCAACCCTGCGCTGCTCTCTTGCTTCTGGATAGGCTCCTCAGACAGCCTAGCGGCCAGATGTGCCTGGGATAGGCCCAATCTCCGGCTCAGCAGCCCGGGCAATACGACACACGTCCACCCAGACAGCTGTTCAGATGGCACCGAACATAGATCACCTGACTCCACCCGAATATATAGGTTCTCCCAGCAGGCCAAGGGATTCAAGAAAACCCCTGCCCAGTGGCTGAGATGCCCCATATACCCATGACCTGACCTTGAGTTACCCTTCTCATATCTAGTACCACCAAGTACCCGGCTACCTAGTGGTAGAAGAGAAAAGTGCAACACTCCAAACTTAGGGAGAAATCAATGGATCTCTAACAATCAACCAGGATATATATACTCCTGGCAAGTACATTTGTAAGGAGCATCCCTGCCTAAACTCCAGGGTGTTACACACTAAACAGTTACTAACATTTTGAAAATCCTTGCCATTAAAGTCTAACTGAAATTTCATGAAGTCATCTCTGTAATTCAAAAGATAACAGCACCTTCCTTGCTGAGGAGGAGGTGTAACAGCAGGAATTGTGTCATATCCTCCTCTCTCTCTGTGCAGTAAAAGGAAACTACAGTTCCCATCAACCACAGGGTTGTAGTAAATGTGGGTGGGAACACTACATCTGTACATGTTGCATGTGTACTTGCCCACTTCAACATAAACAACACCCCCTCATTCTCCAGCCGCTAAAGCATGCTCACAATGTATTGTTTGTTGTAGTAGTTTGCATTTGTATTTGTGTATACTATACAGCCTATCCTGTTCTCAGCTTAATTGTTTTTTTTTTTTTCACTAACTCGATAACTTGTTTGTATTACATATTATTTTCTGTTTTTCCTTTCCCCTTCTTGTGAGGTAATTTTCTTTTCATCTGTGTGGGCTTCTGTAATAATTTCTGTCTCCTACAAGACACACAATTGGCCAAAAAAAGCCAATATCCTTTCTGACCGCCTAAGGTGGATCAATCAGTCTCTTTGGAAAAAAAATTCAGTCAGCAGCTACAAATACTGTAGCTGCTGACTTTTAGGCCTGGTTCACACCTATGCATTTTTTAGTGAGTTTTCAGTTTTGCAGAAACACACTACAGTCCATTTAACATGATTTCCTCTGGGTCATGTTCACATCTGTGCATTTTTTGGAAAGGGTCAGGGACTTTCTTCAAGTTTTTGGTTCCATAGACTTTAAGGCTCGATTCACACCTATGCATGTTGCTTTTGAGCGTTTTTGGAGGTTTTTTTTTCATGCTTGCCACGTTTTTGAGCCGCGTTTTTGCCGCGATTTTGCCGCGATTTTGCCGCGATTTGCGTTTTGCGTTTTTTTTTTTTTTTTTTTTTTTTTACATTTTTTTTTACAGTCTTCAAAAAAATTAAAAAAAAAAAAAAAATTAAAAAAAAAAAAAAAAAAAAAAAAAAAAAACGGCAAAAACGCATCAAAAACGCACCAAAAACGCATCAAAAACGCTGCAAAAAAGGTGCACTTGCGTTTTTGATGCTTGTCCATTGAAAACCATTACATGCAAAACGCTGCATTTTGCATGAAAAAAAGTCCCCGACCCTTTCCAAAAACGCAAAGAAACAAAAAAGCATTGATGTGAACATGTTCCATAGGAACCCATGTTAAAAAATTCCCGTGCATTTCTGCAAAATGCAAAATGCATCAAAAAACGCGCTAGTGTGAATGGAGCCTTAGGCTCGATTCACACCTATGCATGTTGCTTTTGAGCGTTTTTGGAGGTTTTTTTTTCATGCTTGCCACGTTTTTGAGCCGCGTTTTTGCCGCGATTTTGCCGCGTTTTTGCCGCGATTTGCTTTTTGCGTTTTTTTTTTTTTTTTTTTTTTTTACAGTTTTTTTTACAGTCTAAAAAAAAATGTAAAAAAAATTAAAAAAAAAAAAAAAAAACGGCAAAAACGCACCAAAAACGCATCAAAAACGCATCAAAAACGCTGCAAAAAAGGTGCACTTGCGTTTTTGATGCTTGTCCATTGAAAACCATTACATGCAAAACGCTGCATTTTGCATGTAAAAAAGTCCCCGACCCTTTCCAAAAACGCAAAAAAACAAAAAAGCATTGATGTGAACATGTTCCATAGGAACCCATGTTAAAAAATTCCCGTGCATTTCTGCAAAATGCAAAATGCATCAAAAAACGCGCTAGTGTGAATCGAGCCTTATGGATCAAAAACGTGTAATGAAAAACGCAAAATGCACCCAGAATTAGACCTGGGCGATTTTCTCAAAAAAAAGAAATCTGCGATTTTTTACAAAAAAACTAGATTCACGTTTCGAATCGAGTTTTTTTTTTTTGGACACCGTGTCGGTCCTGAGGAGCTGCGGACAGAAGTTTTTAGGCGAGGCCGCGGCTTCGGCCTACTCCGCGGCATCTGGCCTCGTGGACTAGGCCAAAGCCGCGGCCTCATCTAAAAATACCTGCCCGCCGCTCCTGAGGACCAGTGTGCTGTGAGTTTTTAGCCGAGGCCGCGGCTTCGGACTAGTCCGCAGCGTCCGGCCTTGAGCACTAGGCCGAAGCCGCGGCCTCGCCTAAAAACTCCTGCCACAGCTCCTCAGGACCGGCGCGGTGTCAGCGCCGGTCCTGCTCAGCTGGGGAACAAACAGAATGTGGAGAGGAAGAGTTTCCACTAATTGAAGTTCCCAACCCTAGGGCAGGACAAAATGTAGGAGGTATAGTAGTCCCCAACACTATGATGGTCTATCGTCCCTGGACCCCTGAGGATGTTAAAAAAGCTACTGAAGGGATACCACATCCCAAGGTCAAGATAGCTCAATTCAGAGATGGTATCATGGGAATGATTTCTAGCTATCATCTCAATGGGAGGGAAATAGAGCAGGTCATCAGACAGATCCTGGGTCCCGACTGGCATCATGTAGTGGGAGATTGGAGTGGATTAAACAACCAGGGAGTTGTGTTGCCTCATGATGATGCAGCACTCGAAAACAGGAGAAATGCTCTTATAGCAAGAATAGAGAATAGATGGATACGTCGAGCCGACTGGTCCATTATAAATCAGTGTGTGCAGGGAGAAGAGGAAACAGTGGACAATTTCATTGTTAGGATGAGGGAGATTTTCAATAATCACTCTGGAATATAAGTCCAAGTAAATCAAGTAAACGATAGCCCATATGAGCAACAGTTAAAGAATGCAATCTTGAAGGGGCTGCTTGCCCCTATATCAAGTTTTGTTACCAAACACATGATCAACCAAAGGATCTGCAGACTTCAGGATCTGATTGAGTATGCGAGGCATGCTGAGCTGCACTTCCAATCAAAAAAGAGAGTAAAGCAAGGGAAAGTGCTTATGGTAGGTGAAGGTAATGATGTGTATGTCATTGAGAAGGAGAACAGAAGAATGGGAAACACCTGAACAAGGCCCCACATTCAGGACTATGAGGGGGAAAAAGAAGAGAGGGGAGTGTTTTCTGTGAGGTAAAAGAGGTCATTTGGCAAAAGAATGTAGGTCAAATAGAGAGGAAGAAGCATGACTAGAAGATGTTGGTATGTCTGCAGAGAGAGAGAGATACAGAAGAAAATGATGAGAAAGAATCTGACATTTTGGATGTGTGCACTGTTGAAACTTGTTTGCATTCTAAAGTCAAGTCAGAAATAACCTTGGTTGTGAAGGGTAGATGGCTAACATTTCTCTGTGATACTGGGGCTTGTAGGACCCTAATACACCCGCTGGATATGAAAAAGGTAAAGAAAAAGGTGTAGTATGTAAAATCTGCAAAATGGGTTGATGCACCAGGAGGTCATGTGTGACGGCCTTACTGTGGAAGATCCACAGACAGGTAAAAAGGCACAGTGTAAAATTGTAATTTTGACTAAATGTCCTGTTAATTTGTTGGGTAGAGACATGTTGCACGCTCTTGATATTTCTGTCCTACCAGTGGAGGGAGGTCTCAAAACCCATCGGCTGTGTGAAAAACAAATCACAGCCGTGGATAATGAGCCCTGATACTGGTACAGCCTGGAATTTGCAAACTGAGGGATTAAATATACCTAAAACCCTGGCAGAAATAATTTACGAAGAGTCTGTGAGGAAAAGGTATAAGGTCCAGACAAACCTCTATTGCACCATGTACTACAGAAAGACCTCTGGGCCTGATAAGTCCTATGAGAAACAGTTAATGAGTCTCACTAAAACTGAAGTGTTCTTAAAAAGCCTGGACTGTGATAAGGAAGGAAATAGTGTGGCTACTTGTCTCCTACCACAGCCTATTCTGCAAATATACAGGCAGGATACTGTCCTTGTGTTTCGGTCACCCAGAATCCCAAGGTATCATGGCATGAGTTAGGAGAACTTATCACAAACTGGGTCCAACTGACAGATGAGAAACTAAAATCCAGAGGGATTCAGAGGTATACAAACCATAAGGGAGGGAAAGATGGGTGGAGACTCGTGCAGGTTTACAGGCAGTCAATAGGGTCGTATTACCGAGGGCCCCCGGTGGTCCCAGACATGCATGTCCTCCTGAACAAGCTCTACCCAGAGAACAAGGTATTTTCTGTTATCGATAACAGTAATCCTTCTTTTCCATTCCCTTACACAAAGAAAGTCAGTTCTGGTTTGCATTTATGTACACGAGAGAAAAAAAAAAGGTACACATACACTAGGTTATCCCAGGGATATTGTGAAAGTCCAACTACCTTCTCACAAAGATTGTCCAATAATTTGTCTCGGTTTGTACCTCCCAGTGGGAGTTAAATTCTCTTGTATGTGGATGACATTCTGGTAGTAATGTATGCAGTGGCGGAACTACCGCCATAGCAAGCCACGCGGGCGCTATGGGGCCCGCAGTCGAGTGGGGCCCCATCACAGTTGCCAAAAGAAATCCTTTTTTAATGATTTTTTGCCGCCCGCCGCCGCTAGAGGTCCGTGGCCGGCGGAGATAATGTCGCCGCCGGCCGCCATTTTCCTGAAGACCAGCTAACTTCGTAATGACAAGTGGAGCCTGCCGAGTGGCTACAATAGAAATAGAGCTGCGGCGCTGCCCACCCCCCGCCCCCAGCCTGTCTGTCATTTGTGATCTGTTTTAGAAAGGGGTGGGGGGGTGGGCAGTGCCGTAGCTCAATTTCTATTGTAGCCGGCTGGCTCTGCCTCTATTTTGTTCCCCCTCAGGCTTCAGTAAGCTGTCATATATCAGTCTCCTGCTCTGCTGGGATATAGAAGGGCTCCAATTGGGGGGGACCTGAAATGTAAGGAAGCACTCCGCTGCCTGGGGACACCTGAGATGTAAGGAAGCACTCTGCTGCCTAGGGACACCTGAGATGTAAGGAAGCACTCCGCTGCCTGGGGACACCAGAGATGTAAGGAAGCACTCCGCTGCCTGGGGACACCAGAGATGTAAGGAAGCACTCCGCTGCCTGGGGACACCAGAGATGTAAGGAAGCACTCCGCTGCCTGGGGACACCAGAGATGTAAGGAAGCACTCCGCTGCCTGGGGACACCAGAGATGTGAGGAAGCACTCCGCTGCCTGGGGACACCTGAGATGTAAGGAAGCACTCCGCTGCCTGGGTACAATGACACCAGAGATGTAAGGAAGCACTCCGCTGGCTGGGGACACCTGAGATGTAAGGAAGCACTCCGCTGCCTGGGGACACCAGAGATGTAAGGAAGCACTCCGCTGCCTGGGGATACCAGAGATGTAAGGAAGCACTCCGCTGCCTGGGGACACCAGAGATGTAAGGAAGCACTCCACTGCCTGGGGACACCAGAGATGTAAGGAAGCACTCCGCTGCCTGGGGACACCTGAGATGTAAGGAAGCACTCCGCTGCCTGGGGACACCTGAGATGTAAGGAAGCGCTCCGCTGGCAAGGGACAGTGACACCAGAGATGTAAGAAAGCACTTTGCTGGCTGGGGACAGTGACACCTGAGATGTAAGGAAGCACTCCGCTGGGGACACCTGAGATGTAAGGAAGCACTCTGCTGCCTGGGGACAGTGACACCAGAGATGTAAGGAAGCACTCCGCTGGCTGGGGACAGTGACACCTGAGATGTAAGGAAGCACTCCGCTAGGGACCCCTGAGTTATAAGGAAGCACTCCGCTGCCTGAGGACAGTGACACCAGAGATGTAAGGAAGCACTCCGCTGCCTGGGGACAGTGACATCAGAGATGTAAGGAAGCACTCAGCTGCCTGGGGACAGTGACACTTGAGATGTAAGGAAGCACTCCGCTGGCTATGGACAGTGACACTTGAGATGTAAGGAAGCACTCCGTTGGGGACACCTGAGATGTAAGGAGGCACTCTGCTGGGGACACCTGAGATGTAAGAAGGCACTCCGCTGGGGACACCTGAGATGTAAGGAAGCACTCCGCTGGGGACACCTGAGATGTAAGGAAGCACTCCGCTGGGGATACCTGATGGCATCTGGTGGCAAGTGACACCCTCAGGGCTCCCACTGATTCTTCATTATGGTGAGTTGAACTATTTCATTTTATATTACAATGTAATAATAGAAATAATGCGCTTCAATCACCCTGACACCATAACAACCATGGCGCCGGGATGATTGAAGCTCTAACACCAGATGTTTGGAGTATCTTTATCTGCTTATTGTAAAACTTTCTGGAATACACATATTTCTATTGTGGTGTAGGATCTGGGCCTGCTGTCCCTCCATCCCTCTTTTTTTCCTTCCTTCTCTCTCTCTTTCTTCCTTTGTTTCTCCCTCCATCCCTCGTTCAGCTCAGACTCTAACCACACCCTCTTTGAGTCATGCCCCTTTAAGCCGCGCCCAATATTACGCTTAAACCATGCCAATTTATCGCCACGGCGCGCTTTGCAAAAAGTGTCCCTATAATTTTTTTTACAATGTTGGCAACTATGCCCAGGGATGAAGAATATATAAAACACAAAGCGCTGTGATGCTAAATAGCTGATAATTACACATAAAACCAAGTGAGGCTGCTATCAAAAGAGAGTGTTTTCAGAGTCACTTAAAAAGAATAAATAATGATATTTGAAGCGCTTCACAATGTGCATAAAAATGAATATATATGAATAAATATAAATACTCAAATAAATCCAGCGGTGAGTAAAAATTCCTACAAAATCCAGCAATCAAAATAGTGTAAAATTATAAAAAATTAGTGACACCAAATTTGTAAAAAAACACCACATAAAAAATACACATTAAAATAAATATATAGGGATGTATTCAGAAGGTTCAATTATACAAGTATAGAATCCGATTGGTATAGAGCTTTGATCCGGTCCCACTAGCAAAGCTGTTTAAAAACACTTGCTTAATTAAGGTGCTCATTGACCTTTATAGTAACAATGTTTCTTTTAAAAAAATGAATAAAAACCAAGCGCTGATGTGGATAGATATGTGTGATATAAATAAATTGTGCTTAAAAATATATATATACCAATATAGTTAGTGCTATGAAAAAATCAGTAAATTAAAGCTGCTATCAATATAGGGTGATCAGATAACCAAACAAATAGTACTAAGTATAAAATTGATGCGCTTTAAATAAATAGTGCACAATATGCTGCTGCGACTAAGCTTAAATCCAGGAATAAAAAATGCATACATGTGAATAAAATAAATTAATAATTATGGTGCTAATACATGTGTTAAAATTGCCAAAATAAATCTTCAAATTGGTGATGTGACGGTGAGTATAAATAAAATAATAATGACACTCTGAGTACAATGTCCAGGCAGAGATAAATAGTGGGAGAAAGTAAAAATAATTAAACAGTTCCTTCCCTTAATCCAGATTGATTGACTCACTGGATTAGATCGTTTGTACCAGGATATTTAGTTTTCTTGTGCGTTCGTTACTGTTTTTCAGGTCGCTCTTCACAGGCCTTGCTGTTCTTCAGTGCGTTCTGTTACTTCGTTCTGAGCAGCCGACCGTTTTCTAGCCATGTTGCATATGCGTACTCCTTGTAGAGTTCGTGCTATGGGGGCTTGGTGTTGGGGTCCTGACCTTGATACAAGTCCAGTCCATGAACAGGGTGGGGAGGAGTTCATGGACCAAGAATTGGTTGCTTCAGCGTGACCAGTTCTCTCATATGCCTTTGCTCCGTGCGATCCGTGAGAATAATCCTGATGGTTTCAGGAACTTTCTCAGGATGACGGACCCCGTATTTCACCATCTGTTGGCTTCGCTGACCCCTTATATTAGCAGGCAGGATACCTGCATGAGGCAAGCCATCACTACGGAGCAGAGGCTGGTCGCTACCCTGCGGTATTTGGCGACAGGGAGAAGTCTGCAGGACTTGAAGTTCTCGACAGGCATCTCCCCCCAGGCTCGGGGGATCATAATCCCAGAGACCTGTTCTGCCATCATCAAGGTCCTGCAGAAGGAGTATATGAAGGTAAGATTTTTATCCTTTAATATCACATTTTATTGTATTTAATGATTGCTAATATATTATATTTCTTTCCTCATTCCCTAATTACCATGATTGTAATATGCTGTGAATGTCCCCTTTGTCCTCATGCATGCTGGATTTTTATGTAATTTTTTTTTAGTCCTTCATACAGATTGGCCTTCAATAACCTCCCCAGCATGCTCTCCTGCCCTATATTCACCTCATGTAGTCACTTAACAATGTATTTTGTCAGCTCTATAGTACAGCTTTACCCCAAACACCCCTAAAATGTTTTTAAATGTGATTTGTGCTTTAAAATCTGGCAGAGTGCCAGAGGCTTTTTTTTGTGGTGTCCCCAAATCATTTTTAGTAACCCTCCCTCCCCCCAACTGCTAAGTCAGCTGATCCCAATTCTCTATCTATCCTCAATCATCTGCTGACTTTGCCAAACCCATACACACTATACCCATCTCTTTTGTGCTCAGATGTATGGATGAATTCCCCAAAGCATGTAGTGCAAGGGCCTGCCTGTATACTTTCAAATGGTACTGTTTAACGTTTTTGTATCCAATTATTATCTTGACAGGTGATAGCAGAATGTCCAAATGTCCTCAAATGTGTACAGTGTGTATTTATATCTTTGTATTTTGACACTTCTTACCTGTCCAGTGGGCTGCCAATAGTGTAACTAAGGAGGGGCTGTTCCAAGTAATACCCTGTATTTAGGCATTCATCTCTAAATGAAGTGGAGAGGGTTACCTGTCCAAGAGCTCCCCCCCCCCCTATAATGTTAGAAATGGCCCATGAGAAGGGGGGAGGGGGAATATGATAGGTGTACCTTATACTTTGGTGTTGTTAAATTCCCCTTAATAAATGCTATCTGGAGGTTGGCCAAGAATGTTTGTGTCTAATCTGCTTGCCATGTTTATGTGCAAAAATACAAATTTTTTTTTTTTTTCAACAGTTTCCTTCCACGCCACAGGAATGGCAGACTGTGGCCTCCCACTTTGCCCAGCGGTGGGACTTTCCTAACTGCGGAGGGGCAATTGATGGGAAACACGTCCACATCGTCCCACCACCCAACTCGGGGTCATACTATTTCAACTATAAGGGGTTCAATAGTATTGTGATGTTGGCGGTGGTGTCGGCTAATTACGACTTCTTGTATGTGGACGTGGGGAAGAATGGCCTGATGTCCGATGGTGGAGTCATCGCCCAGACGGAGTTTTACAGGCGTCTCCAGAATGGCAGCTTGGACTTGCCACCTCCAGAGGACAATGTGGAAGGACTCCCATTCGTCTTCGTTGCGGATGAAGCATTTGCGCTGGGGGACCATCTTATGCAGCCATTCCCGATGAGGACCCTCACCCCGGAACAGAGGGTTTTTAATTACTGGCTGGCCAGAGCCAGAAGAGCGGTGGAGAACACATTTGGAATTCAGGCCAGCCGGTTCCGCCTATTTCTGACACCCATCCATATGGCGGAGTATAAACTTAATCATCTAATCCTGGCATGCTGTGTTCTCCATAACTTTTTACGCAAACATTCTGCCAACTATGCTGGCTCAGTTGGGCCTGAGGCCGGAATTATACATGATCCAACCCTGACGGCGCTTGGAAGTGGCCGTCCTGGCTTGCCCTCCCTGAGTGCCCGTGATGTGCGGTTAGGATACCTTAAGTTCTTTGTGGGTAGGGGGGCCATCAATATGCCAGACAATTTGTGAAGCATTTATCAAATAAAAAAAAAAAGCTAATGTTTGTTGACATTTACTGCTTGTGTTTGTTTTAGCTGACCATGACAGCAATGTGGGCAGTCCTGAAAATGGCGTGATTGTGTAACCGTATACAAAGCACTGTTGGGTGTTATTTACTAAAGGCCAAGACACTTTTTATACTACAAGTGCATTTGAAACTGCACTGAAACTGCACTTGTAGTGCAAAGATGATTTGCCCTTAGGAAATAACCTCCATTTTCTCACAAAACAGCAATTACATCACCACAAATGTGTTGTAGCGTTGAGACAATAATCCACACATTCTTCATTAACAATCTTTTTAATACCTGCACAATCACATGTGCATTTACCAAAGGTTTTTAAAACAAACCAACATGTTTGTTGTATAACAATTTTTGGGGTGGCATTAGCAAAAACAGAAATGTCCATTTACGATAAAACAGGCCTCTGTAAAACCAACAAGAAAGACAAAAATCTTGAACTTACAAAGTTCACATTTGGTAAAACTTGAAGGCAATATCAGACATTAGTGTTTAGGAACTGTGTATGATATTGCATTCAGATGGGGTGAAGTCACCCCTTGAAAAGCCAAATTTGGAAGATGCACACCAATTTACGAATGTCAACATGTGCTAGCTGCCATCATGGGGGATCAAGGGATGTGTTTTGTAGGAGCAAGCCCTTCCTCACCGCTACTATTGAGGAAGGGGTTGCACCCCCCAAAACGCGTCCATTGATCTCCCGTGATGGCAGATAGCACATGTTGGCACACTGTGTGCATCCTCCAAATTTGTAATTTCAAAATATTGGTCTAAATTTTTTCCTATTGTAGCACACAAAAAAATAAAGTGATTTTGTGGGGTTTTAAATTCGCCCCAAAATATCAATGATGTTATTATTTTTTTTGAATAACATCATTGATTTTTTTCTTGAGGTTTTCCAATTCAAAATTACACCCCATGATCTCCCTGATCAGGATCTGTGCACTTTCTGATGTGAAAGGATCTTGATCCATAACATCACGATCACCTAAAAAGAGAGTAACCAAACAAAAACAGGTATCAAAAATCTGCCAGCATCCATCTCTTACCTGAGCCTGTGGTCGCAGACACTCACCTGTTGTGGTGCCAATTTCCACAACATCTTCTTCCTCCTCCTGCTCAGCTTGTTTTTGGGGTATTTCCCCTTCTTCCAGAGGTGGGGGGTCTCTGGTCTCCTCGGATGAGGGGTGTCCTCCAAGTCTTTTCTCCCCTATGTTAAACAAAAATTGTATAATTAGCACATAGATATTTGATGGCAGAACTATAAATAGGAAATATTGCTTGGAATTGGGGTACAATTGTCAATTTTAGCAGAGTTCAAAGATGTAGCTTTTTTAGTGGCCTTTGTCAACCTGCAATACTTTACCTGTTTTGTACAAGCTTCACAGATGGAGACCCCCCTATAGTATACACTGGAGCACCTGTGTGCCCACCCTAATACAAAATTGTGTTCTTGTGTCCCACACTATAGTGCTCCAGTGTCCAGATGTGAAAACAGCTGCTCAGTGTCCTCTCCTTACACAGAATCTAGTTTTCATTTCATTCTAGTAACAAAGCCATCTACACAAGCAAATTTTTTTCAGACAAGTAGGCCCTAAAAAATGTTGGAAAATGCATAGGGCCTAAACAATGGTGTTTTAGAGGCCGAAATAAAATAGTTTGATACGAACGATTCAAATGGTCCCATGAACATTAAAATTTCCATTTTAAACTGTACAACAATTAAGAAAACCATATGGAGCAGTACGAACGTAATAAAGACAAAAAGAATAGGAACACAGCACAACTACTTACTTTTTTGCAGCACTCTCCGGATCTTTCTGTACTGCTCGGGCTCTCTTAATTTCAGGTCCGACCACTGCTTCCTGAGCTGATCTTTCGATCGTCGTACCCCGAAATTCCGGTGCAGACTTTTGACCACTTTCGCAATGATCTTGGCCTTTCTGATATTGGGGTTGGGGTAAGGGCCATACTTTCTATCATAGTCGGCCTTCTTCAGGATGTCCACCATCTCCAACATCTCCCCAAAGGACATATTTGTGGCCTTAAATCTGCTCCTTCTGGATCGGGACGTGTCCGGATCCGGGCTTTCCTCCTCCTCCTCCTCCTCGTACCTGTAATTAGCACGCACCTGCTGTGTCTCTGCCATGTGCTCTTCCCCCACTGCACAGAACGAAAAGGGGCGGGGAATAGACTAGAAAGAACGTCAGGGGCGGGCGGAGTTACACGCATGCGCAGTGTGTATAAAGCGTAACACACGTGCGTATTACGTACGATCTGTGAGCGGACGAAGGAGCATTGGACGCGCCGATCGTAAGAACGAAGGTAAGAGACATACTTTTGCCTATACTGCTTCTAGATTGAGGCCTATATTGTAATAAGATTAGTACAGTTTGGTCTGACATTAGGCTTTGTCTTGTGTTGTGTCTTGCAGTGAACATGGATATCTTATTAAAAGATAATGACTTCATGTCAATATTCATTGATATGTTAAGGGAGCTGCCATGTCTGTGGGTGATCAACCACCCACATTACAGGAACCAAACAAAGAGGAAGGCAGCGCTGGATCAATTGTTGGAAATTGTGAAGCAGGTGATCCCCACGGCAGACATCACATATTTGAAGATCCTAATTGGTGGCCTGAGGAGCACATATGTAAGGGAGCGCCAGAAAGTCCAGGATTCGCAGAGATCCGGAGCAGCAGATGACATCTATGTCCCCAGGATGTGGTACTATGACAGGCTGCATTTTCTGGCAGGCCAGACTGAACCCAGGTCATCCCTCTCCAGTCTTCCTTCCACGCTTCCTTCCCCCCCAGCTGACGCCCAACCTGGGCCTTCCAGGCAACAACATGTGGAGGAGCCCAGATTGAGCCAGTTATAACATTCCTCTAAATATTTCTGCTTGTCCAATCATTGATGTTAACTAGATGTTAGTTGGGAGTACTAATTTAGGATTGCGATTGATGAAGCAAAAACTAAAACCATGTCCCTTTTTCATACACAGGGAAGTCTCAGCCAGGATGTGGCCGGGCCGAGCCGGCTGCCTGATCTGCATGTCCCTCCACTCCCCCTGGAAAGAGAAAGTGGCAGGAGGAGGAGTGCCCTAGAGGAGGCTGCCATAGGCCTCTTTTGGAGGGCTACAGAGGCCCTGGGAGCACCACACACCGTGGAGGATGACTTCGCTGCCATCATTGCCTCAAAAATGCAGAGGAGGGACAACAACTCATGTGTGAGTCGCTCATATTGGAGGCTCTTAATAAAGGTATGAGGGCCCAAATTACATCTGAGACACACCTTTGCGAACTCACAGATGGTCCTCCTCCTCCTCCTTCAGGTCCTCCTCCTCCTTCTCCTCCAGGTCCTCCCAGTCCTCCTCCTCCTCCAGGTCCTACTCCTCCTCCTGCCACATCTCCAACAGAAGAGCCACAGCCAGGAAGGAAGCGTGGAAGGAAGACCAGAAAGTGAGGACCCTGGATCCAGTCTGGTCGGCCAAAAGATGCAGCCTCTTGTAGTACCACAGCCTGGGGACACAGATGTCATCTGCTGCTTTCCGGATCTCTGGGACTTCTGGACCAGACTGTCCTCCCTTACATATGGACTCCTCAGGCCACCAATTTTGATGTTCAAGAATTGTTGTCTGCCCTAGGGGTCCCAGGCTTCGCTAATTTCTCCTGTTGATCCAGCGTTGCCTCCCTCTTTGTTTGGTTCTGAGCCCTTAATAAAGGATTTTTGGTTTGAATTATACTTGCCTATGTGTGTTTTACTTCAAAAAGGACAGTTTGTTTGTGAGGATTCAGGTACATTTCAAATATACAATGTGAAATTAACAAGGGACACCAACAACAAACAATCTCCTTGAGATTAAATAATAAAAGATATCAATGTTGTTGTGGTAACTTGACACACAAAACACACACAAAAATAGTCTGGAGTAAAAATAAAAATAAGATTAAGCAAAGATCAGCCTTGGAAAAAATACGAACATAAAATCTAAACGAAAAATGGCTTTAAAGCACAAAAAAAACTAAAAGAAAAAAAAAATTATGTCAGATGTCACAAATAACAATATATTCAGGGAATCCCAAGAAAAAAACAACAAAATAAGTTTGTGAGAAGTGTGTGTGAATATGAGCAGCAAAACTACTTAATTCTTGTCACATTATAAAGAAGAAGAGAGTGCGCTGTATTAAACCTTTTTTAACATTGTACCTTGACGAAAGTGCTGTATCCATTGCGAACGCTCATTTTACCAGACCGAGCTGTTCCGTGTCGAAATTTCTTCTGAGCATGCGTGGCACTTTGAGCGTCGGAACAGGCCACACACGGTCGGAATTGACGCGATCGGATTTTGTTGTCGGAAAATTTTATCTCCTGCTTTCAAACTTTGTGTGTCGGAAAATCCGATGGAAAATGTCCGATGGAGCCCACACACGGTTGGAATTTCCGACAACACGCTCCGATCGGACATTTTCCATCGGAAAATCCGACCGTGTGTACGGGGCATAACACTGTATGAAATGTTGTATGGTAAACCTTATTATATTTCACAACTAGCCACCGTTCCTCTCCTTGAAGAGGAAATAGACTTGACTTGTATAATAAGAATGTTTTCAGAAAATATTACTGGGTCGGAATGTGCAAATGAGAAAAAGAGCTACCCAAAGACTAAAATGCAAAGTATACCCCCATCAGTACAAGCATTACCAGGAAATTTTACTTGTTTCTTTAACAATGACAGTAATGGTACAATTGTTGACACCCTGTCCCCTGAATACTGTGCAACTACAACCCTTACTACAGACATTAAGTACCAACTAAAATGGTTTCAGGAACAGAAACAGCAATTGGCTGATGTTTGGTGTCTGTGTGGAGATAGGAGACTAAGGCCCAGACTGCCACCTAGATGGGAGGATAGTTGTGCCCTTACCCGATTGCTGCTTCCCTTTCATATAGTTCCTATGAGTGATAAATCAATGAAACTACCAGGTAAATACTTTTTTGAACAAATTAAGCGAGAAACACCACAAGGCTCATTTGACAACCGAATGTATATAGACGAAATAGGTGTTCCACGAGGAGTTCCAGATGAATGTAAAGTGCAGAATCAAATAACAGCAGGACTCACCTCACTCTTCATATGGGTCCAGCCCAACAAGAACGTTGACTGGATAAACTACATCTACTACAACCAGCAGAGGTTTGTGAATTACACCAGAGATGCTATCAAAGGCATAGCAGCACAATTGGATGCCACCTCATTGACAGCATGGCAGAACCGTATAGCGTTGGACAGGGGCGTTGCTAGATCTGCAAAAGATCTGGGGCTAGGGCCCATAGCAGCGGTCACCAACCTTTTTTCATGGCCGCGGGGGGGGGGGTTGGGGGGAGACCTAAGCAATTTTTCACGGGTGATGGCTGTGATGGCCGGTGTTGGTGCTTCAATCATCATGGCACCATGGTTGATATGGTGTCAGGGTGATTAAAGTGCATTATTTCTATTGTTACATTCTAATATATAATGAAGTGCTTCAACTCACCATACTGCAGAATCAGTGGGAGCCCTGGGCGTGTCACTTACCACATCTCCTACCACCATTTGCAGATTGCCACATCTCCTGCCACCATTTGCAGATCGTCATTTGCCACGTCTCCTACCACCATTTGCAGATTGTCACTTGTCACGTCTCCTGCCACCATTTGCAGATTGTCACTTGCCACATCTCTTGCCACCATTTGCAGATTGTCACTTGCCACATCACCTGCCACCATCTGCAGATTGTCACTTGCCATGTCTCCTGGCTCAATTTGCAGATTGCCACATCCCTTGCCACCATTTGCAGATTGTCACTTGCCATGTCTCCTGGCTCAATTTGCAGATTGCCACATCTCCTGCCACCATTTGCAGATTGTCACTTGCCACGTCTCCTGCCACCATTTGCAGATTGTCACTTGCCACATCTCTTGCTACCATTTGCAGATTGTCATTTGCCACGTCACCTGCCACCATTTGCAGATTGTCACTTGCCATGTCTCCTGGCTCAATTTGCAGATTGTCACTTGCCACCTGATGTGGATTGTAACTTGCCATGCCAGCCAGTGCTACCAAATGTGCACTGACGCTGCATTGGTGGCAGGCTGACAGCACTGGTCCATTTAGTGAGAGCAGGAGAGCGGTGATGCAGTGAGAGATGATGTCATCTCGCTGCTCCCCGCTGCACCTCCGACATTGAAGCAAGGGGGTCTGGCTGCAAAGCGGAGCTCCACGATGACAGGAAGCACATGACCTCCACTCCACCGTGCTGTAAGGGTGGAAGACCGCTGATGTGTGACGGGCAGTGAGAGATGATGTCATCTCTCTGCTGCTCGCCACACCTCGCTCCCAAATTGAAAAGGCCCGGCTGTGAAGAGCGCTGATGTGGAGCAGGCAGAGAGAGATGTCATCTCTGCTCGTCCAGCCAGCCTGCAACCCGCTGGTTAGGCAGGAACCCTGCAGCAAGAGTCTCGGGCTATGGGCCCCAGATCCGGGGCTATAGCCCCAATAGCTACCCCCTAGCAACGCCCCTGGCGTTGGATGTTGCTGGCAGAAAGGGGCGGGGTATGCAAAATGCTCAGCACCTTCTGCTGCACTTTTATTCCAAATAATACAGCACCTGATGAAAGTATCACCAAGGCCTTACAAGGCCTACAAATGCTATCCGAAGAATTAGCTGAGAACTCTGGTGTAGAGAACCCCCTGACAGGACTTTTCGAAAAATGGTTTGGTAAATGGGGTGATCTTGCAAAAAGTTTGCTTATCTCTATTGTTATGGCAGCCGCAGTTTTTACATTGTGTGGATGTTGCTGCATTCCCTGTATTAGGGGAATTTTTCAAAGACTGATTGACACATCTTTAACAAAAACTATGCTCCTCTAGAGGGACACGGAACCTGATGATGAAATTACAACTCTCGCTAAGGACTCATCTGTCTAAATGATAATACCTGGTAAAATAAAAAGAAACCTGGATATTTGAACTATTGACATTATGAGTATAAAAGGGGGGAGATGTTAGAGAAATTATACTTTAAATGTCAGTTATGAAAAATGCCATTTTGTTTATTATGGCTTAGAAATAATCTATAGTGATAATATGGAGTCAGCATTATATAGACTCAGCAATATAAGATGCTTAGATTTGCAGTTTTTTGAATGTATCCTGTAATTTTGTGTTGGCTTGGGGAGTTTTCAAGTCACTATCCTGTATCCATTGTTGGTAAAGATATCAGCCTGTAACAGACACTTCCACCTTTCCTGTTGTGTCCAGAATAAAGTTGAAAATACATGAGACTGGGCATGTCTTAAGACAGGAAAGGGGGGTGTCCAGAGCCTATAAAAAAAGACATGTACCACAGTATTTTCCTTAGAAATGACGATGACTGCATGAACATGTAATGAAATTAATTTCTCTTGCATATGCAATAAATATTACCTTGATTCCAGAGGACGGTCTGAGACGGTGATTTCTGTAACAGTAGTGTTGAAGTACCTCCTTGACACTAATTGGTGAATTTTGGGTGTAATCAACTTTCTTATGTCATGATCAGAGGCAGGACAGGGACTCACTTGGCCAAGCTTTGATGGATGGATCTGCAGTAGCCAGGCTGATGTAGGGTGCAGAAATTACAGTCATGGTAACAGGATTGAAAAGAATGGGAAGTTGTTGTGATATAGAAACACTAGTGTGATTTAGTTCATTTGAGCATGAGGAAAAAGAGCCAGGATTTCAGTTTTAGACCCAAAAGCAAACAATTATAACATTGAGTTTGCCAATTCTTAGATGTGATGGCTGCATTCGTTTGCTTTTTTAGGATTTCTTTCCTTTTTATTCCCCTGGGGATCCTGTCAGTAAGTCTGTTGTTTATCAACAGAACAAGCTCTCTTGCAGGTGTAGCAGTTAGAGGAATGAGACAAACCATTTACCACTGACAGGGGTGCTTACAATGAGCAGATTTTATTTAAACCTATAAAACCTTTATCTCAAAAGTAAAACAACTTTTGCTGTAATTGTTTGTGTTTGTTGTTTGTGTAACTGCAATGTGAGCTGGAGTTTGGTTTCAATTTGTTAGTGTATCTAAATCTGCTAGTACATCTAACACTCCCCTCCCCCCAGACTGACAATGCTGCTGTCCAAGGGTGCCCCCTGAGCACCTTCATCCAGAGTGGTGGCACGTTAATACAGGAGGTGTGTTAGGCCCCATGCACATGAGACGCCGGTTCAAACGCTGCTGAAAAGTTGAATTGTCATTTGCCACGTCACATGCCACAAGTTGTGTATTGTCCACTTGCCACGTCACCTGCCACAAGTTGTGAATTGTCCACTTGCCACGTCACCTGCCACAAGTTGTGGATTGTCCACTTGCCACGTCATCCACCATAAGTTGTGGATTGTCCACTTGCCACATCACCTGCCATGTCACTTGCCACGTCATCTGTCACAAGTTGTGGAGTGTCCACTTGCCACGTCACCTGTCACAAGTTGTGGACTGTCCACTTGCCATGTCACCTGCCACGTCACTTGCCATAAGTTGTGGATTGTCCACTTGCCACATCACCTACCACAAGTTGTGGATTGTCCACTTCCCAGGTCACCTGCCACATCACTTGCCACATCACCTGCCACAAGTTGGATTGTCATTTGCCTCGTCACCTGCCACAAGTTGTGTATTGTCCACTTGCCACGTCACCTGCCACAAGTTGTGGATTGTCCAGTTGCCACGTCACCTGCCACAAGTTGTGGATTGTCCACTTGCCATGTCATCTGCCACAAGTTGTGGATTGTCCACTTGCCACGTCACTTGCCACGTCACCTGCCACGTCACTTGCCACGTCATCTGCCACAAGTTGTGGATTTTCCACTTGCCACGTCACTTGCCACGTCACCTGCCACAAGTTGTGGATTGTCCACTTGCCACGTCACCTGCCACGTCACTTGCCACTAGTTGTGGATTGTACACTTGCCACATCACCTACCACAAGTTGTGGATTATCCACTTGCCAGGTCACCTGCCACATCACTTGCCACGTCACCTGCCACAACTTGGATTGTCATTGGCCATGTCACCTGCCACAAGTTGTGTATTGTCCACTTGCCACAAGTTGTGGATTGTCCACTTGCCACGTCACCTGCCACAAGTTGCTTGTTCAAATCTAACAACATATGGGTCAAATTCCAATTATACTTTGGATAACAGCAATGCTAGTGGTGTATTGGATTGGATCAAGGGCTCATTAGGGTATATAAATGGTCTATGAATCATTGCAAGCAATTAAAATTGTTTAAATTGTTTTCTTCATTTGCCATAATTTTTGAGATTTTTAATGTAAAAAAAATAGGACACCTTTAAAAACGCTTATAAACGCAAACGCGGCTAAACGCGGTACCCGCGTTTAGGTGCGTTTAGCCACGTTTGGAGTCTGAAACGTGGAAAACGTTTGCGTCTGAACCCATTTTTTTGTTTCTGGAAAAATGAGGTTAAGCGCAACTGCCTAAAAACATCAAAAAAATAGACTGTGTACATGGACACATAGGATAACATTGAATGAGTTCAGGGGCAGTTGAAAAAAGTGTCCAACTGCCTCAGAATACGCGTTTAACAGCATCTCGTGTGCATGGGGCCTTACTGGCCAGATCACCAGGTGAAAACAGAGGGCAAAAAGCCCCAAAAAAGAGAAACGTAATGCAGCCATCTAAGGATTGGTAAGCTGCAATATATTACATTTTTGGTTTTGGGTTTAATATCACTTTAATTAACATTATGGTAACCAAAATTGTTCTTCAGTCTGGGAGGTAGATTATAACGCATCCATAGTGTGAATTTTATTGTGCAAGTTTTCCTTTTATAATGACACTAAAATTATTTTTCTAATATAAAATAAATGCAGTGCTACAAAAAGAAAAGGCTTGTTTACATTTGTGTTAGCTGTCTGAAGTGCAATCCAGTGTGGACCGCTCTTCAGAGGGTGTTTGACAGATGGTGAGGTGTTATGTCACAACCTCACTGCTTGTTTTAGCCTCCAAAATATAAAACCACGCCGCAACCACATGCATTTTGCGTTGCTGCGGCATGGCCCTATTCACTTGGATGGGTGTCATTTGACGAAAGGTACTGCCTGCCAAATGTAACAGTGTGGATCATTTTTGCTGTGTCACAGTATGTGTTGCTGCCTTTGCAGCATATAGGGAACGGTTGGGAGAGGTAAAAAAGCCCCCAACCGCATGTTTTTATCACCTCTCTCTCCCAACCACAAGTGTAGACTATAAACACTATTTTTATAAGTTTCATATAAATGATAAATATTAAACCCTAAGTTTAGACTAAAATACAAACATAAACATCAGCACAAGGGACATAACTCACATTTAGTAGAATGAGTCCCTTGTGCTGATTCTTCTTGGTTTAGAAGAAGTTCTGCACTTTCCTACCCACCCACCATAATATTTAGATGCAGCAGGGGTTAATACAACTGAAGGGCTGTCAGGAGCTCTCACCCACCCATTATGCCTTGCCTTGTCATTCATAGAAGCTGTATAATAGCTTTTATAGATGACACAGGATCTCTGAATGGGTGACTGGCCGGCGATTGAGAGCTCAGCCTCTTCCATTAAGAGATCCTTCGTCATTAATAGAAGCTGTCGTTTGGCACAGCGGGAAGGAAAGGGTGGGAATTGTCAAGCTTCACAGGAAGATTACAGCAGCGGGGGGTTGGGGGGGGGGCTTGGGTGTTTTTGTGTGGGATAAGGGTAGGAAAGAGGAAAATGTATCCTAAATCAAGAAGAATCAGCACAAAGGGACACATACTAAATACAAGTTATACCTGTTTTGCCTTTTTTATTTGTAATTTAGGCTAAAAATAGGCTATCAAATCATAAAATATAGCAAAAAAATTATAAGGAAATTACAAAAACACCGTCACTGTTAATTGATGGCAAATAAGGGTTAAACAGACATAACACTGATTTGTGAATGAAGGCCCCTTGACCACAGTGTCCAGCCCTGGTTTGCATTTAACAATTATTGGTAACCAAGTCTCTATTCTTTTACAATAATAAAGAAAAAGTATGGCATTTGGTTATGATCTTTATTGCATTTCTTTTTAAAATGCTGCCAAATAGTTAAAACAATATTTTTCATGGAAATGATCGCACTTGTCTTTAGATGGGTTGCAGTAGTTGTTTTCTAATAGACGATTACCTTTCAGTTTTTTTTTGTGACTCTTTTGGATTCGGCTTCACTTTTTTTTAACTCGGTCTCATAGTTTGCCATTGTCTGACCGATCCAGTCGAGGTAATAATGAACTTTAGTGTAGACTCCAAAATTATTCAGCCGTCCACAACCCTCTCCCCAACTCACAAGCCCAGTAAGGAACCAGGTATCACCAAATCTAGTCACCATGGGCCCCCCACTATCCCCTTTGCATGCATCCTGATTGTCTCCCAGGGTTCCTGCACATAGCATATTATCTGTTATTCTGGCACGCATAACATCCGAACAGTTGTTTTGGGAGACTATAGGGACCTGTATGTAGCTAAGGATCTTCGTGCGGTTGATAAGGGTTTGATCCTGGTACCCCCAGCCAGTTACAATTGTCTCTGTGCCCTCTACTGTCAGGTTTGTTTCAGCAAGTCCATAGCTTGGTAGACAAATGGGCAGCACATATTTGTTATACACAGCTGCCTGGTTAAGACGCATAAGAGCAATGTCATTATTGACTTCTACAGCGTCAAATTTGGGATGAAGGATGAGCTTGGTGACTAAAAAATACTGCTCTGTGTCTTCCAGAATCTGGCGGTCATATTCACCTGTAATAAAATGTGTTTCAAGAATAAGAGATGGTAGATATTAGAAATAACTTTTTAGCTGGTATATAGCAGAGATATATGATACAGTAATAATGACTACAACAATTCAAATACAGAAATTTTTTTTTTTATTTCCAGTCTTTAAAGGAAGGCCACAGTTTTGTTAAAAAGTACCCACAAGTAAATTATGTAAATCTTTTCAAGATTTAAATTATTTTAGCTAATACGTTTGGAATGGGGAGTACACTTTTGAGTAGAGAGTCCACTAGCAAAAAACTGAAGCATAACAGTTTTAACAATATCTCTGGGTCATTTTATTTAGTATGCACTAAGTTTGTAAAAATGAGTGAAGTGGTTTAATGACAAAATTATTCTCCATCATTTAATAATTTCAACTTCAATGCGCTCTAAAGCAATAACAGGGAAAATTATTTATTTAAAGAAAGAGATAGTTTGACAAACCCAACAATGACTGTTAGGCCAGCCATACATGTTTCAAATCTGTGTTTGGCAGGAACCGTCCGAGATTTGAACCATTAATGGGCAAGCTGAATGTACCAAGTTAATTGAGCAATCAATTTGTGTACAACCAGCCTGCTGGATTCTCTTGTGATTATCGCTATCGGCTGCTATACCTGCTAGTGATAATCACTGTCTTCTCCCGGCGGGGATGGCTTCCACCGCTCGCCCCTGCTAGGAGAAGACAATTGCTGATTCCCCTGTCAACACTGCCTGTGTTGATGGGGGAATCGTGTGACTTTCTTTCCTGCAACTCATGGTGTATTGCTTGCCTTAAAATTATATTGTGAAGGCCAGCGATCTCTCGTTGGATATACAGAACACAATCCAAGGAAATCAAAATAAAGAATAAGACTTGCAGCCAAATATGTATATAAGACCTCTAAGGCCTGCTGCCAACCATAGTCTGTTTCCCGATGCCATCTAATTTTTTTAATGGATTTAATCAAAACAAAGGGTGAAAAGGGAAGAAAAAAAAAGTGTCAAGGGAGGAACAAACCAGCAGACCCTTAACCAAGGCGTATGGTACAGAACCAACAATAACTCTCCTGTATCTAGCCAGTAATGCAGAGCCATTAGGTAAAATCTTCTATAGCATTTCTTTTGTCTGTCAAATTGGTCTAAACAGAGGCTGTTCTAATAAAAATGTGTTTTATGAGGGGAAGTTAAAATTCTACAGGGTGTCATAAGATCATATCTGAGTCCATGTTGTCATACTTCTTAGACAAGTAATAAGCACAACACAAATAGGTAGGATAAACAGGTACATACCGAGCCGTACGTAATACTTTGCATTATTTTGAGCCCGTTTGAAGCAGTGTGCTGTGGTGAGGACCCAGTATGGGTGAATAAGAACTCCGCCACAGAGAGGCTTGTTACCAATGAAAAGTAAAGCCTGCAATCACAAGAAAAAGCAGACAGTGCTACTTAGTTGCAAATTTCAACCGTAGTGCTAAATCAATGGAGATAATAGCATAAACTCCCTGTTTAAGAAAGTAAGAAGCATCTGTATTAATAAATACATCTCAACTTTCTGAGATTAGAAAGACGGACACCATTTAGCACAAAGTAAGTAGGCAAAGGCTACACCCCCGATAAGCTCCTTGGTACTCAAAAATGATTGGGTAAACCTACAAGTAATACTTTTCACCATTACCTTTTGTCAATGTTGCAACAATTAGTGCATTAATAGTTAAGTTGGATAAAAGTCTAGTGTAGTAAAAAAATTTAAAAAGGTCTATACATCAGACCACAAAGAGGGGCAACTGAGGAGGAAAGAGAGAGGAAGGTGGACATTCTTTCTAAATTAAGGAAATTTGGAAGCTATGTTAATAAAATGGTGGATATTCAAGCAGAGGTGACATAAATAGTGTTCTAGTGATAAAACAGAGTACAGTGCAGTCAAGCCCATCCATCAAATCTGGAATTCCGATATAGACACATCATCCAAGGGCATGGGCAGCACATTGGAGGTGTGTCCTAGGCTGCCCCTTTTTTATTCAGAAAATATTACAAGAGATCAAGTAACAAATAGTGAGGACAGCTTTTTCTCTTCCCCCATCTCTTCTCTTTTTCTTTCTTTTTAGACAATTGCAGAATGTACTCTGAGCTGCACATCTGCAGGCCAGTTTACATTCCGTTACGCTGCCTGGGTGCTGGGATGACTGCACTTCTGCGCATTTGTGGGAGTGACATCACCCCACACTGGCCAATCAAGATGGCCAAAGACCGGCAGCTGGAAGAAGTCGGGGAGAAGATGCTGGCGCAGGCAATGAACTTTCTGTCTGTTGGACCATTTGCACTTAAAGTATCTCACAAAAGTACACCCCTCACATTTTTGTAAATATTTAATATATCTTTTCATGTGACAACACTGAAGAAATGACACTTTGCTACAATGTAAAGTAGTGAGTGTACAGCTTGTATAACATTGTAAATTTACTGTCCCCTCAAAATAACTGAACACACAGCCATTAATGGGCCCAAACTGTCAATATTTTGTGTGGCCACCGTTATTTTTCAGCACTACCTTACAGGTTGCCACTGGAGTCCTCTTCTACTTCTACATAGTTACATAGTTGGTAAGGTTGAATAAAGACACCAGTCCATCCAGTTCAACCTGAGTGAGTGTGGGCGCGCGCCCACAATTGTCCCATCCCTGTACATTGTGCCTCACCAAGATGCCCATCCACTATTATTATTTATTTAAGGTACCCATATAGCTCCGTCAATTTACACAGCGCTCCACACATACATCGCACACTCACATCGGTCCCTACCCTCAAGGAGCCCACAATCCAAGGTCCCCAACTCACACCCATATACCAAGGCCAATTTTGGACAGAAGACAATTAACCTACCAGCATGTCTTTGGACTGTGGGAGGAAACCGGAGTACCCGGAGGAAACCCAAGCAGGCACAGGGAGAACATGCAGACTCCAGGCAGGTAGTGCTGTGGTTGGGATTCGAACCAGCCACCCTTTTTACTGCTAGGTGAGAGTGCTAACCACTACACCACTGTGCCGCCCACCTACATCACTGTGCCGCTCCTCCATGAGGACATCACGGAGCTGATGAATGTTAGAGACCTTGCGCTCCTCCACCTTTTATTTGAGAATGCCCCATAGATGCTCAATAGGGTTTAGATCTGGAGACATACTTAGCCAGTCCATCACCTTTACCCTCAGCTACTTTAGCAAGGCAGTGATCGTCTTGGTGGTGTGTTTGGGTCATTATCATGTTGGAATACTGCCCTGCGGCCCAGCACCCCGAAGGGAGGGGATCATGTTCTGCTTCAGTATGTCACAGTACATGCTGGTATTCATGGTTCCCCCAATGAACTGTAGCACCCCAGTGCCGGCAGCACTCATTGAGCCCCGGACCATGACACTCGCACCACCATTCTTTACTGTAGGCAAGACACACTTGTCTTTGTACTCCTCACCTGGTTGCCACCACACACGCTTAACACCATCTGAACCAAATACGTTTATCTTGGTCTCATCAGACCAGAGGACATGGTTCCAGTAATCCATGTCCTTACTCTGCTTGTCTTCAACAAACTGTTTGCGGGCTTTCTTGTGCAACATCTTTAGAAGAGGCTTCCTTCTGGGACGACAGCCATGCAGACCAATTTGATGCAGTGTGTGCGTATGGTCTAAGCACTAACAGGCTGACCCCCCCACCCCTTCAACCTCTGCAGCAATTCTGGCAGCACTCATACATCTGTTTCCCAAAGACAACCTCTAGATCTGACGCTGGGCATGTGCACTCAACTTCTGACTGGAACCTGTCCTGGTAAACCGCTGTATGGTCTTGGCCACCGTGCTGCAGCTCAGTTTCAGGGTCTTGGCAATCTTCTTATAGCCTAGGCCATCTTTATGTAGAGGAACAATTCTTTTTTTCGGATCCTAAGGCCCCTTTCACACTTATACGACTTGTCCCACGATTTTGTACTGCAAAATTGTATGACAAGTCATTCTCCATGATTTTCAATGACTACCATTCATATTGGCACAACTTTAAGTCGTGCCAACTTGAAAGTAGTCCCTGCACCACTTTGGTCCAACTTCTATGCGAGTTGTACTCCATAGACCTCAATGTTAAACCCTCAATAGCATGCAAATTGTGCCTGAATAATATAGACACGATTTCAGTACGACTTTGTAAGCACAAGCCTGGCTCGCTGATCGGGAAAGGAAAACTTTTTTTTCCTTTCGCGATGAGCGACAGGCAGTGCTGACAGCTGTCTGGTATGAACCATGAGGGGGAACGTCGCGCCAAGTTTTAAATGAAAAAACTGGCGTGGGTTCCCCCCCAGGGGCATACCAGGCCCTTAGGTCTGGTATGGATTCTAAGGGGAACCCCCTACGCTGAAAAATCAGCATAGGGTCCCCCCCAAAATCCATACCAGACCCTTATCAGAGTACGCACGCAGCATGGCCGGTCAGGAATGGGGGTGGGGACGAGCGAGCGCCCCCCCCCCCAGACCGTACCAGGCCGCATGCCCTTAACATGGGGTGGTGGGTGCTTTGGGGCATAGGGGGCGCCCTGCGGGGCCCCCCCACCCCAAAGCACCTTGTCCCCATGTTGATGAGGACAAGGGCCTCTTCCCGACAACACTGGCCGTTGGTTGTCGGGGTCTGTGGGCGGGGGGCTTATCGGAATCCGGGAGCCAACTTTAATATGGGGGCCCCCAGATCCCAGCCCCCCACCCTTTGTAAATGAGTATGAGGTACATCGTACCCCTACCCATTCACCTAGGGAAAAAAGTGTCAATGAAAAAACACACTACACAGGTTTTTAAAGTAATTTATTAGGCAGCTCCGGGGTCTTCTTCCGACTTCAGGGGTCTCTCCGGCGTCTCCTTCCGGTGTCCTGATCTTCTGCAGCTCTATTGCTAGCGGTGGCCCGGACTTCTGCCTTCTGCCTTCTTCTTTTCTTCCAATGTTGACACGACGCTCTCTCCAGCTGGAATGCTCTCCCCAATGGACTTATATAGTCGGTGACCCCGCCCCCTTATGAGGTCACTGTCCCGGGGCATGCTGGGACTGTGCCGTCATAAGGGTGTGTGGTCAACATCACCTGGTGACCACGCCCCCTAAAACGTCACAGTCCCAGCATGCCCAGGGACTGTGACGGCATAAGGGGGCGGGGTCACCGCCTATATAAGTCCATTGCGGAGTGCTCCGAGAGCATTCTAGATGGAGAGAGCGTTGTGTCAACATCGGAAGAAGAGAAGAGGGAAGAAGACAAGAAGGCAGAAGGCAGAAGTCTGGGCCACTGCTAGCAAGAGAGCTGCAGAAGATAGCGGAGGAGCCGGCAGAAGACCCGGAGAGCGCGGAAAAGAACCAGAGAGACCCCCGAAGTCGGCAGAAGACCCCCGAAGTCAGAAGAAGACCCCCGAAGCCGGAAGAAGATCCCGACTGTCTAATAAATTACTTTAAAAACCTGTGTAGTGTTTTTTTGTTGACACTTTTTCCCTACGTGAATGGGTAGGGGTACGATGTACCCCATACTCATTCACATAGGGTGGGGGGCCGGGATCTGGGGGCCCTCTTATTAAAGGGGGCTCCCGGATTCCGATAAGCCCCCCGCCCGCAGACCAGGGGGGGGCTCGCTCATCCCCACCCCCATTCCTGACTGGCCGGGCTGCGTGCTCGGATAAGGGTCTGGTATGGATTTTGGGGGGACCCCACGATGATTTTTCGACGTAGGGGGGTTCCCCTTACAATCCATACCAGACCTAGGGGCCTGGTATGCCCCTGGGGGGGAACCCACGCCCGTTTTTTATTTAAAATTTGGCGCGGAGTTCCCCATCATGATTCATATCAACTACTGTATGTTTTCATTTGTTAATGCCAAAGTTGTGGCAAAGTCGTACAAAGTAGTACTGCTCCCAAATCGCGGTAAAATCGCAACAAAATAGCCACCTCGAAATCGCCGTAAAATCGCGCGACTTTGAAGTCGTAAAAGTGTGAAAGGGGCCTAAGAGAGTTATTTGCCATGAGGTGCCATGTTGAACTTCCAGTAACCAGTAGGAGAGAGTGAGAGCAATCACACCAAATTTTACACACCTGCTCCCCAATCACACCTGAGACCTTGTAACACTAATGAGTCACATGACACCAGGGAGGGAAAATGGCTAATTGGGCCCAATTTGGACATTTTCACTTAGAGGTGTACTCACTTTTGTTGCCAGCAGTTTAGACATTAATGGCTGTGTGTTGAGTTATTTTCAGGGGATGGCAAATTTACACTGTTATACAAGCTGTACACTTACTACTTTACATTGTAGCAAAGTGTCATTTCTTCAGTGTTGTCACATGAAAAGATATAAAATATTTACAAAAATGTGAGAGGTGTACTCACTTTTGTGAGATACTGTATGTAAGCATTTTTACCTTCTTGTTCTGCTTTAAATCTGTCTGCACGCATCACACTCTTTGTTCTACTTCACCATGCTTTTGAGTCTTTAGCGTTAGAGATGAAGCATCTAATGAATTTCCAGTCTGACACTGGTAGAGTTGCTATTTTTTCTGGAAAATATACTAGCCTTACCATATTTTTAAGTATTATTTTCCTAATAATATTGCCAGCAGGTCACATTTTTACTGTCCAGGGTGGTAAAATACTGGTCAGACACTAGAGGTTAAATGGGAGATAATGGGAGTAATTAATAAAAAGACTCTCAGACAAGACGGGTGCCGCTGCCCTTAGAAACCAATCAGCTTCTAACTTTCATTTTTTTCCACACAGCTTAGAAAATGAATATTCTGCATGCCAGTTGAAACAAAATAGAGACAAATTTAATTCTCTCCCAAGTGTCACTATTCTCACAGTGCGGCTTGACTCGCCTAGATAAAAGCAACTGGTGTATCAGTCCTCGCAATGGCACTGCTTAGTGTCAAAGAAACCCAGGCAGCCTGCAAGACAACCCCAGGCACGTGCCCAATATACAGTTTAAGGGCTTTGCAATGCCACTGGACTGATCCCATTTTTTGCTGGCAAGGATGACACTAAACTAATTTCATTACAAGGATATTACTCACATTTAAATTTTAAAAGCTTTGCAGTCCTAAAGATCTGCATTCATGGGCCAGCACTAAAAAGTGGTCTATGGGTGCATATCAGTGCCACTGACCTTCTATTTTATCTTGTGCTGTCCTATCCAGTGAGATGAAATGTGTCCTAAATAAAAAGTTGGGCGCCTCAAACATCCAGAAGGAATAAATATACAAACAATACAGCAAATAACTTTCAATAACAATATAAACAATATATAGTTAATAAATATTTATGGTTGAAGCCCAATGGCCGATACGGACACAGGTAACATATATAGTTAAGATAAGACTTACCACCTATGATGGACCTGGGAGTGTGGACTTACCACATAAAATGGACCTAAAAGTGTGCCTTGGTCTGATGGACGGTATACCAAAATAAGGGGGCATACCCTAGATTATAGAAATTAATATTCTGTGAAGAGAAATGAATATTTGAGAAATGCCCTGAAAAGGGGATGGGAGGGTGGGTATCGCGCACAGTAAACCGACAAATACCACAGGTGAGCGGGCTGGTTAAATACCTCCCGGGCTCCTACCATAAATTCAGGCCACCATACTGGCCTTCCTACTTATGGTTGAAGCCCTATGGCCGATACGGACACAGGTAACATATATAGTTAAGATAAGACTTACCACCTATGATGGACCTGGGAGTGTGGACTTACCACATGAAATGGACCTGAAAGTGTGCCTTGGTCTGATGGATGGTATACCAAAATAAGGGGGCAAAAACATTCAGGTAGGGGTATAGTATTTTATTAGTTTTCAGTTGTTATTGAGCTAATTTAGTGAATGCCTGTGCCATCTCCACTTGAGGATTAGGGATGTAATGGGTGAAGCAGGCTGACTTCCACCTGCCGAGTCTTTTAATGACGTGGTCTGGGACCCCGTGGTGGGATGCCTCCGAGGCTGCTCCAATGCGGAAGGAGTGGCCGGAGTACTGGCTGGGATTAAGGCGAAGGTTGCGGAGTAGAATCCTTATGTGTTTCACGAACTGACAGGCACTTAAGAGTTTGACTGGGAACGGTAAAAGGGGACTGGGGTCCGGTTGTTCGGGCAGGAGTGACAGAAGATTATTGAGTATGGTGACTGGACACCAGCTATTATTGGTTTTGTAAAGGTCAATGTCCACTCCAGAGCCTGCCTGCTGGGTCTTAGAAACCACAAGGTGGAGGATGAAGTGGTCTTGGTAGCGGACCAAGTGCCGTCTGCGTAGCACTTGGCCTGCGGGGTTGCTACAGGTGAATTCGCCAGGTCGCAAGAACCCGTAGTAGGCCAAGTATATGGCTGCTTGTAGGACCATACTGGGGAGAAGACCAAACGGAGAAGTAGTCAGGATAGTCGATATACCCCTAAAGATGGCCCCCGTTATGGGTAAGCGTTTGGCACTGACCACCGGTTGGTGTTTCTGGGTGCCGCGTAGGATGGCTCAGATAGTGTGGGATGTGAATAGGGAAGACTTTGCGGGGTCTTGTAGAGTCAGGAAATGTTGTATGCCGGCTAGGTATAGCCGATTAGTGTTATAGGATAAGGTCAGCTGAGTATGGCAATATGAAATGAAGGCCAGTACGTGCTTGACATCTGTTGTATCTTCAAAGCAGTGTGCCAGGAATTTATTGAACGCACTCCAGGCAGTCTGGTAGGCTTTTAGTGTGTTATGGGACAGTGAGCGGTTGATGAGCTGGGTCGCTCCTTGTAGGTGTTGTACTAGTCCAGGGTCAGCTGAGACCAGACGGGGATAGGGGCTGACACTGGATCGGCTCTGGGCACCTGTTTAAAAAAGGAAGTATAGTTAAACCGTGACAGTGCAACTGCTGCTATGTTGTACTTTCCTGGAATAAATGAACAGTAGATATTAAACTGATGTTGTAAAGACAGTTGTACCAGTCTGCGCAGGAAGGACATGACTGCAAGGGATTCGGACCTGCCTTTGTTGATAATATCTGCCGTGGCCTGATTGTCGGTGGTGAAGACCACGGTTTGTCCTGTCCAATGAAGACCCCAGAGCTGTGCGGCTGCCACTATTGGATAGAGTTCGAAAAGGGATGATGTTCCAGTGAAGCCAGGTATTAACAGTATCTGTGGAGGCCAGGGTCCTCAAAACCATTGGTGGCCAAAAATTGCCGCGAAGCCTGTGGAGGCTGCAGCGTCTGTCACTACTTGGGGTGAAAGGGACGAGACTGTAGGTATGAATAGGGATATACCATTCCAGGCAGAAAGGAATACCTCCCACATGGATAGGTCTGCTAATGCTACGGTATCTAGTTTGAGGATCTGATCAGGGTCCTGTGTTTGTGAAAGCAATACCAGCAGACGTGATACGAAGGTGTGACCCTGTGGAATGATTCGCATGGCGATATTAAGCATTCCTAAAAGAGATTGCAGCTGCTTCTGGGTACACCCCCTAGTGTGAGTGAATTCTCTGAGGACATCTTTGATGCGGGTTAGTTTGTTGAGGGGGAGGCTGGCCTGCATGGTGCAGGTGTCCAAGTTTACTCCGAGAAAGGTAATGGTGTGCGATGGGCCGTCGACTTTATGTTCGGCGATGGGAACATTAAGATTTCCGAATACAACTTTCAATTTGTCGAGGTCTCCTGGGGGCATGCCGGGTGGTTCTATTAGTAAGAAGTCATCCAGGTAATGGATGACCTCTTGACATTGAGCTTTGTGCAATAGTATTATGGTGAGGGATTGAGCGAATGTGTTGAAGAGCCAAGGGCTACTCTTCGAACCAAAAGTTAATTTGGTGGCAAAGTAGTATGCGTCCTTCCACTTGATGCCATGCCAGCACCAAAGGGACGGGTGGATAGGCAGGAGCTTGAAGGCGTCCAAGATGTCAGCTTTGTAGAGCCAGGCGCCTGTACCTGTTTTGATGATCGCTTGGATTGCCATATCCACGGAGGAATATTTCAGGGAGAATTCTTCGGAGGGGATTAGGGAATTGAGACTGGGGATGTGGGAAGAATGAGGTGCAGACAGGTCGTACACCAGACGTAATTTATTAGAGAACTTGCCCTTGACAAGCCCAATAGGGCTGACTCTCCAAGTACTGAAAGGGGGCTGAGTGAAGGGGCCTATAATGAAATCTCGGTCTATTTCTGCTTGTAAGAGGCGGTCTATGGCCTGCTCGTCAGTGGCCGCTGAGCGGAGATTCCTGCATTCGTAGGTAGTATGGGGCAGAGAAATGAAGCCGGTATGAAACCCTGCTGTGAATCCCTGGATAAGGTAGGTGGCCAGGGAGGGAGTGGGGTGTGAAGTGAGGTTGAACCCTAGCCACAGGACGTTGACTCGGCTTAGTCATGCCCTCTTCTGTTATTTGACTTCGCACAAATTCCTTGGATCGCCCTCTGGCATAGGGTGCAGATGTGGAGCAGGCGACACTGACTGAAGTTGCAGGATCCGTAATTATAGTTGTTGCAGATCGCTGCTCCTCCCACGGTTCGGACTGGGCGTCCGAATTTGTCCACCTGCGGCGTTTGTGCGGGGGCCAACTGGCCCTGAACTATACCGGAGGTAGAGGGGAACTTGAAGGGGCGTCTGATTGTCGCATTGGCGCACTAGGTGGCGGTGTGGGTGGAGGACTGGCAAATCGCGCACAGTGGTGAGCGCAAGCCGGCAAAGTGGCGACAGAACAGCTCTGTGTCCATAAGGCTCCAATTTGTGGTTGTCTGAAATTGTGTGAGCCTGGCTGCTGTCTTTGCGGAAAAAGAAGTGATAGTCATAAAAAGAAAATCCTTCATACTTGTAGCCCAGGTCTACTACAGTATGGAGGTATAAGTCCAGCTCTTCTCTCCTGCTGGGAACGGCTGAACATAGGACATCCCTCAGCATGCCAAAGGCCAATGTAAACTCTGGGACGGATAATTTTCGGTTGAGCCTGGGGTCTTTGGCCTTAAGGACCACTGACACGTCACCCCAGGTATAGGCTTTATTTTCCGCCAGATCGTGGACGGAAATGAGGAGAGAGGCAAAGTTGACGTCCCTGCCGTCCAGAATGTCCGTCCTGATGCTGGCTGGAACCAAATGGGAGGGGTAGACAATGGGGTTCCAACCTGTGGTACCTGCAGGAAGGGGTGTCAAAACCTGGATTGCGGTCGGGTCAGGAATGGCAGTGGCTAGGCAAGCCTCCAGGAGTGCCACTCTGGTTTGTACATCCGTGACTGAGGTAGACAGGGATGATACCATGGTGTGGAGTTGTGAGATGGCAGAAGATATTGACTGGAGGGACGCCTGCTGGGTGCTGGGCCCTGCTGCGGCTGGTGGGGGGAAGAGGAGCTTGAAGAGCTTGCCTTTCCTAGCTGTAGCAGAGAAGGGCATGCCTTTGCGTCTTAGTTGTGCCGTCAACTTGAGGATAGTCCATCCCCTGAGGGACTGCACACTGCCGCTCTCTGAGACCGGAGAAGGTGACAGAGGGGCCGTGAGGTCTTCGCTGCTGGCCTGGGACATGGTTGATCTAGATAAGATATCCTGTCCTTGGGGTCGTGTTTTGGTCGACTGGAACCTGTTGGGGGTGACATGAATTTCAAGTTTGCTTCTTTTCCCTAAAAAGGCATACGTACCCAGCTTGTGCTCTTTTTGTGGGTTTTTTTTTTTTTTTTTTACCTGGGGGGGATATCGTTCAATCTGGTGCAGGGTGGACCTACTGAACTTGACTGACCTGGAGGAAAATGAAAAGGTGATAACTCGTGAAGGGTTTGCTTAACTAACTTGAAGAAGTAAACTGTATGGTGATTTAAACGACAGGTGTATGGAACGAAATAAATGAGTGAAATGTGAATGCCTTGATGGTGGCACGAATCGGTATGCCGCGTCTGCGACAAGCTACGAATCGAACTGTGGGACCTGGCATGAAACGAGGCCAAGACTGTTGTGGCCTACCGGGATGAATCGATACCTCACGAATGCCCAGGATTCGAATCTAAGTGCGGTGTATCGACAATGAAAATGAATGAAATGTTTGCCTTGATCATGAAATGAATAAAACATCTTGCCATGACAGAGGCCTGGCTCGGTCATGCCGCGACTGCGACTGACAGCAAACCGGACTCTGGAGCATGTATTGAAATAAGGCAACAGAAAACATTGGTGCACACCAGAACAAATCGGTGCATCTTGGATGCGACTGGATTCGAACCGGAGCGCAGTACGTAGCAATGAAATGAATAAAATGTTTTGCCCTAACAGAGGCGGGAATCGATTGTGCCGCGACTGCGACTGACAATAAACCGAGCTCTGGTACAGGTATTGGATAAGGCCGAAACAACTGGGGCACACCGTAACAAATCGGTGCATCTCGGATGCGACTGGATTCGAAACGGGGGCGCGATATGTGGGAGTGAAATGAATGGTAATTAATTCCCATGACAGAGATGCGGATCGGTCGCCCGGCATCTGCGACTAACCACGATCCGGACTCTAGAGCATGTACTGAAATGAGGCCAAGCAACTGGGGCACACCGTAACGAATCTGTGCATCACAGATGCAACTGGATTCGAATCGGAGCGCAGTACGTGACAGTGAAATGGTTTTGATTTGCCATGACAGAGGCACGAATGGATCATGCCGCTGTTGCGACTGACTACGAATCGGACTCTGGAGCATGTACCGAAATGTGGCAAATACCTGGGGCACACCGAGACGAATCGGTGGGTTTTTCAATGCGACTGGATTCGTATCGGAGCGTGATACGTGACAGTGAAATGATGGCCATCGAATCGGAGCGCGGTGTGTGACTGAAATGAATGAAATGATTCGAAATGGTTTGAAATGCTTGAAATTTTTAGAAATGTTCTGAAATGTGAAATGAATTAGTATCGAACTGACACGAGTCGATATAGAGAATTTTGCGAATGACAACGGCTTGTCTTATGAAGCATGGTAAATTGTTTTTTAGACATGCCTGAATGAAGCGACGTCTGCGTCGCGGTGGGGTACAAATAACGAAATGGCTAACATAACGACGGTACGAGCGGTATGCATACGATTACGTTGTGAATTTGCGAGTGATTCGTAAGTTTGATATCACGGTTTAGTGACATGATATCTAACAAAGCGTGAAATAAAAACGTCAGCCGAAACCCTACCTGCGACAGCCGAACCAGGCGCGTGTATGAAAATATGAATCGGTAACGAGGTTCTCGAAACTCTCGAACATGGAAATTTTGCGAATACGGGAACTCATGAACATGAGAACTCACGGACTGAGTTTCGAATAGTCGGCCTAGTGACGTAGTATCGCACACAGGAAACCGACAAATACCACAGGCGAGCGGGCTGGTTAAATACCCCCCGGGCTCCTCCCATAAATTCAGGCCACCATACTGGTCTTCCTACATATATATATATGGATTAAATTCATTATTTTACTCAAAATTCTACAAACAATAACCCATAATGACAATGGGAAAGAAGTTTGTTTGAAATCTTTGCAAATTTATTTTGCAAAGATCTCAAGGATGATCCACTGATCATCCTTAAGATCATGGGCGTTGCTAGGTCTACAAAAGATCTGGGGCTAGAGCCAATAGCAGTGTAGTAAAGAAAGTCATACGCTTGGGTGGGCATACACATGTATATAGAGTAACATACGTGTGTGTGTATATATATCCCCAGAGAGCCCCCCACTTACATCAGGGTCCCCAGAGAGCCCCCCACTCACATCAGGGTCCCTAGAAAGCCTCCCACTTACATCAGGGTCCCCAGAGAGCCCCCCTTTACATCAGGGTCCCCAGAGAGCCCCTCTTTACATCAGGGTCCCCAGAGAGCCTCCCCCTTAAAATCAGGGTCCCCAGAGACCCTCCCCCTTAAAATCAGGGTCCCCAGAGAGCCTCCCCCTTAAAATCAGGGTCCCCAGAGAGCCTCCCCCTTAAAATCAGGGTCCCCAGAGAGCCTCCCCCTTAGCATCAGGGTCCCCAGAGAACCCACCACTTACATCAGGGTCCCCAGAGAGCCTCCCCTCCCCTTGGAGACTCCTGCAGAGACTCGGGGCTATGGACCCCAGATTGGGGGCTATAGCCCCAAAAGCCACCCCCTAGCAATGCCACTGCTTGAGATGTTTCTACAACTTGATTGGAGTCCATATCTGGTAAATTTAGTTGATTGAACAAAGATTGAACACTTTGGCCTTAATGGCTAGCGTCATGTCTGGAGGAAACCAGGCACCACTCATCACCTGGCTAATACCATCCCTACAGTAAAGCATGGTGGTGACAGCATCATGCTGTGGGAAAGCTTTTCTGCGGCAGAAACTGGGAGACTAGTCAGGATCGGGGGAAAGATGAATGAGGCAATGTACAGAGACATCCTTTATGAAAACCTGCTACAGAGCGCTCTGGACCTCAGAATGTCGAGAAGGTTAATCTTCCAACAGGACAATGACCCTAAGCACACAACCAAGATAACAAAGGAGTGGCTATAGGACAACTCTGTGAATGTCCTTGAGTGGCCCAGCCAGAGCCCACACTTGAACCCGATTGAACATCTCTGAAGAGATATAAAAATGTCTCTGCACCGACGCTACCCATCCAATCTGATTGCGCTTGATAGGTCCTGCAAAGAAGAATGGGAAAACTGCCCAAAAATAGGTGTGCCAAGCTTGAAGCATCATACTCAAAAAGGCTGTAATTGGTGCCAAAGGTGCTTCAACAAAACATTGAGCAAAGGCAGTGAATACTTATGTACATGTAAGTTTTTTTTGTTTTTTTAATTTTTAATACATTTGCAAAGATTTCAAACTTCTTTCATGTTGTCATTATGAGGTATTGTTTGTAGAATTTTGAGGAAAATAATGAATTGAATCCATTTTGGAATAAGGTTGAAACATAACAAAATGTGGAAAAAGGGAAGCGTTGTGAATACTTTCTGGATGCGCTATATATATTTACATATATACACACACATACATACATACATACATACAGTGGATATAAAAAATCTACACACTCCTGGTAAAATGTCAGATTTCTGTGATGTAAAAAACGAGACAAAGATAAATCATTTCAGAACTTTTTCCACCTTTAATATGACATATAAACTCTACAACTCAATTGAAAAACAAACTGACATCTTTTAGGGGAAAGTGTGTGGGGGGGGGGGGAGTAATAATAAAAAACAAAAATAATGTGGTTGCATAATCGTGCACACCCTCTTATAACTGGCGATGTAGCTGTGTTCAGAATTAAGCAATCACATTCAAATGCATGTTACATAGTAGCCAGTACACATCTGCCATCATTTAAAGTGCCTCTGATTAACCCCAAATAAAGTTCAGCTGTTCTAATAGGTCTTTCTTGACATTTTCTTATTCGCATCCTACAGCAAAAGCCATGGTTCACAGAGAGCTTCCAAAGCATCAAAGGGATCTCAATGTTTAAAGATATCAGTCAGGAGAAGGGTACAAAAGAATTTCCAAGGCATTAGATATACCATGTGTAGCGCTGGTAGATTTATGATCTACCGCATGTTAGGTAAATTTAATAATTTGTGCATTAGGAAGGTAAAGTTTGCCTCTGTTCCAGCTTGGCTGACGTTGTGTATGTTTCCGTGCTGACCGGTGGGTGTCGCTGTTACCACTGGTCAGGGTTGGAAAGGCAACGTGTTGAAGCGTATGGATGCTCCTCTGTTCCGGAGACAAGCTCGGTGGAGGTGGTCCTCCGAGTTGCATTTTGGGCGAGGGTATTTATGGGACAGACGCCATATTTTGGGGTTCGTTTTACAGCCACCTGCTGGCCCTCCTGGCCGACAGGTATGCGTTAAGGAGCTACCTCGTGGCCCTCCGTTCGGGAGGCCCACGAAGCTGCGGCGCAGAGGTGGGTCCAGAGGCTTGTCTGGGGCCTACCACCGCGGCCGAGGAATGGTCCTGAGCTGTCGGTCCTGTGTGACGAAGCTGGACAACTGAGAAGATCCCAGGGGAGGACCCGTCTTGGAGAGGTCACGCAGCGTGCTGGTCTATAGAGGGGCCTAGTGACTCGGTTGGAGGACGTATCCAAAAGCAACTACACAGCATAGTGTTGCCGGCTCGGCTTAAAGGTTCAAGCACTGTGACTGACTTTCACTACAGAAAATCTTTACATCCTGTGGCAGAGAATCGTACGGATTTTATTCCCAAACAAGTCTGTGGCAGAGACTTTGATTCATGCTGCGTGCTGGCTGCTAGACCGGTGAGAGAGGCCTATCCAGACGAGCAAAGAGTGTGTCCCACGTGGGGATCACATTCCAAATAGTACTTGAATTCTACCAGGACATTTTGTCAAGAGAACCCTAACAGAGAATATTTGAGTTTCTTCTGCAATTTTCCTTTCTACCTCTTTCCGCTACTTCCTAAGTCGTTTGATTTAATAAAGCATTGAAAACGTACTCCAGTGTTGGTGCGTGTGTCGTCCATCAGTAAACTCAACGGAACCCTAGACCCGGTGCCGGTGAAACAGAGGGAAGCAGAGTGAAGGTAACAGACCCGCTTAAACTAGCAGCTCCACCCTGAGTTAGTGCTACACATGTATAACTTGCGTGCTTGCGTCCAGCCGCCGCGCCTCTGAAGACGTCAGATGATGATGAAACGCGTAAGACGGGACAGGACGACATAAGCGCGCTATTTTGCCGTGGACGTTTGTACACAAATATGCTTGTTTTTATTTTTATAATGTGAGTGTAACTAACTTATATTGAAGTAGTGATCCAGATTTTTTAAACATACTGCACTATTGTTGTGTCCTTGTATCCCTTGAGGTTAAAGGCTAGTTTGCATTAATCTACCGGTTGAAGTATGAGCTTCCTGTCCTGGGATCGTGATTCACATCTTTCCTGAGGAGTCAGAGTGGTGTTCATAAAGGGAGTCTGGTGATTCATCCATCTTGCCTGGGTTTTGATTTATGTGTTTATGACCCTTTATCATCTGAGGGTCAACACAGTCTGGTAAGCAGGATTGTCCTTTCAATCACAGCGGTGACGAGTGCATCTATTTCTTCTCCACTTCAGTTGGTGTAGGGACTAAATCATTTTCAATTATACCATCTTTATCCTCTCTATTTAGTGGACTTTATATGATTTGTCTTTTTAGGACATTTGTTTATTATTTATTGGCACTGCACTCTTTGTGATTTTTTTTAGATATACCATGGAACACAGTGAAGACAGTCATCATCAAGTGGAGAAAAATGGCACAACAGTGACATTACCAAGAACTGGACGTCCCTCCAAAATTTATGAAAAGACGAGAAGAAAACTGGTCAGGGAAGCTACCAAGAGGCCTGCAGCAACAATAAATGAGCTGCAGGAATATCTGGCAAGTACTGCCTGGCACATGTGACAATAATTTCCTGTGTTCTTCATATGTCTGGGCTATGGAGTAGAATGGCAAGAAGAAAAACATCCAAGCCTGGATAAATTTTGCAAAGCCACATCTGAAGTCTCCCAAAAGCATGTGGGAAAATGTGTTATGGTCTGATGAAACCAAGGTTGAACTTTTTGGCCATAATTCCAAAAGATATGTTTAGCGCAAAAACAACACTGCACATCACCAAAACAACACCATACCCACAGAGAAGCATAGTGGTGGCAGCATCATGCTTTGGGGCTGTTTTTCTTCAGCTGGAACCAGGGGCGGACTGACAACACTCAGGGCCCCGTGCCAAATAAAGCAAGGGCCCCCTGTCAGGCCCCACCCATGACCTGCTCCTGACCCACCCATGACCCTGCCCATGACCTGCCCCTGCCCCTACATTTTGCACAAAGTACAACTTATGCCTTTTTTTTTTAATTTGACCTGAAGGGGGGTCTCTCTCTAACAGTGTCCATTAGAGATGGCTCCTCAGCTCCCATGCTGGATGTTTGTTGCTGCCGCCGCCGGTGGGATCAGTAACTGATGGCCTGGCCCAGCCAATTGGTGAGTATGGGGTCCCACAGCCTGACCCCGATGATTACTCACCTCCCTGCCTATTTGATGCAACATACACTCATTCATTTGATTTACTACTTGTATTACTTGTATTTATTTGGTTTACTACTTGTATTACAGATTTAGCAAAGCATTTACCCCTGAAGAGCGAGCAAGGTCTCGTGAAACGTTGTCGGTACTATTCATGCTTGCACATTTCTCTGATGTTTGTATATTGGTATACATTGTTTTACCATGTATGTGGATTGTCTCATGTTCACATTGTATCCATATTTTATCGGCCTGTATTTATTGCTGTTGTGTTTCAGATGCGCAACAATTGTAATAAATCTACATTTTTTTTACTTCCATGACGTTTTTTGACTAACCATATTCACCTCACTCAAAGTCCCAGGGCGAACCCCATGTATGTATGTTTTAACAGGGGTGTGTAGACTTTTTATATCCACTGCGTATGTATATATATATATATATATATATATATATATATATATATATATATTGTGGGAGTTAAGCTGGTTGGGATCACCTTTTCTGGAAAATAAGGTCAGCGTGCAGGCAATTTCTTTAAAATCTTCCACCTGAGCGTGGACTCAAGAGGACCACAACATCCGGACCACAACTAAGCCTACCACAGAGGCTGGAAAAACCCGGGCCGGATTGCACTTCAGTTTCTTACAACAGAATGCATGTGAGGTGAAATATATCGCTTGTCTCAGGGGTGGACTGACCATTCAGGCACTCGGGCACGGACCGAGGGCCCCATGCCACCAGGGGGCTTCATCAGAGTGGCCAGCCTCATTAAAATCAGGGACAGTATGTAAAAATCTGTGTTTTTTTACATCTGTCCCTGAAATGTCCCTTGCCGACATCATTTTGCTGTAAAAAAAACAAACGAGGCTATAGCTACTCCGCCTCTGTACTGCCTCCTCAGCCAATGGGAAAACAGTGTACACGCCCCCTTCCTCACTGCGGCTCATTTGATTTCAGAGCAGGAGATTGCTGACAGCTGGAGGAGAGGGAGGAGGGGACACAGCCTGCAGTGTGGGAAGGGCTGCAACCTGCTGGAAGGTAAGCTTGCCAAGCTGAACTGATTGTATTTTTGTCAGTGGCTTATCCTGGTGAGCAGGAGGGAGAGGGAGGATGTGTTTTTCCTCTAGCAGGGCTCCTCCTTTCTTCCTGAAGCTGTTAGATCGATTTTCTGTGTGAGAAGTGCCATGCTTCTGGAGGAAGCATGTTCTGAACTTCTCCCCCAATCTCTGCTACCCTGCCTACTCATTACCTGCCCACCAATACACAAACACAGTCCCCTCCTCTCCTGCATTACCACTTAAAGTGTCTGTGAGCTGCTGGGGCACTACAAGTCCCAGCATGCAAGGAGATGGGGCAGCAGTGTGTTTCTTTTAGGCTGATTCTTGGGCGAAAAGTGCTGGTGTGTGTGTGTGTATATATGTATGGTGTGCGTCTGAGTGTATATATGTATACTGTGTGTCTATGTGTATATATGTATACTGTGTGTCTATGTGTATATATGTATACTGTGTGTCTATGTCTATGTGTATATGTATACTGTGTGTCTATCAGTGGCGGTGCGTCCATAAGGTGGCATGGGCGCTGCCCCCTCTCTCCTGGCACCTCTCTATCACCACAGATTGATTCATGCAATGCATGAATCTATCTGTGGTCACCGTTGACACCCCCTATTCAGGTGCCCGGCCCCTTTTCGGGAGCCAGGCACCTGAATTACAGAGGTGGGGGTGTTTTTGGGAAGCACCTGATTAGAGCCGTAGGCTCTAATAGGCGCCCAAAAAGGTGAACAACGGGCGCCATGCTGGGCGTTCGCTGTTCACTCAGCTGTGTGTTAGCAAAGCGGAGGGATTCACTTTACTAACACTGAACCGCCTCTGAGCCAATCAGGTGCTCGGGTCTGTTACCTGTCACCTGATTGGCTGAAGCATCAGGCGCTGTGATTGGACGACTGATAGGGAGGACAGAAGAAGACATCGAGGAGCGTGCAGGACACTGCCGCTGACCCGCTGCGAGACAATTAACTGCCGGGTGATGCACACTGGCAGCATTTGATGGGGCACAGTAGCGGCAATTGATGGGACACAGTAGCGGCAATTGATCGCCACACTGGCAGCATTTGATGGGGCACAGTGGCAGCAATTGATGGGCACACTGGCAGAATTTGATGGGGCACAGTAGCGGCAATTGATGGGCATACTGGCAGCATTTGATGGGGCACAGTAGCAGCAATTGATGGGCACACTGGCAGCAATTGATGGGCATACTGGCAGCAATTGATGGGCACAGTGGCTGCATTTGATGGGCACAGTGGCGGCAATTTATGGGTACAGTGGCTGCATTTGATGGCACAGTGGCTGCGTTTGGTGGGCACAGTGGCAGCAATTGATGGGCACAGTAGCTGCGTTTGATGGGCACAGTAGCTGCGTTTGATGGGCACAGTGGCTGCAATTGATGGGTTTTTTTTTTCAGTTTGTTTGCGCCCCCCAAAAAATTTTGAGCACCAGCCAATACTGATGTCTATGTGTATATATGTATAATGTGTGTGTGTGTGTGTGTGTGTTTGTCTATGTATACTGTGTGTGTATGTATGCTGTATGTTTCATTTATGCCTACTGCTGCTAAACAGAAGTTGATCTAACAATCCTATGCCTGTGAAAAATCCACTTGTTGCCATTCGGAGGCAGCTGAATGGTGAACTGCTGAGCCCGGCCTCGGATCAGGCAGCAGGCAGCAGGGCAGGTCTGGGTGCGTGCCTGTGCGGTGATATGGAACACATCACATGACTCACTTGCGCAGTTCAGAGCCTGCAACAAGTGGATTTTTTTTTTTATTTAAAGGCCTGCCAGGGTGGCTTTGGCCAATTATGGCTCAGGGGGTTTAGTACATGCCCCACACTATATAAGGCCGCCTGCGTGGCGGCCTTGTGTAGTGTGTTGCAACGGCGGACAGATAGACAATGAGACAGTGTCATTTGACTTAAGTTAGATAGAGTAGGCAGGCGAGTCAGTTAGCTGCACTTACAGTGTATTGTGTATATATATATATATATGCATCCTAGTATATTCACATACACTATATTATATTGTGTATATTCACATACACTATATTCAGTTTAGCTAGATCCATTCCTGTTATTCCCTTCCTACTGACAGGCAGGCAGGTGTTTTTACAGTATTTACAGCTACCTGAAGAAAATTGCTGGTGTTCTTCTGATCCTATTAGTACCACAGACAGGCAGCTACAGTAATTACAGTTAGTGTACTGTGTCCTCTGCACAGTGTGCACCTAAAGCTACCTGAAGACAATTGCTGTTGTTCTGATCCTATTAATACCACAGGCAGGCAGCTGCAGTATTTACAGTTAGTGTAGTGCGTCCTCTGCACAGTGTGCACCTAAAGCTACCTGAAGACAATTGCTGTTGTTCTGATCCTATTAATACCACAGGCAGGCAGCTGCAGTATTTACAGTTAGTGTACTGTGTCCTCTGCACAGTGTGCACCTAAAGCTACCTGAAGACAATTGCTGTTGTTCTGATTCTATTAATACCACAGGCAGGCAGCTGCAGTATTTACAGTTAGTGTAGTGCCTCCTTTGCACAGTGTGCACCTAAAGCTACCTAAAGACAATTGCTGTTGTTCTGATTCTATTAACACCTCAGGCAGGCAGCTCCAGTATTTACAGTTAGTGTACTGTGTCCTCTGCACAGTGTGCACCTAAAGCTACCTGCAGACAATTGCTGTTGTTCTGATCCTATTAGTACCACAGGCAGGCAGCTGCAGTATTTACAGTTAGTGTAGTGCGTCCTCTGCACAGTGTGCACCTAAAGCTACCTGAAGACAATTGCTGTTGTTCTGATCCTATTAGTACCACAGGCAGGCAGCTGCAGTATTTACAGTTAGTGTAGTGCGTCTCCTGCACAGTGTGCACCTAAAGCTATCTGAAGACAATTGCTGTTGTTCTGATCCTACTAATACCACAGGCAGGCAGCTGCAGTATTTACAGTTAGTGTACTGTGTCCTCTGCACAGTGTGCACCTAAAGCTACCTGAAGAAAATTGGTGTTGTTCTTCTGATCCTATTAGTGCCACAGGCAGGCAGCTACAGTATTTACAGTTAGGGTACTGTGTCCTCTGCACAGTGTGCACCTAAAGGTACCTGAAGAAAATTGGTGGTGTTCTTCTGATCCTATTAGTACCACAGGCAGGCAGCTGCAGTATTTACAGTTAGTGTACTGTGTCCTCTGCACAGTGTGCACCTAAAGCTACCTGACACAATTGCTGTTGTTCTGATCCTATTAATACCACAGGCAGGCAGCTGCAGTATTTACAGTTAGTGTACTGTGTCCTCTACACAGTGTGCACCTAAAGGTACCTGAAGAAAATTGGTGGTGTTCTTCTGATCCTATTAGTACCACAGACAGGCAGCTGCAGTATTTACAGTTAGTGTACTGCGTCCTCTGCACAGTGTGCACCTAAAGATACCTGATACAATTGCTGTTGTTCTGATCCTATTAATACCACAGGCAGGCAGCTGCAGTATTTACAGTTAGTGTACTGTGTCCTCTACACAGTGTGCACCTAAAGGTACCTGAAGAAAATTGGTGGTGTTCTTCTGATCCTATTAGTACCACAGACAGGCAGCTGCAGTATTTACAGTTAGTGTACTGCGTCCTCTGCACAGTGTGCACCTAAAGATACCTGATACAATTGCTGTTGTTCTGATCCTATTAATACCACAGGCAGGCAGCTGCAGTATTTACAGTTAGTGTACTGTGTCCTCTGCATAGTGTGCGCCTAAAGCTACCTGAAGAAAATTGGTGGTGTTCTTCTGATCCTATTAGTACCACAGGCAGGCAGCTGGAGTATTTACAGTTAGTTTACTGTGTCCTCTGCACAGTGTGCACCTAAAGCTACCTGAAGACAATTGCTGTTCTGATCCTATTAATACCACAGGCAGGCAGCTGCAGTATTTTCAGTTAGTGTACTGTGTCCTCTGCACAGTGTGCACCTAAAGATACCTGAAGACAATTGCTGGTGTTCTCATACTAATAATACTACAGGCAGGCAGTTGATTCTGCTAGCTGCAGAATCAGTGTATATATACATCCCAGCTTTGTGCAGCTACATCTCACTGCAGGCCATCAGTATGTCTGGAAGGCCAACAAGGAGAGGCAGACAGTCACAAGCCAATAAAAGAGGGCAAGCAGGCTCTGTGTCTAGAGGCAACAGTGCTGGTCGTGGAGACGGTGCATCCTCATCAGCACGTGGCCGTGGGACATGCGTGTCCTTTTTTCGGCAGCTGGCCGTGTTGAGCCGCATCATGCGGAAGACTTGGTAGAGTGGATGACCGAGCCGTCCTCATCCTCCTCATCTTCTCTCACCCAGGCTCAGGGTACTTTTCTGGCAAAGCAGCTGCCAACGCGGCCTCTTCCCTCGGCTCAACTGCATCAGTCATTCTTTCCCTAGCCCCACCACGTCCTCCTGAGGAGTCCCCAGAACTGTTTGACCACAGTGTTGGGTACATACTCCAGGAGGATACCCAGCATTTTGAAGGCTCTGATGATGGTACCCAGCTAGAGGAAGGCAGTAACGTGAACCCAGAGAGAGGGGGTGCCCAAGAAGGACAGCAATCTGGCAGTCATGTTCCCCCAGCTGCAGCATACTGCCAGGTTTGCTCCAGTGATGAGGAGGGAGGGGATGATGAGGTCACTGACTCCACGTGGGTGCCTGATAGGAGTGAGGAGGAGGCACATCTCCAACGAGGCAGGATGCCCTCCAGGGGCCAGCTTAAGGGCAGCACACCGACTGCATCACACTGCAGAGCTCTGCATGTGCAGGGCGCTGCTGTCTCTGCGCGAATATTCTAAAAGTTCTTTGGTGTGGGCCTTTTTTGAGACGAGTGCATCAGATCCCACCGCTGCTATTTGCAACATATGTCTCAAGCATATCTCGCATGGCCAAAACATCACCTACTTGGGCACCACATGCTTGACCAGACATATGTCGACCTGCCATGCAGTTCATTGGCAAGCGTATCTAAAAGACCCACAGCAAAGAACAAAGCGGACCTCTCCTTGCTCCACATCAGCTGGGATCTCCAACCCCACTATACCTTCAGTCCTCTCTGAAACCTGCACTGAGAGGAATGAAGGTGTAGAACTAGGTGTGTCACAGCCAAGTACTTGCGGGCAATCTGCTATCGGTACACCGACGTCAGATTGTACCAGGCAAATTTCCCTGCCCCAGCTGCTGCACTGCCGAAAGAAGTTAGCTTCCAGCCATCCACATGCCCAGCGGTTGTATGCTAGCTTGGCTATATTGCTAGCACTTCAACTGCTGCCTTTTCAGTTGGTAGACTCTGCCCCCTTCTGAGAGTTTGTGGAATGTGCAGTTCCTCAGTGGCAGGTTCCCAAACGCCACTTTTTTCTCACGGAAGGCGATTCCGGGCCTCTACCGGCATGTGGAAGGCAATGTCTTGGCCTCGCTGGACAGGGCGGTCAGCGGTAAGGTGCATATTACCGCTGACTCATGGTACGGCAGGCATGGACAGGGACGTTACCTATCTTTCACCGCGCACTGGGTGACTCTGGCAGGTGGGAAGGATTCAGGGCAGGGTGCAGTAGTGTTGGAGGTTGTTCCGCCACCACGCCTCCAAAATTCTACTAGTGGTGATTCTGCCACATCTGTCTCCTCCACCCCCTCCTCTTCTTCTTCCTCCATGGCCTCTTCCTGTGCTGATTTGTCCTCGGAACCAGCGGTGCTCCATAGGCGTTCAAGGGGCTACGCAAGCACGCAGGCAAAAAGATGCCATGCGGTGCTTAAGCTGGTGTGCTTGGGGGACAAGAGCCACACTGGGGCAGAGATTCTGTCAGCTCTGCAGGGGCAGGTTCAGAGGTGGTTGACGCCACGCCAGCTTAAGCCAGGTATGGTGGTTTGCGACAATGCCACCAAACTCCTCTCCACCCTCCGACAGGAACAACTGACCCATGTGCCCTGTTTGGCTCACGTCCTTAACTTAGTGGTGCAGTGGTTCTTGGGCAGGTACCTGGGCTTACAGGATGTACTGAGGCAGGCCAGGAAAGTCTGTGTGCATTTCCGCAGGTCATATAATGCCAGTGCTCGGCTGGCTGACCTCAAAAAGGAATTTAACCTGCCCAAGAATCGCCTAATCTGTGACATGCCCACCAGGTGGAACTCAACGTTGGCCATGCTGCAGCGGGTGCACATGCAGCTGAAGGGCCATCAATGAGTACCTATGCGACTATGGCACCAGGACAGGGTCAGGGACCTTGGTTTTTTTCCCCCACGCCAGTGGGCTATGATCAGTGATGCATGCACTGTCCTGTCACCATTTGAGGAGGCCATGAGGATGGTGAGCAGTGACAGTGCATGCATCAGTGACACTGTCCCTCTTGTCCACCTGTTGGAGCACACGCTGCGTGGAATAATGGACAGGGCACTTGAGGTAGAACAGAGGGAGGAAGAGGAGGACTTCCTGACCTCTCAAGGCCCCCTTTATCCAGACAGTGTTCCTGCATGCCCGCTGATCACACAGGAAGAGGAGGAGGAGGAGGATTGTGTCAGCATGGAGGTGGAGCCTGGCACTCAGCATCAGCAGCAGTCTTCAAGGGATCATTTACAGTCCGAAGAAACCCATGGACTTGTACGTGGCTAGGAGGAGGTGGCTGCAGATCATGTCGCCCTTAGTGACCCAGAGGACTCTGGACGGAATGCCTCAGCAAACCTATGCTGCATGGCCTCCCTGATCCTGCAAAGATTGCGGAAGGATCCTTGTATTCGTGGTATCAAGGGGAGGGATGATTACTGGCAACCCTCCTTGATCCACGTTACAAGGGTAAGGTTGTGGACCTTATCTTGCCATCGCAGAGGGAACAGAGGATGAAACATCTTTGGGAGGCCTTGCAGAAAGGTTTGTGCAACGCGTTTCCAGAGCCTGGGAGGTTACAATTTCCTTGTCCTCCTGGACAATGTGTTGCTGAGGCTTCGGTCAGTCACAGAAGGAGCGGTGGAGAAGGTGGCCGTCTGACCGATGTGTTCAGACAATTTTTTAGTCCGAAACCCCAAGGTCTGATCGGTTCCAGCAACCATCGCCAGCGTCTGATTCACATGGTGCAGGATTACCTAGGGGCAAGATCAGACACCTTTCTCACCAAAAATCCTCTGGGTTACTGGGTCTTGAGGATGGATCACTGGCCAGAGCTTGCACAGTATGCAATTGAGCTACTGGCCTGTCCTGCATCCAGCGTTCTTTCGGAACGCACATTCAGTGCTGCTAGAGGTTTTGTAACCGATCACAGGGTGCGCCTGTCCACTGAATCGGTCGATCGGCTGACCTTCATAAAAATGCATCAGTCTTGGATCACCAGCTACCAAGCACCTGATGCTGATGTAACCGATTGATTTTTTTTTTAATGTGAGATCCCTTCAAGACTGTCTATGCTGATGCTGAGTGACTATCCTGTTATGCTGAGTGACAATCCTCTTCCTCCTCAATTTTCATGCTGATAGCTTGTAAGAACATTTTTGGTTCTGGGCACCGCCACCAGTGGCTAAGGCCCAGTTTTTTTGCCCCTGTTCAACAGGGGCATGTAATTACAATTTTTGATGCAATACTTTGCAGCAGGGCTCATTCCTGCACTCCAACTATAGTATCTGTGAGGGGTAGCAGTGTTGTGGCTTCAGCACCAGTGCTCAAGGCCCAATTTTTCAGCCCCTGTTTAACAGGGGCGTATAATTACAATTTTTGATGCAATACTTTGCAGCAGGGCTCATTCCTGCGCTCCAACTATAGCATCTGTGAGGGGTTGCAGTGTTGTGGCAGCAGTGGCTAAGGCCCATTTTTCTGCCCCTGTTTATCAGGGGCGTGTAATTACAATTTTTGATGCAATACTTTGCAGCAGGGCTAATTCCTGCACTCCAACTACAGTATCTGTGAGGGGTTGCAGTGTTGTGGCACCAGTGCCCAAGGCCCAATTTTTCAGCCCCTGTTTAACAGAGGCGTATAATTATAATTCTTTCGAAAAATATTTATTGAGTTTTTTCAAAATACAGTCGTATAATACACGGTACATAAAGATCATAAGGCATGAATATACAAATATTCTAGGCACCAAAGTCGTTTTATACCTAAACACAGGTAGGGGAAACATAGGGAAAGGGGAAGGGAGGGGGGGTCAGCAATTCACATTTACCTTCTTGTCAGGGTTATTTGGCAATAAACTGCCTGAGAGGCTCTAACTTATACCTTTGTACCTTTAAGGACTGGAGGCGACGTTCGGACATATCTAACTAGATAACCTACATTATGATCTGGTTAAAACAATTGATTTAAGTGAAAATAATACCGCGGTGAGATAAATGAAGGATAAATGAGGTTGTAAACATCTTACGGTGGCTGAAATGTAGAGGGGTCAGGAGCTGAAGATATTTTGAGTTTGCCAAGTGTGTTGGTAATATCACTCTTTAGGTACCAAGCTGTGAAACGGAATGGATACATTATATCTTTCTAGATTGTAAGCTCTAACGAGCAGGGCCCTCTGATCCCTCCTGTATTGATTTGTATTGTAAGTGTACTGTCTGCCCCATGTTGTAAAGCGCTGCGCAAACTGTTGGCGCTATATAAATCCTTTATAATAATAATAATAATAATAATATCTTAGATGGTCTGTTGAGTGAATGTGGCTTCCATATATCTTCTCCTTCACTTGAAAAAACGTGGAGTTGAGCGGAGGTTCGTTGTGATGATGTCCAATCTCTCCAAATAAAATAGTGAAGTCATAGCTTTTTTAAACCGCTGGTAGATTAGGTGGTGTTGCTGTAATCCAATGAGACATAATGGTCCTGCGGGCTACAAGGAGACATATATGAGCCCAATGTGGTATGTTTTGTAGGTCCATTGCGGACGAGGAGGAGGCTGAAGGTGGTATGCTGAACAAGCATAATAGGCAGTCCTTATTTAACCGTATATTACTGATTTTGTTAACATAGGCTATCACAGCATTCCAATAGCTGGTGACAGCAGTGCATTCCCAAAGTCGGTGAAGCAGTGTGGGACGGGGCATTGAGCACCACGGACAGTGCGCTTGAGATGGGTCTGCTTTGTTGAAGCGAAATGGGAAGTATGCTCTGTGAATAATTTTAAATTACGCCATGTTTCTGATGTTGTTAGTTTTCGGATAAGCCTGTATCCCTCAAGGATTTTGTCCGGTAAGTCTTCGTCCCCCAGTAGGTGAGACCATTTTTGGAATGGTTTAAGGCAGTATTTCCGCAATTGGTGTTGTATGAGGTGAAAATAAATATTGGATATAGAATAGTCTTTGCTCTGAAGTATATTGTCGATGAAGGATGGTTTAAAAGGATCGGACCCAGACCCACAGCAAGATCTTAAATAATCAGTGAGTTGGTGATAGAAGAAACTATGCGTTGGTGGTAGTGAGAATTCCCGCATCAAGGTCTGATAGGGTTTGAATTTACCTGGTTTGTCTTGGTATATAGAGGTTATGTTCGTGAGGCCCTTGGTTTTCCATTGAGTAAAAGCTTTATGTAAAGTGGATGGTAAGAACATAAGAACATAGGGTTGCCTTGTATTTTTAGATGTCGAGAAATGCTAGATGGCAGTCCAAGGAATTTTCTGACCTCTCTCCAAGTGATGACAGTATCTCTGAAAAGTACACTAGTTTTGAGGTGGTGAGGCAGGTTGTTAGGATTAGAGTGGAGGATGGCTGATAGATCGTATGGGGAAGCCATAGAGTCTTCTAGTGCATAATTAGAGTATTTAGATCCTCCTGACAACCAATCTAGGCCCTGTCTAAGTAAACACTCTAGTTTATAGAAACAAATATTGGGGAGTCCCGCCCCGCCCTCGCTCTTCGGGAGACACAGTTTTTGAAGCACAATGCGTGTTTTTTTGCTAGACCATAAGAAAGCTGTTAACGCTCTCTGGATTTTTTTGTACATCTGAGTGTCTCAGTAAGAGAGGTATGGTCTGCATTGGGTAAAGCAGGCGTGCAAATGACACCATTTTAAAAAGGTGGCATCTCCCAAAAAGCGAGAGGGGGAGAGCCCCCTAAGCCTTCAACTCCTTAACAATTTTGGCTATCAAGGGGGGGTAATTGAGTAGATATAAAGAAGATGGTTCCCGTCCTATACGAATACCTACCCGGTTTCCCCGAAAATAAGACCTAGCGTGATTGTCGGTGATTGCTGCAATATAAACCCTACCCCCAAATAAGCCCTAGTTAAAGTCCTTGTAGGTCTTCTTTTCAGGGTAGGGCTTATTTTCGGGGAAACAGGGTAGGGTTTATTTGGCAGGTAGAGCTTACATTGCAGCCATCACCGACAATCACGCTAGGTCTTATTTTCGGGGAAACAGGGTAAGTATGTAATATGTTGAGATGCAATGGCCAGCGGGGATAAGTGTTTCCATTATTAGATAGGCGTGGGTGTAATGCTAAGACTTCATACTTATCAAAGTTTATACGGAAGCCAGAGCAGAGTCGAAAGGCCGCAAAGAGTTGTTTGAGTCTGTCAAAGTCTGATATGGGGTCGGTAGAAAATAATAATATGTCATCCGCAAATAGTGCAGAGCGGAGATTTTGGTTTCCCATAGTGATGCCACTAACCCCTTTAGCTGAGTTGAGGATTCTAGATAGGGGTTCAAGCGCAATCTTGAACAATAACGGGGATAGGGGGCAGCCCTGTCGCGTTCTCTTTGCTAAGGGGATTGTGTCTGAAACAAAATCCGGGGTGACAAGACGTGCCATCGGTGAGGCATACATTTGTATTAGGAATCCTATGATTTGACCTGAAAAGCCGAACTTTACCATTACTGTGAAAAGCCAGGAGAAACCGATGTTGTCAAAGGCTTTTTCCGCGTCGAGAGACATGATAGCGACGTCTTGATCAGGGTGGGTTTTAGCATATTCTAGATCCATTAAGACTTTAAGAATGTTTAGTGTAGCTGATCGTCCTGAGACAAAACCAGATTGGGCTGGGTGTAGTAGGGATGGAAGTAGGAGAGATAAGTGTGATGCTACTATTTTAGACAGGATTATTACATTGACATTAATTAATGAAATTGGACGATATTAGCCTGGGAGTAGGGGATCTTTCCCTTTCTTGGTAATCAATTTGATGTGAGCCTGCGTCCCCGTGGGAAGATAAGGGCCTCCATCCCACATGGCTGCATACACATGTTTCAGGGTGTCGGGTATAAAGTCAGTCGTTAATTTGAAAAATTCCGCCGTGTACCCGTCGGGGCCTGGAGCTTTGGCAGATGCCATGGATTTAACCGTATGTCGTATGTCGTCTAACGTGATAGGCGCGTTGAGTGCTTCTAGTTGTGCAGTTTGAAGTTTGGGCAGATGTATCTTGGCTAGCAGAGCTTCCGCCGCAAGTTGGTCCGTTGGGTCAGCTCCGTATAATTTAGTATAATACTCTGCAAGTAGTTTGTTTCTGGTGAGTGGGGGAGCACGGGGGGGAGCACTTCAAGTCACCAGCTTTAAAGAGCACGGAAGTCACTGTTTACTGCTCCTGGCATCCATGAATTGCATATTCTCTAGTCTTTGCTACATACTTCTATTTTTTCTGGAGACTCTCGGGCATTTCAAATGTATTATTGCTTATGATTATCAACTGGCTATATAAGTACATAAGCTGGCTGTTATAACCCTGTATATAACCTATGAGCCTTACTGTGATATATCATATATTAGCACACAGGTCAGGTACTGACCGGTTAAAATTAAGAGGTCATATAGAGGTCATACATATGGTGGTACTGGCACTTAATATCACTAATAATTAGAATTTCTCACTATCAGTGCTAGCCCCCAGGGGGCGCTACACTGTCACAAAACTTTAGATCTTTGGGGTTATTAATGCCCACACAAACTTTTACACATTTATTTATAAACTTTTTCACATATATCTATATAATTCTACTTATACACGGCACCTACTCATATTTTTAATATATAAGGATTGTCTATACAGCTTCATTTATGTTCAATGTTTTCTCCTTCTTTCTTTATTACTATTATTATTATTTTTATCTCCATACATATGGCAGCTTTGGTATAGATTATAATTCATTTTTACATAAAGTTTATAGGAGATAGTATCTTATTTTGCTAATGCCTGTTTCACAAAGAATTACATATCCCCAATTAATTAAGTACTGCTAGTAGGACAGCGCCAATTTTTCCCAAACTACCTCTTATAATGACCGAGTTAAAGTCCCCGCCCACTAAATGCAGCATCTCGGAGCAGTGAGAACCCACTGTACCATGTCTTGAAAAAAAGAAGTGTCTGGCGAGTTGGGAGCATATATGTTGGTGACAGCAACTGCTTTGTCGCCTATGGCCATATGTAGAGTTAGTTTGCGGCCTAAGGAGTCAGCCCTGACAACTCTGACAGAGTGGCGTAGGTTTTTGTGCACTAGAATAGCTACGCCCGCTTTACGGCCTACTGCTGGAGAACCATATACAGAGCCTACCCACATTTTTTGAAGGCGTGTTAAATCGTCTGTGGACAGGTGTGTCTCCTGTAGCAAAGCCACATCTGCCCGGAGACGCCGCAAGTGTCTAAGGATGGACATACGCTTATTTGGAGATCGAAGCCCCTTAACATTCCACGAAATAAACTTCAGGTGACTCCCATCGGTTGAGGAAGACATGACTGGAGATAAACAATGTATTGTGTAAGAGGCTTGCCACGAAGCCTCCTGGTATGTACAGTGTCAACCATACAGGAGTCACCAGAGTGTTGTAGGTCACATAAGAAGATAGGTACTAAAAAGGTAAATGTGAATTGCAAATCTTCTAAGCAATAAAAATTGAACGGTAACAAAGTTGAATTTCGGTTAAAGAAAAACAAAATACAAACAGTGGACTTCACTTTTTCCACATGAGGGTCAACTACCCATAACAACTCCCAGCAGGCTGCTAGCTCCTCACATAGGGGCAAAATGTAGGCTATGGGGAGCGGAGGGAGATGGGAAAGGATGGGAAAGAGGGGAGGGGGGAAAGAGGGGGATAAGTAGGGGTTAGCAGAGAGGGGTAGGCAAAGGAGAGAGGGTCCGGGAAAGGGCTTCTTGCATCTGTGCCATGAGGTAGGCGCAGATGAGAGAGGGCTCAGTCCAGGGGTCTAAACTGTGAAGGGGCAGTGGCTGTGGTGATTACATGGGCCCCTGGGGTGACCCATTAAACATGCATCATGTGGTCTCGGGAAGGCTGTAGTACAGGCTGGAAAGCAACAAAACAAAAACATTGAGCAACATGCTAACACCAACAGTGGATATCAATATAAGTAATAAAAGTAATAAAAATAAAAAGACAACAGACTAGAGATAAGGGGGGGGTAATATTACCCATCTTTGCAAGCACGATTGGCGATAGAGAGTTCCTGAAGTCCTTCAGCGATTATCAGAGCGGTCCTCCTGGTTGGTGAAGCGACTGCGTTTGTATGGAGGTTTGGTGGGGCTGCGTTGATGTTTAGGCGGTGCCTTTGATGCCGATGGTGATGGCAATGGTGAAACCTCTGCAGTGTTGCGGTGTTCCATCTCAGTGCCCTTGAGTAGCGATATAATTTTCTGCCTCCTCAGGTGTAGTGAAGGTGAGGTGTTCTCCTTCATGTGTTTGGATGCGGAAAATAGCTGGATAAGCTAAGGAGAACCGGATTTGGTTGTGATGTAGGGTTGAGCAGATCGGTGAAAACGCTTTACGTTGTTTCATCACCTCCATGGAATAATCTGCGAAAAGTAGAAATTTTGCACCATCGACCATTAAAGAGCGCGAACGGCGAAATTTTTGCATTATAGCATTCTTGTCCGCGTAATTGAGGAACTTATACGTAAATTGTTTCTCATCGAACGATTTTCCAAATCGTCGAGTTTGTCCCAAATGTCCCTGTTAGTAGCTGTTATGCGTGCCACCGCTGCAGATGAAGCTGTGAGTTCATCTTCCAGGGAGGATATCCTCTTCTTCACATGAGTGGACACGAACATGAATAATCAAAAGTGCTAATTTTAAAGGCTTATACAGTATGCAAGTTATTGTCATAAAAAGTGTTTGGGGACCCGGGTCCTGCCCCAGGGGACATTGATCAATGCAAAAAAAAGCTTTAAAAACGGCCGTTTTTTCGGGAGCAGTGATTTTAATAATGCTTAAAGTCAAACAATAAAAGTGTAATATCCCTTTAAATTTCGTACCTGGGGGGTGTCTATAGTATGCCTGTAAAGTTCATTTACACAGTTCATTAGTAACCCTGGACATAAATGGGGTGCCCTGATCGGTTAAGATCCCTTTTGGGATCCCCACTCGACTAAACACCTGGACTAACTCCTTGGCGATAGCCTTAAAGCAGGTGTTACGCAAGGGTATGGCCTCAGGATAGTTCTTCGCATAGTCCAGGATTACCAGAATATGCTGGTGACCCCAGGCAGGCTTCACTACCGGCCTCACCAGGTCCATGCCAATCCTCTCAAAAGGGACCTCGATTATTGGTAGAGGGACAAGGGGTTTTCTGTGGTAAAACCAACAGACCCAATCTTCACCCTACACGGTGGGTTCCGTTAACAAACCTTCAGGAACCGGGGACCCTCAGAGAACCCATACTCCTGGACCTGTAATAGCACCCCACCAGTAAAACTTTATGGCTTAAAATACCAAAGTACTGGATCCCAGGGTCCAGCTCTCTAAAAAGAGAAGCATTACAGGTAAAACCTTGTTTCTTCCGCCACAAGGCCCGGGTACCATTCAATTCGGCCTAAAAGACAATTTGAATGATCCGGCTGCATAGCTAGCCCCAGTAAGGATTGCTCCAGTGGAGCTCAGCACAGCACATCTTCACTCATGACCAACACCTTAGACACTGGGGAAAAAACTGAGGTACTCCCGGTATGGGAGGGGTTATATAGGGAGGCAACTTCCTGTTTAGGGTGTGCCAGTGTCCAGCACCTGAAGGTGGCCTATAACCCACATAGTAACTACTATGGCTCTGTGTCCCATGATTTACGATTAAAGAAAATGCGACGGTGCCGACATTTGTCACTTGGGGTACGATTCACAGTACTCCCTGACATCTGCATACAACCCAGGCCAGAAAAATCTCTGGGGGCGATTCTCTCCCTGGTCTTTTCGATACCGAGATGTCCCCCCCATTACATGACCATGAGCCAGGTCTAGCACCACCCTGTGGAAGGGTTTGGGAACCAGTAGCTGTTCTAACTCGTCCTCTCCACGTTTCACCACCTGATACAGTAAATTGTTTTTAAGGGTCACGTAGGGGAAAGACACCCCCCAGTTGGGAACCACCGGTTCCCCATCCACCATCATTACATTTTCTCTGGCTTTAATGAGGGTGACATCTCGCAATTGCTCGGTACAGAAATCCTTTCCTCTAACCTCTAAGTCAGGTACCACATTCTGGCTACTCTCATTGTCAGGGTCAGAGATGTTCTCCTGTTCGTTATGCTCGGGCTGGGAGCTAACTTCCAGGTCCTCTGGCTCCCGAACCATGACAGGGAAAGGAAGAGGATCTCCGGCTTCCTCAATCCTCCCAACTGCCTTCCCTTCCCTTTGGCAAAAAGGGTCTGGTGAGAGTTCCCATTCTTCCCCAGCAGGGGGAGCTCTATCTACCAGCCTCCCTTTGCTCTCCCATAATCTCCAAAAATGGGGAAAATCTCTCCCCACTAAAGCTTTATGAACCACTGAAGGCACCACCCCCACTGAATGTGTCACACTGCCTCAAGGGGTATCAACCTCAACCACCGCTGTCTGGTAGTCCCAAGTGTCCCCCATGGACGCAAATGACCTCGATAGTACTAGGGTGTAGTTTTGTGGGGTTTACACAATCATTTCTGACTAGGGTCACCACACTACCAGAGTCTAGCAGGGCTGTGAGTGGCTTTCAATCCACTGAAATAACACACATTTGTTTTTCGATGTGACTCTGACATGATGCAGTACATGCGACCTGTGCAAAAAGAGATATGCGCCTTTTCATATAAGCATAATCGCATTGCATAGGTTCATCACTTAGAGGACAGTTTTCAGCAATATGCCCTAATGCATGGCAACGATAACACTGTATGTGCTCTACCCCCAGTCCCCTTAACAGTCCCAAAGACCTTCCTGGCTTCTTTGGCCAGTCTCCAGGTCTAGGACCCACAGTCTTATTAGCTGTAACAGCAGTCTTATCAATCTTCCCCATGCTCCTGAACCCTGGAACAGTCTTACCAGAACTGCTGGGCAATCTTGCACCCCTAGACACACCGAAGTGGGGCGTAGACTGATTCAAAGTCCTCAGTAGCAGTGTATCTCTCCACTAGGTCCACCAATTGGGTTGCAGTTTTGGGGTCCCCCTGTCCAACCTATCTCCTCAGAGCAGCAGGGAGCGCATGCAGGTATCAGTCCATTACCATGTGTTCCACGATCTGAGGACCCGTCAAGGTCTCTTGTATGGGCGTTCGTCAAATTTCGAACATTATGGGCCGTTCGCGCCAAATTCGAGTGATGCAATATGGCCCATAATTCACTGCAGCATCGCAGTGCATTGCTGGATGATGATTGGCCAAGCATGCACTATGACCCGCATGCTTTGGCCAATCACAGCGCCGTCAGCACAGAGAGCCATAATTGGCCAAAGGAAGGGTGCCTTTGGCCAATCATGGCTCAGAGGAGTAGGTACACGCCCCACACTATATAAGGCCGCCTGTAGTAGTGTGTTGCGGCGTGTGAGAGAGACAGTGTCATTTCATTTCAGTTAGATAGAGCAGGCAGGCGATTCAGGTAGCTGCAGTAAGTGTATTTAGTATATATATATGCACCCCAGGAGTTGGGGTATATATATATACACACTGTATTCAGTTTAGCTAGATCTCACTTCAGAGTGTTCCTGTTATTCTCGCTGCAGTTTATTAAGTCAGTGTACTGTATACTGGGCTCAGTGTGCAGGTAAAGCTGACTGCAGATGATTCCTGTTCTATTCCTAATAATACAGGCAGTTGATTGAGCTAAGCTGCTGTTTATTAAGTCAGTGTACTGTATACTGGGCACAGTGTCCAGCTAAAGCTGACTGCAGACAATTCCTGTTCTATTCCTAATAATACAGGCAGTTGATTGAGCTAAGCTGCAGCTTATTAAGTCAGTGTACTGTATACTGGGCACAGTGTGCAGCTAAAGATAACTGCGGACAATTCCTGTTCTATTCCTAATAATACAGGCAGTTGATTGAGCTAAGCTGCAGTATATTAAGTCAGCGTACTGTATACTGGGCACAGTGTGCAGCTAAAGCTGACAGCAGACAATTCCTGTTCTATTCCTAATAATACAGGCATTTGATTGAGCTAAGCTGCAGTTTATTAAGTCAGTGTACTGTATACTGGGCTCAGTGTGCATGTAAAGCTGACAGCAGACTATTCCTGTTCTATTCCTAATAATACAGGCAGTTGATTGAGCTAAGCTGCAGTGTATTAAGTCAGTGTACTGTATACTGGGAACAGTGTGCAGGTAAAGCTGACTGCAGACAATTCCTGATCTATTCCTAATACTACAGGCAGTTGATTGAGCTGAGCTGTAGTTTATTAAGTCAGTGTACTGTATACTGGGCACAGTGTGCAGCTAAACCTGACTGCACACAATTCCTGTTCTATTCCTAATAATACAGGCAGTTGATTGAGCTAAGCTGCAGTTTATTAAGTCAGTGTACTGTATACTGGGCACAGTGTGCAGCTAAAGCTGACTGCAGACAATTTCTGTTCAATTCCTAATAAAACAGGCAGTTGATTGAGCTAAGCTGCAGTTTATTAAGTCAGTGTACTGTATACTGGGCTCAGTGTGCAGGTAAAGCTGACCGCAGACTATTTATATTCTATTCCTAATAATACAGGCATTTGATTGAGCTAAGCTGCAGTTTATTAAGTCAGTGTACTGTATACTGGGCACAGTGTGCAGCTAAAGCTGACTGCAGATGATTCCTGTTCTATTCCTAATAATACAGGCAGTTGATTGAGCTAAGCTGCTGTTTATTAAGTCAGTGTACTGTATACTGGGCACAGTGTCCAGCTAAAGCTGACTGCAGACAATTCCTGTTCTATTCCTAATAATACAGGCAGTTGATTGAGCTAAGCTGCAGCTTATTAAGTCAGTGTACTGTATACTGGGCACAGTGTGCAGCTAAAGATAACTGCGGACAATTCCTGTTCTATTCCTAATAATACAGGCAGTTGATTGAGCTAAGCTGCAGTATATTAAGTCAGCGTACTGTATACTGGGCACAGTGTGCAGCTAAAGCTGACAGCAGACAATTCCTGTTCTATTCCTAATAATACAGGCATTTGATTGAGCTAAGCTGCAGTTTATTAAGTCAGTGTACTGTATACTGGGCTCAGTGTGCATGTAAAGCTGACAGCAGACTATTCCTGTTCTATTCCTAATAATACAGGCAGTTGATTGAGCTAAGCTGCAGTGTATTAAGTCAGTGTACTGTATACTGGGCACAGTGTGCAGGTAAAGCTGACTGCAGACAATTCCTGATCTATTCCTAATAATACAGGCAGTTGATTGAGCTAAGCTGCAGTTTATTAAGTCAGTGTACTGTATACTGGGCACAGTGTGCAGCTAAAGCTGACTGCAGACAATTTCTGTTCAATTCCTAATAAAACAGGCAGTTGATTGAGCTAAGCTGCAGTTTATTAAGTCAGTGTACTGTATACTGGGCTCAGTGTGCAGGTAAAGCTGACCGCAGACTATTTATATTCTATTCCTAATAATACAGGCATTTGATTGAGCTAAGCTGCAGTTTATTAAGTCAGTGTACTGTATACTGGGCACAGTGTGCAGCTAAAGCTGACTGCAGATGATTCATGTTCTATTCCTAATAATACAGGCAGTTGATTGAGCTAAGCTGTAGTATATTAAGTCAGTGTACTGTATGCAGGGGTCAGTGTGCAGGTAAAGCTGACTGCAGACTATTCATGTTCTATTCCTAATAATACAGGCAGTTGATTGAGCTAAGCTGCAGTTTATTAAGTCAGTGTACTGTATACTGGGCACAGTGTGCAGCTAAAGCTGACTGCAGACTATTCCTGTTCTATTCCTAATAATACAGGCAGTTTATTGAGCTGAGCTGCAGTTTTTATTAAGTAAGTGTACTGTATACTGGGCACAGTGTGCAGCTAAAGCTGACTGCAGACAATTCCTTGTGTACCTATTCCAATACATAAAAGACAGTATGTCTGGAAGGCCAACAAGGAGAGGCAGACACACACAGGCCAATAAAAGAGGGCAAGCAGGCTCTGTTTCTAGAGGCAACAGTGCTGGTCGTGGACACGGTGCATCTTCATCAGCACGTGGCCGTGGGGCATGCTTGTCCTTTTTTTTTGGCAGCTGGCCGTGTTGAGCCGCAACATGCAGAAGAGTTGGTAGAATGGATGACCAAACCGTCCTCATTCTTCTCATCCTCTCTCACCCAGGCTCAGGGTACTTTGTCTGCCAAAACAGCTGCCAAAGCGGCCTCTTCCCTCGGCTCAATGGCATCAGTCACTCCTTCCCTAGCCCCAACATGTCCTGAGGAGTCTCCCGAACTGTTTGACCACAATGTTTGGTACATGCTGCAGGAGGATGCGCAACGTTTTGAGGGCTCCGATGATGGTACAAAAATTGGAAAACCTAGAATCGCGCTATAAAACAAAATTATTGATAAATGGTATGATCATACACTAACCAATCTGATGAACGATCAATACCAAGATTGATAAAAGTGAACAAAAAAGTGTGCAAATTGAAAGTACTGGATATAAGACATCCCACCTAATGGTGTAAAAGTGTCACTCTAACGTAACAATGATGATATAATCAATAAAATGTTCATAGTAATTGACCACAAAGAAATGATACCAGAGAGGCCAAAACATTAACCCTCTTAAATAAGTCCAGTACTAAATAGTGTCTTGAATGTTGAATAAACTTGTGAAGGAAATCCACCACCGTGCATGCATCAGTGCATGCATCAGTAACACTGTCCCTCTTGTCCACCTGTTGGAGCACACGCTGCGTGGAATAATGGACAGGGCACTTGAGGCAGAACAGAGGGAGGAAGAGGAGGACTTCCTTACCTCTCAAGGCCCCCTTTATCCAGACAGTGTTCCTGCTGGCCCGCCGATCACACAGGAAGAGGAGGACCAGGGAGAGGAGGACGAGGAGGAGGATTGTGTTAGCATTGAGGTGGAGCCTAGCACTCAGCATCAGCAGCAGTCTTCAAGGGATCATTTACAGTCCGAAGAAACCCATGGACTTGTACGTGGCTGGGAGGAAGTGGCTGCGGATCATGTCGTCCTTAGTGACCCAGAGGACTCCGGACCAAATGCCTCAGCAAACCTGATCCTGGCCTCTCTGATCCTGCAAAGCCTGCAGAAGGATCCTCGTATTCATGGTATCAAGTAGAGGGATCATTACTGGCTGGCAACCCTCCATGATCCATGTTACAAGGGTAAGGTTGCGGATCTTATCTTGCCGTCACAGAGGGAGCAGAGGATTAAACATCTTCGGGAGGCCTTGCAGAAAGGTTTGTGCAACGCGTTTCCAGAGCCTGGGAGGTTACAAATTCCTGGTCCTGGACAACGTGTTGCTGAGGCTTCAGTCAGTCACAGAAGGAGCAGTGGAGAAGGTGGCCATCTGACCGATGCGTTCAGACAACTTTTTAGTCCACATCCCCAAGGTATGATCAGTTCCAGCAACCATCGCCAGCGTCTGATTTACATGGTGCAGGAATACCTAGGGGCAAGATCAGACTTGGACACCTTACCCACCGAAAATCCTCTGGGTTACTGGGTCTTGAGGATGGATCACTGCCAGTATGCAATTGAGCTACTGGCTTGTCCTGCATCCAGCGTTCTTTCGTAACGGACATTCAGTGCTGCTGGAGGCTTTTTTTGGTTCTGGGCACCGCCACCAGTGGCTAAGGCCCAATATTTCTGTCCCTGTTTAACAGGGGCATGTAATTACAATTTTTGATGCAATACTTTGCAGCAGGGCTCATTCCTGCACTCCAACTAGAGTATCTCTGAGGGGTTGCAGTGTTGTGGCACCAGCACCAGTGATTAAGGCCCAATTTTTCAGCCCCTGTTTAACAGGGGCATGTAGTTACAATTTTTGATGCAATACCTTGCAGCAGGGCTCATTCCTGCACTCCAACTAGAGTATCTGTGAGGGGTTGCAGTGTTGTGGCACCAGCACCAGTGCCTAAGGCCCAATTTTTTAGTACCTGTTTAACAGAGATGTATAATTTCAATTTTTGATGCAATACTTTGCAGCAGGGCTCATTCCTGCGCTCCAACTATAGTATCTGTGAGGGGTTGCAGTGTTGTGGCACCAGTGGCTAAAGCCCAATTTTTCAGCCCCTGTTTAACAAGGGCGTATAATTACAATTTTTGCTGCAATAATTTGCAGCAGGGCTCATTCCTGCGCTCCAACTATAGTATCTGTGAGGGGTTGCAGTGTTGTGGCACCAGTGGCTAAAGCCCAATTTTTCAGCCCCTGTTTAACAGGGGCGTATAATTACAATTTTTGCTGCAATAATTTGCAGCAGGGATCATTCATGCGCTCCAACTAGAGTTTCTGTGAGGGCTTGCAGTGTTGTGGCACCAGCACCTGTGCCTAAGGCCCAATTTTTCTGCCCCTGTTCAACAGGGGCATGTAATTACAATTCTTGATCTAATATTTCACAGCAGGGCCCATTCCTGCGCCCACCAAGAGTAACTGTGAGGCCTTACAGTGTTGTGACAACACCACCACACCGTCCACCACCAAAGGCCCAATTTTTTCAACCCTGTTCAACAGGGGCATGTAATTACAATTCTTGATCTAATATTTCACAGCTGGGCCCGTTCTTGCACCCACCAAGAGTACTGTGAGGGCTTACAGTGTTGTGGCAAATTTCTGCAGAGTATATAGGGCAGGCCCCTACTTTCAAACATCCAACTTACAAACGACTCCTACTTTCAAACAGAAGGAGACAACAGGAAGTGAGAGGAAATCTATCCCTAGGAAGGGAAATTCTCTCCTGTAAGAATTCCTTGTTTTACTAAAAACCCCAAATTTTCAAAATCCAATTGTCATTGGGACAGAAAGTGAGGTGAAATATTCTGAACAGGTGCACAGACAGCAAAACAAAGGTTACAGGGGCGATAACCCTTCCCTGAGTTTTCCAAAAAGCTTAAAAATAGATTTTTTGGCTGGAGCTACACTTTAAAAATGTACCAGTTCAAAATTATAAACAGATTCTACTTAAGAACAAATCTACAGTCCCTGTCTTGTTTGGACCGCCTGTATACTGCTGTTCAGAGTATATAGGGCCGGGTGGAGCCTCCGACAGTGATGTCATCACGTTTGTTTCTTCAGAGACGTTGGACGGGTGTATAACATAGGAAGTAGAGTGAGACCGAGGGTGGTACCGCAACCCCGGCTTGTCGTATCCACATTACCTGTTTGCAATTGATGACTTCTTTTCTTGTAAGTGCAATATTTATCTTTCATTAAATTCCAATATCGAACATACTACACTATGGAAGTCCTCTTTGCTTTATGTCTCTGAGTATTCATAGCACCAGTGGGAGTCCTGGATTGTCCATAAGGGATTGAGGGAGACCATACTTCCCTAATGCTGGGCGAGACTGCTATGGCGGTCATCGCTTTCTGGTAAGCAGGTTATCCATACACTTTGGGTGGTGATTGGAAGCACTTTCATTTGTTTTGAAGATTTGGTCACGTTCACTTATCTGCAATTCATCTTGCTCATTTAGATGGACACTTTTTTTAATTATCTATGGACTTATCATTCAATGGGACCTTGCTTTAGTTTTTCTTTTTTTTTTCACTTTTTTTCTTTTTTCACTTTTATATTTTTTCACCAATTTTTTATGTATATTCTCATTTATATATATGCATGATTTAATTAGCGCTGCATCTTTTGTTGTTTATTTGCACTGTGTTTGAAGTTTCTGTACTGGATTATATTATTTAGTTATAGCACAGCGTTCAGCCTAAGGGCTTTTTTCTCTTCCACTCAGAACAGGCCTCGCCATGTTCGACCAAAGAAGTTGAGTGCACGTGCTCAGCATCATATCCAGAGGTTGTCTTTGGGAAATAGACGTATGAGTGCTGCCAGAATTGCTGCAGAGGTTGAAGGGGTGGAGGGGGGGGCAGCCCATCAGTGCTCAGACCATACGCCGCACACTGCATCAAATTGGTCTGCATAGCTGTCATCCCAGAAGGAAGCCTCTTCTAAAGATGATGCACAAGAAAGCCCGTAAACAGTTTGCTGAAGACAAGCAGACTAAGGACATGAATTACTGGAACCATGTCCTGTGGTCTGATGAGACCAAGATAAACTTATTTGGTTCAGATGGTGTCAAGCATGTGTGACGGCAACCAGGTGAGGAGTACAAAGACAAGTGTGTCTTGTCTACAGTCAAGCATGGTGGTGGGAGTGTCATGGTCTGGGGCTGCATGGGTGCTGCCGGCACTGGGGAGCTACAGTTCATTGAAGGAACCATGAATGCCAACATGTACTGTCACATACTGAAGCAGAACATGATCCCCTTGCTTCGGGGGCTGGGCTGCAAGGCAGTATTCCAACATGATAACGACCCAAACACCAAGACGACCACTGCCTTGCTAAAGAAGCTGAGTGTAAAGGTGATAGACTGGCTAAGCATGTCTCCAGACCTAAACCCTATTGAGCATCTGTGGGGCATCCTCAAATAAAAGGTGGAGGAGCGCAAGGTCTCTAACATCCATCAGCTCCTTGATGTCCTCATGGAGGAGTGGAAGAGGACTCCAGTGGCAACCTGTGAAGCTCTGGTGAGAAGAGAAAACACAGGCGCCTCTAGGCTAGAACTGTGAACATTTTAATGAGATACAGGTGCATTATCCACTTACATGGAGGTTAAGGAAGTAAGGCATGGGTCCATCCACACTGGTGTGGCGTTCACTGCAGAGCGGCATTCTGAACAGCTGATTTTTCTGCCTGTGCGGGAGAAATCCTAGCCAGCAGGATCTCTGGGACCACAGCGATGAAACTGAGGCTTGGATAAGGCTGATGGTGAGGACTGGAATGCCGTTAGAAAAAATGCCGTTGCAACCCACCAGTGACGTCATCACGCCTGGCACCGCGTTCCAGCCCTCACCATCAAAGCCACAGTTTCATCGCTGTGGTCCCAGAGTTGCTGTGGTCAAGAGGTGCAAAGCCTAGGAGCTTCTATTTTACACTCTTCAAACAACTGGCCAGCATAGGTTCAAACCAACAGGTCCCTTATCATCTGCTTCAGGTTGAAGTCTATAATATTTCATTTTTATAGTTAAAAGAAGAAACCATTTCAAGACACCACGTGATAGAGGGAGATCATCTTACAGGCTATTTGACAAAATATGATAAATGCATGACATAAACTAAGGATCGAAAAAGAGAGAATAATATTCAATTAAAAAATGAAAATTTCACTGCAGTGAAAGTGTCTCATATGCCGCGTACACACGGTCGGACTTTTCAGCTACAAAAGTCGGACAGCCTGTCCGACATACTTCCGGCGTACCTTCGGCGGACTTGCGGCAGACTTTCTTACGAACGGACTTGCCTACACACGACCACACAAAAGTACGACAGCTTAGTACGCGGTGACGTACACCGACGAGACTATAAAACGGAAGTTCAATAGCCCGTACGACACCCTTTGGGCTCCTTCTGCTAATCTCGTGTTTATCTCGTGTTAGTAGAAGTTTGGTGAGAGACGATTCGCGCTTGTGAGACTCGTATTTTTCAGTTCGTTTTAACTGTTGTTCAGTCTGTGCTTGTGAGGTTTGTATCTGCTTTTCAGTGCGTTTGGTCAGTTGGCATTGAGAAATCTTTGTTTTATTGGCCGCTCGTTCCTGATTTTCAGGTCGCTCTTCACAGGCCTTGCTGTTCTTCAGTGCGTTCTGTTTAGTGCGTTCTGACCAGCCGACCGTTTTGAAACCATGTTACCTGTCGTCGTCGTCGAGCTCGTGCATTGTATGTGTTTGGTGCTGTAGTTTATTCTTCAGCCCAAGACCAGTCCATGAACAGGGCGAGGAGGAGTTCATGGACCAAGAATTGGTTGCTCCAGCGTGACCAGTTCTGTCACATGCCATTGCTCCGTGAGATCCGTGAGAATAATCCTGAGGATTTCAGGAACTTTCTCCGGATGACGGACCCCGTTTTTGACCGTTTGTTGGCTTTGCTGACCCCCTATATCAGCAGGCAGGATATCTGCATGAGGCAAGCCATCACTCCGGAGCAGAGGCTGGTCGCTACCTTGTGGTATTTGGCCACAGGGAGAAGCCTGCAGGACCTTAAGTTCTCGACAGGCATCTCCCCCCAGGCTCTGGGGATCATTATCCCAGAGACCTGTTCTGCCATCATCCAGGTCCTGCAGAAGGACTATATTAAGGTAAGATATTTTTCTTTTATTAGCATCACATGTTCTTTTATGTAATCTTTGATAATGTAATGTATTTCTTGCTTCAAACACTACTTACCATCATTGCAATATAGTGTGAATGTCCCCTTTTTATCCTCACACATGCTGGATTTTTTTCCTGTTATTTTTTGTCATGCATGTATATTTTCCTTCAATAACCTCCCCAGCATGCAGTGATGGGAACATATCCACCTAGTCTACTCATTTTGAATGTATTTTGTTTGAGTGTATTTAGTGTGCTTATAATTAGCAATTAGCTAGATTTCCCAACCCCCCCCCCACCTAAACTCACTCCAAATAGTGTGCTGCTAATTAGCAATTAGCTAGATTTCCCAACCCCCCCCCCCCACACCTAAACTCACTCCAAATAGTGTGCTGCTAATTAGCAATTAGCTAGATTTCCCAACCCCCCCCACCTAAACTCACTCCAAATAGTGTGCTGCTAATTAGCAATTAGCTAGATTTCCCACCCACCCCCCACCTAAACTCACTCCAAATAGTGTGCTGCTAATTAGCAATTAGCTAGATTTCCCAACCCCCCCCACCTAAACTCACTCCAAATAGTGTGCTGCTAATTAGCAATTAGCTAGATTTCCCAACCCCCCCCACCTAAACTCACTCCAAATAGTGTGCTGCTAATTAGCAATTAGCTAGATTTCCCAACCCCCCCCCCCCCACCTAAACTCACTCCAAATAGTGTGCTGCTAATTAGCAATTAGCTAGATTTCCCAACCCCCCCCCCCCCCCCCCTCGTAAAAATTTGCTTGAATGTTCTGTGGTGTTGATTTGTCTAAAGCAAATATATGTTGCACTTTGCAAAATGCATGTGCACTCTACAAGTGCATTTGTTCCAGTGCTTTAGTAAATGAGCAGAAGCTCTGCTGATTTCCATCATCAAATCATATGCAAGCCTCAAAGTGTTTTCATTAATTGCCCTTGCATGTGATTGTGTACTCCTTGCAACATGAATGCCTTTTTACATTACCTCATTTACTGTAAGCTGGTTAGCAACTGCACCTGCAGAGTGCGACAACTGCAGTCTTGTAGCCTTTTTAGTCCCTAAATTCCTGCGTGTCCTAAAAGTAATCTTTTTTAGGGATTTCACAACCCCCTAAAATGTAATCAATGTTCCATCAGAGGGGGTGAGCAATCTGATAAGTGTGCCTTTCCATATTAGTTATTCCAGAAGAATTAAATTATTTAATGTTATACTGATGCTGGGGAGTAATGTTTTTAATTGTCTAATTTTATTGCAATGTTAGCTTCCAAATTAATTGATTTTGGTTTTCTTGTTTGATTCCCCAGTTTCCTTCAACGCCACAGGAATGGCAGACTGTGGCATCCCCTTTTGCCAGCCGTTGGGACTTTCCCAATTGTGGAGGGGCTATAGATGGGAAACATGTCCACATTGTGCCACCACCCCATTCGGGGTCATACTATTTCAATTATAAAGGGTTCCACAGTATTGTTTTAATGGCGGTGGTGTCGGCACACTATGAATTTTTATATGTGGACGTGGGGAAGAATGGCCGGATGTCGGATGGAGGAGTATTTGCCCAGACGGAGTTCTGCCAGCGTCTCCAGAGTGGTGGCCTGGGATTGCCACCTGATGCGGATAATGTGGAAGGACTCCCCTTTGTCTTCATTGCCGATGAAGCCTTCGCTCTGAACAAGCACCTCATGAGGCCATTCCCCCAAAGAACCCTCACCCCGGAGAGGAGGGTTTTTAATTTCCGGCTGGCCAGAGCTAGAAGAGTGGTTGAGAATGCGTTTGGAATTCTGGCCAGCCGGTTCCGCCTGTTTCAAACAGCCATTAATTTGGCGGAATACAAACTTAATTTTATAATTTTATCGTGCTGCATTCTGCACAACTTTTTAAACAAACATTCTCAGAATTATATAGGCACAGTTGGGCCTGAGGCCGGACTTATAGATGACAACCTTACGGGCCTGGATACTGTCCGTACTGGCTTGGCCCCCCAAAGTGCCCGTCAAGTTAGACAGCAATATGTTAATTATTTTATGGGTAGGGGGGCCATTGCAATGGGCCAGGATATTTAATTTTTTACAATAAAAAAAATATTGATGAAATCTTGAATTATATTTATTGCTTGCCTTTCTTTTGGGCTTTCTCCTAGGTTATGGTCGAGCAGTTGTAGTGCCAACTGTATTTTCATTTTAAATGTCTAAATAAAAGCTCCATTGCCACTGTAAACAACTTTTTGACAATTATAACCAAACTGATACTGAGCATTGAAATAAAAAACCACACATTTATTTAATTCCTATAAGGAGATGTTTTTATTAATGGTTGTTATGCATTCAGTTCTGCATTTAGTATAAAATGTTCATAGACAAAAATATAATGATATCT